>CANSGD010000118.1:10000-232500 GCA_947645195.1 Patellifolia procumbens | reverse complement strand
GCGGATTATTCTATGGATCCTTTAGCACATCAATAACCTAAATCAACGATCTAAGTAACACATAAGATCAATTCAAACAACAATTTTTTCAATACAAAACCAAGGGCTTTCAAAAGATTAGAAGAAGAACCTTGTCTCTTCGACGGTCCTATGACTGTATTCATCGTCGATGGTTGCCGGCCTCTTAGGGTCATTCCAGTGTTAACAAGATGCCGTTCGGAAACTCGCAAGAGGATATCGGGGGTGGCATGGCATTGACACGATGATTGTGATGGTTGGTGTCATGCCAGCTAGAAGTGCTACTGGAGTTCCTGCCAAACCTATTGCTTTTTATTTGATTAAAAAAATTCTAGAATTTTATGTCAAAAAAGCAAAGATAACGGTGAATTAAAAGGCTGCTCCATCAACTCAGCCCATTATTGAAAAATTGCCAGCATAATGGATTAGGAAGAATACTGTTTTGTTTTTAATTATGCCTAGCTTTGGGATATTTTGCATGAAGATATAGGTCATGTTTTTATATATTTATCTAAATACAACGAAACGGCTTTCAAATTAATCCATCATCATAGAACTTTTACCTTAATCTGAATTTGTAGTAGTGCAAAAACGATATACCCATCTCAAGAATGAATCAGAGATGCCTTACTCACTATAGTATCATCAATATTTATACAAACCCGGAAAAACTCCTCCAATTTTCCTATCTTTTCAGTCTCAAGTTCTTAATATAAATAGTGAGCTGTAACTAATTTAAGTAAAACATTCCATATAATCAAATGAATTCAAAGCTTTATCACAAAGTTTACATATCGTGATCACAGAACTACAACCCCTTGAAGATTTGATAGGGAATAGTTCAGAATGTCTGGCAGGAATTCCAAAGTAAAAGAAACTTTAAAACCTCCAACTCAGAAAGTCCTATTTGTCAATGCTGAGGGAACACATTTAATTTATTGCAGAAAATGTTACAACAGATTCTAAAGAAGGAGAGGGAGAAACAACCTGACGAGATTCGAAGTAGCTCATCCAGAACTCAAGTGCATTCCTTCTCGTCTTCATCATCATCCGCATTGCTCAGTAAAGGTAGAGGGAGTTTTAATTAGAGGAAGAAATTTGAGGAAGAGGGAGTCTGAAGTAGAGGAAAATGGCTCTGCTACTAGTTGGCATTAGCAAAGAGTCAAAGACTGAAGAGGGTATTGGTTTTTGGGGGTTTTTGGGGGTGTTTATATGAACACTACAGTGGAGATCGTCTTTTATACTAAGGGAATTGGATGTGTACTAGCTTCTAACTCTTCTTCTACATCAAATAAAGTGATATCTATAGTTGGTACATATCCAGCTGCCTGCAAATCCTTCAGCAATTCGCTTAATTTCGCGTGTATCTGATCAGACAGGGGATATAGCTTGTCACCAGCCACAAATTCATGTACCTTATCATCCACTTCAATCCAACTGTATCCTGGTATCTTTTGAATCCCTTCCTCATACATTCTTACCCTTAGTCTTTCTGCCTCATGCCACTTACTGTTTGCAGAGTAGATATTTGACAAAAGCGCATAATTTCCTGAATTCCAAGGTTCTAACTGGATCAATTGCTCTAACACATATTCAGCCAAATGGGTATTTCGATGTAATCTGCAACCACCAAGCAACGCTCCCCAAACAACAACATTTGGTTCCATGGGCATGGTTTGAATGAATTGATGAGCTTCATGTAACGAACCCCAACGACTAAGAAGATCAACCATACAGCCATAATGTTCAATCGTGGGAGTCACAGAAAAATCACGCTCCATGCTGTTAAAGAATTTCCATCCCTCGTCAACAAGACCTGCATGGGTACAGCCGCAAAGAAGACCAAGAAAAGTGTCACCATTTGGTTGAAATCCAAGTTTCTCCATCTGAGCAAAAAGACCAAATGCAATCTTAACATGACTATTCATAGATAGGCCAGATATTGCAACATTCCAAAGTACAATGTCTCTTTCTTTTATTTCTTTAAAAACTTCCCACGCCGAATAAGAATCACCACATTTCGCATACATGTCAATTAGGGTTGTTCCAAGAGCAGGGTGAGCCAGCAATTCTTCCCTCTTCACAGAGTTAATTGCTCGATCTCCCAACTTCATTGCTCCAAGCCTCGTACAAGCACATAACACACCAACTAAGGCATAACAATCAGGCTTTACATTCTCCCTCTCCATCACAAAGAACAACTCTAACGCTTCTTTCGCAAAACCATTCGCCACATACCCTTGAATCATAGCAGTCCAAGAAACTACATCCTTTTCAATCATCTTATCAAACACATCTTTAGCTTTCTCCATACAACCACACTTAGCATACATATCAATCAATGAGGTACACAAAACAACATTCTTCCCCATACCATTCAAATCAACATACTTATGAATCCACTCACCAAACTCAATCTCCTCCAACTCGGCGCACGCGGATTGAATCCTAACAAGAGTAAAAACATCCGGTTTCAAACCCATCTCTAAAAACCCCTTAAACAACCTCACACCTTCATAAAACTGTCCATTATCTAAATACCCACTAATAATAGCAGTCCAAGATACAACATTTCTCTCAGGCATATCATCAAACACTTTATGTGCATCACATAAACTCCCACATTTCGCATACATACACACTAAACTTGTATTAACATAAACATCCTTATCAAAACCCAGTTTTAAAACAAGATTATGAATCTTTAATCCCAATTGATAATCAAAAATCCTAGCACAAGCTTTAAGTACAAATGGGCATGTAAAACTATTTGGCAACAACCCTTTTGTGCGCATAAAATTGTAGTATTTAATAGAATCATCAATGAAATTACTTGAAACTAATCCTCTAATCATGGTATTAAAAAGGGTTATATTGGGTTGTTTTAATTGATGGAAAAAGAGTTTAGAATACTTGATATTGCCAAATTGAAAGTAATTTCCCAAAATGGTATTTAAAAGGTGATATTCATGGGATAAACCGAGGCGTAAAAGACGAGCATGTGCTTGTTTGAGGTGATTGATGGATTTGAAGCCATTGATAACACAGCTTTTTAGCTCTAAAGCTTTTAAGATTGAAATGGAGGGTCGTATTGGTGGTGTTGCAGTAAAGTTCATTACTTCTTTTTTTTGGACGTGTAGTTCATTACTTCATTACAATCACCTTATTTCCTTTCACTGGCCCAATAAACCAAAATTAATAAAAGAAAAAAAAATACTTCCTCCGTTTTTTTTTAAATGTGACACTTTTCATATTAGGAAGTTTGGAATTAGTTGTGACACTTTTATTATGGGCAAAATTTTCTCTCTATCTCTCTCCTAGCACATGGGTCCACTTCTTTTTTTTACTCTCTTTCTCTTTCCTCTCCAAATATTGCCTAGGAGTTTGTGAAATCAAAAGTATCACAACTAATAAAAAACGGAGGAAGTAAATTAAATAAATTCAGGAAGTAATTAAAATTATTAAGGCAAAGTCTTATAAAAGACGGTCTTACATTAATGTAAGACCAGCCCAATAAACCAATTAAAAGAACAATCACGCATGTCACACGCTAAGGAGCCTAGAAAAAATTGATTTGTAAGACCAGTCCAATAAACCAATTAAAAGTCCAATTACGCGTGTCACACGCTAAGGAGCCCAGAAAAAATTGATTTTTTAACTTTTCAACCTAAAACCTTAACTTTTGCGTTTTTTTGACTTTTCAACCTAAAACTTTAACTTTTGCATAAAAACTCATAACTAATAGGGCTAATAGAGTGAAGGGTATCGATTCCACATATGATATCAGTTATGGATTTTTATGCAAAAGTTAAGGTTTTAGGGCGAAAAGTTAAAAAACCCAAAAAGTTAAGGTTTTGGATCGAAAAGTTAAAAAAATCAACTTGGCTGGGATGCTTAGCGTGTGGTGCGCGTCATGGACTTCTCTAAGGCTTATTGGGCTGGTCTGAGGTTAAGGCTTAACCTAAGACCGTCTTATAGTAAACCAACTCTGAGATTTTTTAGGAAAAAATGTTTAAACAAACTTAAGTATCTAAAAATCTACAAATTAACTTTTTTTTAAAACATATCAATGGTTATATTTTTTTGAAATCTATAAATAAAAACCCACTTTGCTATATTTTTATATAATTTTGAATTTTTTTATTTTCAAATACATGAGTAATTGATTGCTCAAGAGTGAAGGTGCATTTGATCAAATTGATCATGAAACATGATAAAGTATTTTAAGATGAGCGAGAAAGTGATAGAGGGAGAGGAATGATGTACTTTTTACTCATGAGTGATGATGCTAATGACATTTTCCATTAATCTTTTGTAAAATTTTGTTTTTTTTGGGCTTTTTTTTCTAAATCACTATTGCTAATCTACTCACTAATATTTATTACTCTTTTTTTATGTATTCAAATTGTTTTACTATTTAAACTATTTTGAGATTACAATTACACCCTCTAAAAAAACAAAATAACTAAAACTTAAAGATTATTTTTAAAAGTATGAAAAATATGTATACACTTCACTTGAGAAATTACAATGTAGTTTCTCCTAGATCCTTACATATTAATCTTTCACATGAAGCACACATCGCGTGCATATATGGCTAGTGCATATGAAGTTAAGCATTGTGGTTTTTGTTAGTGGAAAAATTGATTAAGAAAAAAGGTATGGATAGTATTCGATCTTTTGAAAAATGGCTCATTTATTAATTATTGATGGTTGGTACTAACTATCTATAATGTTTGATTTCATAGATCTTTGTCACCTAGAAAGTCCTAAAATAACAAGTTAAATGAGATTTTGAATGTCACTATTTTCAGGGTTTTCGTACACCACTTCAGGACGACTTTTTTCATATTTTATTCGGCTGAAGACAATGATTTTTTGAAAAACAAACACCACCGTGCATATTTTATGGACACGAATTTCGAGAATTCTTACGAAACCGGTAAAAAACTGGGTTTTGGGCACGAATTTTCAATGCGATTTTTCAACTATTTGGGTCGTAGATGACTTTTTTCAAAAAAAAAAAAGGGACACGGCTATGCATCTTTTGCGGGCGCGAATTACAAGAATCCCTACAAAACGAATACCTATAAGCCGGGTTTTATGACAAGCACTTCAAGGCCACTTTTTCGGGTCGAAAATGACGTTTTTCCGAAAAACGGACACCACCTACACAACAGCCCATTGTAACCCGGCCACCACCTACACAACAGCCCACTGTGACCCTACTACCACCTTCACAATAGCATTAGCAAGACAAACAGACAACAGGGGCAGGGAGGTGCACCATGTGGCGAGCCGAAGAAAAAGAGTGGAAGTGTTGGCTGTGGTGGGGTGGGTCTGTTAGGTAGAGAAGAACGAGAAAGGATTAGTAATGAGTGTTAGATAATAAACAATGGAACAAGAGGAAACCGGATAATCACCACTCCAAGGCACGGAAACTACGCTTTCCTATTAGTTTTATTTCGCCCCTCTAGGATCACCGGGTTACACGAAACAACTAATGAGATACAATGGAGTAACAATTCACTTCTATGATCTTAGAAGAGAATCCTTAAGAACTTGTGTTTGATGTGTTTAGGAAGAACACTTAAGAAAGTTAATCAGAAATTCTTAAGCAAGCAATGAAGGTTGTCTCAAGGATGGAGATCACCTCCTCCTTTTATAGTCACACATGCAAGGGCCCTCATTAAGGACCTTTAATAGGCTCCTTAATAAGGCCCTTAAATCAGAGAATAAATCAGCCATTTAACCATGCAATAAACCATGAAAAACTGACCAAAACACTTCAACGGACATAAACGGATACATCGCAAACTGAAGCGTCACGGGGCAGTACCCAGTCGCGACTCGCGACCATGGGTCGCGGCCCGCGAGCTGGCTGCCCCCCTTATTCTCTTTGATTTCCGGAATTAATTCTACAACTTCTATTAATTCCCCCATATGTGATTAATCCAAACCCATTACCCTTACAAATGTTCCAACAATCCTCCTCCCATTTGTAGGGTAATGTTGAACGGTTTACCTCATGCAAATCATAAACAAACATGCTCATGCATCATAGAAATATCTAACGATTGAATTTCCACTAGTATATGTAAACTTAACAACAATTAAGATTGAGATGATAGACTAAGCTTTGAATCATTCAACCACTACAAATTATTGAAGTTACAAATACACATAAGCACAAAACTAATGTTCTTTTAAAAAAAACCTCCGACACCTTATGATGCAGGAGCATCCATGATCAATCCAAGTCTCCTAGCAAAGAGTCATCAAGAAGAGATTAAGGTGAAGGAGATTCAATTCATTAGCTTACTTAATCCAATTTCGAACAAACAAGTACTTCGAATTGTTAATTAAGCTTAACACCTTCTTAATATTTTTTAAGCCTTGTTGATTAATGCTTATGATCATCTTTACATCATAAAGTATTAGTAATCAAGCTTTAATTATGATTAAATAGCTTAATTAATTAGTTCTAAGTCATTAAAGTAAGCTTAGTGAAACTGTTTTGGAAGAACAGGTTTTATACGGTTTGTTTAGGGAACGTTTTGGCCACGTTTTTGAGCTTTATTCTTGGCTAAGGCAACCATACATGACTCACCTGTGTGCTTACATACATCACCAACAAGCATGTGAAGGGTTGGAGGCAAGAATCAATAGGAAACGAGAGCTTCATGAAGAAGTATCCAAAACCGCAGCTCCCTGCGTCATTCTGGGCCCATCTTCATCAGTTCTGGGCAGCCGTCTTTTTTTAGCTTTTGAAGCTGATTTTTTGAGGATATTTTCCTTAGAATGTCTATTTTATTACCTTAGCTTCCTTTTTGCAGTAGGACATTTTCGTTTCTCAGAATCCCTCAATCATTGCACCTAGGTACTGAAAACTGGCCAGATTTTTGTAATAGTTTAAGATGGCTTTTGTTACCTAAGCAAAACATCACCAAATGACGTGAATTTTTGGTATGTTACTGCTTTATATGTTAGGTTTGTAATGCAAGAAGTTTCATTAGACTTTGTTGAATGAATTAAGAGTTATACTCATTTCTTTGAGCCGTGCGCTTAGAGTAAAACTGGACAGTTTGTCCTAATTCAAGTCTTTGAGTTAATTAGCTAACTAACGTAGATTAGTTACTAATTTAACAAAGCAAGGTTGCACCAAGAGTTCTTCTTTGACATTGGTGGCCTAGTTTGGTGGTTCTAAGGCTAGTGAAAGTGGTGGTTGTTGGTACGGTTCCAACAAGGCTTGATGCAAAACTGATTCTTCGGTTCTTAACCAACGAATGCTCTTGCTTATGAAATGCTTTATGCATCACCTTAGTAGCCATGGTGTCCATATCCATTCATGAGCGTTCCAAGTCAAGCCTAGACTTGTTGAAGCGGCCAAACCCCTAACTCATATAGGTAAATCTTTTCGCACATGCTCCTGCAATTGAGCACTTTAACAAAGATTTATTAAGAACTTACATTCAACCTCCTTTACATTGCATTATCAAGCACTAACCTTGGGATGTATATCACACAAGTGCTTCCAACCTTTAAAGAAAAGTACTATCCTCATTGAATTTGAGATCTAACGTTGTATTAGACATCAAATTGAGTTTTCCTTAGTTAAAGGTTGATCAATAGGCTTAAGACCCATCCCTTTGTTCATTTTGTTCACTAGTTCCCTTGACAATGGTTTTGTAAACGTATCCGCCAAGTTTACACTAGACCGAACAAAATCAATGGTTATACAACCATTCCTTATCATTTCACGTACATAGCTATGTCTAACCCCAATGTGCCTTGACTTGCCATTGTAGACTTCACTATACGCTTTGGCTATTGTGGATGCACTATCACAATGGATAGCTAGAGGAGACATTGGTTTGACCCATAAGTCAACCTCACTCAACACATTCCTTAGCCATTCCTCTTCTTGACAACAAGAAGCTAATGCAATGAATTCCGATGCCATAGTGGAATCGGTAATACATGTTTGCTTCTTAGATGCCCATGAGACGGCACCTCCTCCAAGAAGAAACACCCATCCACTTGTGGAAGAATAATCTTCCTTATTGGATATCCAACTAGCATCCGAGTACCCTTCAATGATTGAAGGTTCTCCCGTATAAGTTAAACCATAATCTTTGGTTTTGTTCAAATACCTTAGTACTCTTCTCAAAGCTTGCCAATGTATCATACTAGGTTTACTAGTATATCGGCTAAGCTTGCCAATAGCAAATGCTATATCCGGCCGAGTGCTAGTCATAGCATACATCAAGCTTCCAACCAAGCTTGCATACTCCAATTGAGCAATAGGAGTACCACTACCCGGAACCAAGTGAATACTAGGATCCATAGGAGTAGCAAAATGAGACGAATTTGACTCATTGTACCTCTTTACCACTTTCTCAATGTAATGAGCTTGTGATAAAGAAATAGTACCTTTACCTCTCATTATTCTAATACCAAGAATAACATCCGCTTGACCCAAGTCTTTCATTGAGAAGCTACTTGAGAGAAAAGCTTTAGTATTTTCCACTTGTTCCAAATCAGTCCCAAAGATGAGCATATCATCTACATATAAGCAAATTATAACTCCTTTACCGTTATTATCAAATTTGCTATATACACATTTATCGGACTGATTTATTTTAAATCCATTAGCCAAGACTACATCATCAAATTTTTGATGCCATTGCTTTGGTGCTTGCTTAAGTCCATACAAAGATCTAATCAACTTGCAAACCTTAGACTCTTGACCTTTGACCACAAATCCTTCGGGTTGATTCATGTATACTTCCTCCTCCAATTCACCATTAAGGAATGCCGTTTTAACATCCATTTGGTGAATTACAAGACCATGAATCGCCGATAAAGCTATCAATAGTCTAATGGTAGCAATTCTTGCTACCGGAGCATAAGTGTCAAAGTAATCGATACCATATTTTTGCCTAAAACCTTGGACCACTAACCGGGCCTTGTGTTTTAATATGGTTCCATCGATTTTCCGTTTTCTTACGAAAATCCATTTACAACCTAAGGGTTTGCTACCGGGAGGTAAATTAGCTAAAACCCATGTATTATTCTCCATTATTGAATCCATTTCATCATTCACGGCCTCTTTCCAAAAGGCGGAATCATGGGACTTTATAGCCTCATCAAAGGTCCTAGGATCCTCTTCCATATTGTAACATATGAGAATTGAGTCATAATTGACTCCCTTGACCCTTCAACTAAATAAAGTTGAAAATCCGGTCCAAAAGATTTCTCTTTTCTAATTCTTTTACTTTTCCTAATTTCCGGTGTTGTGGTTTCATGATGTCACCCACAACCTTGGAACTAGTACTAGGTACCATGTCCTTTGGTCTAGTAACCGAAGAGAAACGAGTCTCATCACATATTGCATCTCTTGACTCTATTACGGTGTGAATAGAGACAAAATCATTATGTTCAATGACATAAAACCTATAGGCTTTGCTATTTTCCGCATAGCCTATAAAAATGCAATCAATTCCTCTTTCACCTAACGTTTTACGTTTAGGTTCCGTCAATTTGACAACCGCCCTACATCCCCATACCTTAAGGTAATTGAGATTAGGTTTTTTCTTTGACCAAAGTTCATATGGGGTAGTCTTGTTCCTTTTATTAGGAACTCTATTTAAAATATAGCATGCCGTTAAAATAGCATCATCCAAAAACGTTACTAAGACCCGAATTAGAAAGCATGGTATTAACCATTTCTTTTAAAGTCCTATTTTTCCTTTCCGCCACACCATTACTTTGAGGTGAGTATGGTGCGGTAGTTTCATGGATTATTCCAATGGAATTAAAATAACTAGGATTATAGTATTCACCACCCCTATCCGTTCGAAGCCTTTTAACTTTTTCACTAAGTTGAAGTTCCACTTCGGTCTTATAGATCTTAAAATTTTCAAGTGCTTCATCTTTTGAGAATAATAAATAAATGTAACAATACCTTGAAAAATCATCAATAAAAGTTACAACATATTTTTTATTTCCCAAAGATGGTGAACTATGAAAGTCACACAAGTCACTATGCACCATTTCTAGCAATACCGATTGTCTTGTCACACTAGGAAAAGGATTCTTTGTAATTTTGTTTAACATACATGTCTTGCACTTCTCTAAATTTAAATCAAAGGAAGGTATTAAACCTAACTTAGACATGTCATATAATCTACGATAGTTCACATGACATAACCGATTGTGCCATAGAGAAGAAACATCAAGCATGTAAATAGAACTAGCAATTTTATTATCAATGCTAAACTTAAACATTCCATTACAAAAATAACCTTGACCAACATAAATACCACTCTTAGACACTATAAATTTATCGGATTCAAAAACAACCTTAAAACCAAACTTATTCAAAAGTCCTCCCGACACAAGATTTTTCCTAACTTCCGGAACATAAACAACATCCCGGAGAGTTAGAGTCTTTCCCGAGGTTAACAACAATTCTATTTGGCCAATTCCCTTAGCCTTTACCGTAGAATCATTCCCCATGTACAAAATTGGACCATCATCCAATTCCTTCAAAGACTTGAAATGGTGCCTATTATTGCACACATGTCGAGAAGCTCCCGAATCAATCCACCAAGAATCATCAACCTTGGTTTTGACCAACACTAGGTTGATCTTTCTTTGTCGTATTCTTTTTCTTCCAAGACGGACAATCCCTCTTCAAATGAGGACCATTGCATACCCAACAAGTAAGAGTTTTCCTCTTCTTGTTTGCAACATTGGTTTTAGATTGAGCATTGGATTTCTTGGTCCCATTAGACCCACCAACCTCTACCATATTAACGGTAGACTTAGGAGCACTAGAAATTGTGTCCTTAACCCCATGTTGAGCCCGGATCCCTTCTTCAATACGAAGATGAGTTCCTAATTGCTCCATGGAAAGATCTTCTTTCTTATGTTTCAAAGTATGTATAGTGTCTTTCCAAGAAGATGGTAGTTTATCAATAATGGATGCAACGGCAATTGCTTCATCCATTACCATACCATGTGACCTTATTTGATTTAAAATGTGATGAACTTCGTGAAATTGCTCCATTATAGGCCTTTCATTAGTCATTTTAAACATATTAAAATTACTAACAAGAAACTTCTTACTTGAAGCATCTTCCGAGATGTACTTGGCCTCTAGAGAATCCCAAAGCTCCTTTGCACTCTCCACATTTTGGTAAAGATCAAACAAGGCATCCGAAAGTGCATTGAGAATATGACCACGACAAATGTAGTCATCATTCTCCCACTTTGTACGCCTCCTCGTAGTGTCCAAAGGTTCCTCAACCCCTTCTTCCGGATAAGCCGGAATTGGTGTAGTAAGCACATACACCACATTGAGAGTCGTTAAGAGGAAATGAATCTTCTTTTGCCAACGACGAAAACCCACACCTTCGAACTTGTCCAACTTTTGGAAGTTCAAAGTAAGGTCCTTGAGTGATGAATCCATATCCGTAAAGGAATTAAAACTAATAGATTGTTAGATAATAAACAATGGAACAAGAGGAAACCGGATAATCACCACTCCAAGGCACGTAAACTACGCTTTCCTATTAGTTTTATTTCGCCCCTCTAGGATCACCGGGTTACACGAAACAACTAATGAGATACAATGGAGTAACAATTCACTTCTATGATCTTAGAAGAGAATCCTTAAGAACTTGTGTTTGATGTGTTTAGGAAGAACACTTAAGAAAGTTAATCAGAAATTCTTAAGCAAGCAATGAAGGTTGTCTCAAGGATGGAGATCACCTCCTCCTTTTATAGTCACACATGCAAGGGCCCTCATTAAGGACCTTTAATAGGCTCTTTAATAAGGCCCTTAAATCAGAGAATAAATCAGCCATTTAACCATGCAATAAACCATGAAAAACTGACCAAAACACTTCAACGGACATAAACGGATACATCGCAAACTGAAGCGTCACGGGGCAGTACCCAGTCGCGACTCGCGAAACCAAGTCGCGACTTGCGACCATGGGTCGCGGCCCGCGAGCTGGCTGCCCCCCTTATTCTCTTTGATTTCCGGAATTAATTCTACAACTTCTATTAATTCCCCCATATGTGATTAATCCAAACCCATTACCCTTACAAATGTTCCAACAATGAGGGAGGAGAGACACAAAGGGTCAGACTCAGACGAAAAAAAAGGTGTGTAAAGAAAAAGTTAAATAAGCGCAGAAGAAGTCATCTCACATGTTTACTAATGTATCGCCATAGAAAATCCATTAAGACATGGCATGAAGCCAAACCCTAGCTTACCTACTGTGATTAAAACCTTTGATAGGCAGTATTCAGGCAAGCTCTATTGGGATTCAGGGTGGTGGTGGCCTTACAAAGGGACAATTGACATCCTTGAACTCTATTTTCTAAAAGAAATTTGAAATGTATTACCCTCTATAGTCTATAATATTTGTCAACACAATTGACCTAGACAATCGATGGCTTACTGGCTCAGTGGTAAGCTCATTGAACATTATAAACCTAATAGACACTCGTAATCATCAAAATATGTTGGATGATTGGACATAGACCAGAAGCTATTTTACCTGGCCTTGCACAACCTTCAGCCCTTCCCCCAGCTACCAAGAACCTCTGTTCCAGGTTCAGTATTTGGAGTAATTAAGACATTGTAGCCTTTTAAAAGAAGGCATTAAAGGACAATATTGTTCTCTTACGCAGATTGGGAAAAAAAGGAAAGGAAAAGGATCAAAACCTATAAAGGACAAAGAAATGAAAGACATAATCAGCAAGTTGAATGCAGCTTCATCATCTGGAAGTTTTGGACAAATTTTTTATTTGAAAAAAAATACATGGTTGTAAAACTGGTCCAACAGAAAGATATTGACCAATTTGAGGTATATCTACTACTTTTAATTACAGAATTTATTAATTAAGTTGTAAAAAAACCTCATATCAACATAATTTTAATGTGGCAGAATGAGGTGTAGACGTTACAGCATCTTAACGCACATCCGAACATCATAAACATGTTTGGAAGTATGGAGATAGCCAAAAAGGGCTATCTCTTATTGGAAAGGTGCTGTCAAACCTTACAAGAGGCAATCCAAGGTAATATTTAATAAAAAATAATACAGTGTTCTAATAATGACCTCTACTGTTGACATTTCTTGCAAACTTTGTAGGCAGGGAGTTTAGTTTTGTAGATGTTGTCAAGATCTCGGTCGGCATAGCTCGAGGAATGGAGCACATGCATGGGTTAAAGGTTGCACATTGCGACCTAAAGCCTGCAACTATTATGCTAACAAAGGTACGTAAACAATAATATGGCCAAATCTTTTAGAATATGTAATCTAGATACTTGGATTAATATATCAACATGAAGCGTTTAGGCTTAATAGATATATTATACTAAATTTTTTTAAGTATCATGCCGTTTTTGTTGTCATCATTTTTGGGTTATTTCGTCTAAAGGGGTTTCAAAAATTCAAAGAACTCACCAACCAGTTTAAGAAGGATTCGTGTAAACTACGTTGAATCGATTTGAAATGAACGGCTACCACAAATCTTGATTTTTTTGTTTTTAAGGTCATAGTATTTCTTAATATGTGATCTGAATATGAATATACAACTTGAAGGATAAAATGATTTTAATAGAGTTATTATATATAAGAAAATAATTAGCAAAAAAGAACAAGTGTTTTCATCCTCCTTCCCAAAAAAGATTTGAATTTATATTTTGGTTTTGTTTATCTTATTTGTTATCTAAAACCTAACTGATTTTTGAAAAAAAAAATAGACTTTTTTCTTAGATAATGCTTAAAGATTATAATATTCCCTCTATGTGTCGATTTTAAACTTACTTACCATCAAACCGTCCACGTAGACTTGGTATGAAGTTTGTTTTTTTTCGCGGAAAAAGGTTAAAATCGCTACTCCAAGCAGCGGTTTTACCTTTGCAAAAATACAACCCCCACTTACAGTAAGTAAGTCGCGAAACTTCAAATAAAAAACCAAGCGCTTCCCTCCTCTATAAACCGCTACTCCAAGTAGCGATTTTGGTATAAAACCGCTACTGTACTTGGAGTACCGATTTATAGAGCAAAACCGCTACTCCAAGTAGCGATTTTGGTCTATAAATCGCTACTCCAAGCAGCGATGTAGTGCTGAAGTTAAAAATAATAGGTTTGTTCTTATCCATTCCTACGTGGACAATATGAGGGTAAATAAGTTTTAAAATGAGGCATAGAGGGAATTTTACAATCTTTAAGCATTATCTAAGAAATAAACTTTAACTAAATAATTTACAGAATTAACATATTAGGTGTTTGTTTTATTTTAATTTTGAGAGGAAAAACTCACCAATTTTGTTGCAAACTATCGTCAGTATACATGTGAGATAAAGTTAGCTTCGTCATAATCTATGCACCAACTTTTTCCGTTAGCTTCGTCATAACATATGCACCAACTTTCCCCCGATATGTAGTACTCCCTCCGTTTTTAAATAGGAACGTTTTGACTTTTGTTACTATTCACATTCTACTCTTTGACCATCCTATGTTATCTATACAAGAGGAAAAACATAGTTATGTGAGATCTTGTTTGATTCATCTTAATGTGTAGTTTTTAAATATCAACCTTTTATAATTTTTACTCATGCGTGCTTAGATATATTCATGATCAAAAATATGCATTAACAAGCGTGAAAAATGCAAATGGCCATATTACATAAAAACATACGGGGTATATAATATGTAAACTATTATTCTAGAATACAATGAATGACAAACTGATGAAACATTTAGAAATGGCACATGGGGAGTATGATTTGAAAGTAGAAAATTCATGTTCAAGAGAGTAGAGCCAAAAAGTAGGCCTTCAAAATTTAACAAATTATCAGACAAGTTCTAGGGTCATGTGTCACGGTCCGAGTGTTTTGACCTCGGATCGTGCTGCACGCCCTTGCCTTCTGTGGGCAAGTGCTCTCTCCTTAATGCGGAATATGGACTCTTGAGGCTCGTGGAGCACGAGCACTTGGAATCTGAAATGGCACTCTTGCCTATTGCTGACAACAACAGCAGATGAGGGTCGATCGAGGCGCTCGTGTGCACAAGGAAAATACAAGTAAAGGCAGGTTGTATTCTAACATCCTTCCCCACTTAAGATGTCGATGACCTCGTCGACTTACAATAATTACAATGTAAAAATGAAAACTCTTTATGTTGAACTTGCTTGTCTCTGGCGCGCCGTTGATTGCGAGCGGATGTTGGAGTCTTCTTGTTTCTGCTAGAGTCTCTGTCGACACTGGATGAACTTTCTCGGAAGGCTTGTTGAAAGTGGCTTCTTTGAGGTTATGGTGTGAGGCACTCGACTTGGGCTGATGCTTCTTTGGAGTCCAACTCTGTGGAGCTCGCTTGGGCATCTTCTTTGTTTGAGGATTTAACCTGTTATCGTTTATATCATGCCTCGCTACATTTAGGAGGTGTTTCTTTGGGGTAACTCTTAGCTTCTTACCTGGCAGACCTGCTTTGTGCAAGACCCTTGTATCTGGTTTCTGCTGCAAGAGGGGGTCTTTGATGATGTATGACTTTGTGGCTTCATCTTGCAAAGTGTTGTCTCGGATGCAAGCTTGTCTCTTCGATGTTGCGTTCCCTGAGGTTCCATCACTTGCATTGTCGAGCATTGTCGAACTTCTTCTTGGGGCACATATCTCATTGCACCCATTCTATAGATGGCCCCATCTGGCTAGGCGGCTTATTTTCATTGTCGGACTCAGTTGTCTCATCGGGTGCTTCTTCGACATACATAGGGGCTACTCTGCGTTGAATCTTGTCGAACTCCCCTTTGTGTTTGCACTCCCACCACCGATGTGGACCTCAACATAATATGAAGCTCAATGTCCTAGTATTTACCGAGGGTGTGCTGGCTCTGGATTCTCTTGTGTTTTGGGAAGAGGGTGACCCTTACTTTTGGGAGTCGTCTCCCCCACTTGTTCTCTTGAATCCTCCAATAGAGTTGGAAAGTCCCACGTGAACCATTTCTTGATCTCTTTGGGAGCGCAGAGTCGGGACCTCCGAGCGAGCAGCTGGGCTTTTACATTCTTCCTCTATGCAATTGTCCCTTTTGACAGAGTAGTCTACTAGTCATTCTGCAGCAGTTATGGCAGCTGATAATGTATCTACCTTCTGCCCAATAATCTCATGATGCGCCCATTCTTTCAACCCATTAACAAAGTTGAACAACCAATCTATATAATGCATCGATCGAATATCCAACATACATGTCGAGTATTCCTTCACATAATTGTGTGTACGTTTGGCGGATCTCCTGCAATCTCTTGCGAGTAACAAACTCGATGTTCTCTGGGTAGAACTGTTCCTTGAGTTCCTTCTTGAACTTTGCCCATGTGTCAATTTTGATATTTCCTGCTTCAATCTCGACGTGCCTGGTGCGCCACCAAAGCTTTGCGCCATCCTTCAAATGCATGACAACATTATCCAACTTTTGGTTGTTGATATGTTCATTTTATATAGGCTTTTAGCCTCGTTTCCCCTCTTGTTTTATACTCTTTTAGAGCTCTTTATTGTGAGATTTGATATGTTTGGGCATGTTTCGTATTTTTGAGCTTTGCTTGTGCACGTTTGGTGTTTGAGGCCTTTATATCTGGCATTTGGGAACACTACCCAGATCACATGAGCATTTGGAGTACCCAAAGAGCAATTCTGGAGCTCTCGGGCTGAAAAGACGTAAGATTGGAGCTAAAGAGCGCTCGCCTGCCCGCTCGGGCCCGCAAGCGTATTTTGAGCTGTGTTGAAGAATTGGCTAAGTAAACTCCGCCCGCTCGGACCATCATGCTCACCTGCCCGGGCGCTGCTTACGAGAGTCATTGAAGAAGTTTTGAAGACCGCCCATTGCGCGGTTTCTCGGGAAGTCTTATTTCTCATTTTTAATGCTTTTTGAACCTTGTCTATAAATACACGAAGTTAATTTCGATTAGTTATCTTAGTTTCGTATTAGCTTAGTCTTAGACTCTTAGTTTTCTCTCAAGCTTGTTTTTGTTCGAACATCGTTTGCTTTCAATAAAGTTGTTTCCTTTCGCATAAATCTGGTAATTCTTCTTCCATTGCTTTTCACTATTTCGAAAACTGCTTTCATAGATCTTAATTATGACTTCCCTAATTATGATTGCTTTTGTTTCCATAGTCATGTATGAGTAGTTCCTTTTCTAGGGTTTCTAGGGAGGGAAGTCATGCCAATATTATAATTGTTCTCCCTTATTCTTCTCCATATCAAATTATTCTTCCTCAGGCTTTCTTTTTCTTTCCTTGGTTCCCCATTAATTGTTGCATCATCATCAATATTCAAAGTGATAGTGGAGGAACACAAACCGAAGGATCTGGAATTGTGATGAACCGGTAAGAAAGGAAAAAAGATATATAAATGTGATATGGAAGGGTTTTGGATTGATTTTTTTAAAATAAAAATATAAGGTAGAATGAGAGATATGATATTTTGGGGAATGATATAACACAAGTGTAAACAGAATTGGACATTCATACGTAATGCACTTGATTCAGATGGAATGTATAACATGATTGGAATGTATTAGTATTGCTTAGGTTGTGATAGAGCAATACAGTGTGATTTGTTCTTTATTCGTGATTTGTGTTAGTGGACGATTTCATGAATTGTGTCTGGCAAATACTAGTATGACCCGATCGTAGGCTTATTGGTAGAGGCTTCAAACACACTATTAGTCATGATTATGTGACGATCGTACTGCATATGATGGATTATGAGAGTTATGACATGATCGTAGACTTAACACCTGCTCTAATTTCTCAACTCTAGACCTAGGTTTTGTTAGTCTTTTGAACCCCTTTGATTGATATATGCATGGTGGACCAAACTAGTACCCTAGGATTTTATTATCTGATTTAATCACCATTTGGTTATCATTCTCATTAGTTTAGCATTAGTTGTTTAATTCATCCCTATTTTCCATCTGAAGTATCCTTGTAGTTAAACATTAACTGCAAAAACTTGTTTCTCTGTGGATTCGACCCGTACTTGCAAGGCTCCACTAACAACAGACATCGTGCACTTGCGGTCTTACTTTTAAAACACATCAGGTATCCTTCAGTTGGACGATTTTGAAGTATTGCTCCATGTCGAAGAGGAAATTATCCACCCCTTTTACATCTCTTAAACCGTTGTAGTCACGAGCTTTAGGAGGCTTAATCCTTGAAGCTCCAATACCCACATTGCTTCTACCCACAACGCACAATAGGGTCTCGCACTTCTTCGGGCCGAAAATGATATTTTTCCGAAAAACAAACATCGCTATGCATCCTTTATGGGTACGAGTAACGAGAATCTTTAAAAAAAGGGTAGCAATAAGCCAATTTTAGGGTATGCACTTCACGACAACTTTTTCGGACTGAAAACTACTTTTTTTGGAAAAACATACATCGCTATGCAACCTTTATGAGCACAAATTTTGACAATCCTTAACAAGTACCAAGAATCTAGGTTTTCGAACAAGCACTTCAAGGCGACTTTTTTGGCCGAAAACGACCTTTTTTCAAAAAACGGACATCGCTATGCATCCCTTATGGTCACGAATTTCTAGATCCCTACAATACGGGTACCAATAAGCCAGGTTTTCGGGCACGCATTTTAAAGAGACTATTTTAAATTTTTCGACAATCTCACATGTTTACTAATGTATCTCCATAGAAAATGTGTGCCCTAAAACCTGACTTATTGGTGCTCGTTTTGTAGGAATTCTCGTAATTCGTGCCCATAAAGGGTGTATAGTGTCCATTCTTCAAAAAAAAAATGTTACGGTCTGAAATTAGTGCCCAAAAACCTGGTTTTTTACTCGCTTTGTAAGGATTATCGATATTCGTGTCATAAAGGGAGCACGGTGGTGTCTGTTTTCTAAAAAAAACGTTGTCATCAACCATAAAAGCCGAAAAATTCGCCTTCAAATTAGAGATGGCAATATCCAACGGATAATCCATCACCCGCTCCACCCGAAAACAAAAAAGGATGAAAAACCGAGTTAAATGGATGATAGCCGGGTGACGGATGAGCGGGTGATGGGTGATGGATGGATTAGGGTGAACTTTTTCATCCATCACCCAACCCATCACCCATTTACCACGCGCCCTATCACCCATTTCTTACACTTTTTTTTATTAATCTATCATTGTTTTACATTAGTGTGATATATTTTCACTTGATCATTATTAGACATGTTTCTCGTAAACTTAGGTTATCGTAATTTAACATGAGAATTAACGTATAAATTGACATTTTTGCAAATTTGATTAATTATTTCTTGTTAAATTCACATAAATGGATGATCACCCGATCCATCCGTTTCACCCACGGGTGACGGATAAATGGAATACCGGTGATAGTTTTTTCGGGTCACGGATGGATGGATGGATGGATGGATGGGAGTTGGTGTAAAGGGTGATGGATGCGGGTGATGTCTCACCCCGACCCAAATCCCACTTGTTGCCATTGCTACTTGAAATACATGCCTGAAACCCTGAAAATAGACACATGCAAAATTTTACTTTAACTAGTTGTTTCAGGTTACAATGACCTCTAAAATCAAACATTATCGATAGTTGGTACCTACCAATAATAATCAATAGTTGAGCCCTTTAACAAAAAATGGTTCATTGAATGAAATCATTAAAGTTTATTCACATATAAGTAATGCCAAAGAATCAGACCATCAGGGAGAAAATTATAGCAGCTTATTTCAATTTTATTAACCAAGTTCCGGTCTCAGTTTCTCGAATCTATCTCTACATAAAGGCTTAGTTAGAATATCAGCAATCTGACTCTCGGCTTCACAAAGTTCCATTACTATAAAAAGCAATGCAAAAAGGAGAGATGGTATGAAAGTGGATCCCTTTTGTTTTATTTAAATATGAGATATAATGTGGTTGTGTGAATGTATGAAATTATGTGGGACCAAAAAGTAGGTGAAGTAGCGTGAAAAGGAAATAAACCTTTGCCATTTTAGCAACTGGTCTATCTTACAGATGGCAGTAGGATGCGCATGGTGCACTCACCTAGAATGCAAGCCAATGAACATAAAAAGCAAGGAACACATATTGGCGAAGACACGGAATGAATAATTAGTTCATTACCAATGAACAACACATGGAATGAATCATCAATGGATGTTCAATCTATTTTTCATGTTCATTTATTTCTTCATATTGTTTATTCCCTAAGCTCTTGTTAATTTCTTGCAACTAGATGATCATTAATGTTCTTTTGTTCATTGTTGTTTGAACATATGTTCAGTATTTTCATTGACATGTTCATTTTGGAAATTAGATGTTCATTATCTATCCCTTTGTTTAATAAGAAGGTCTCATTTTTCATGTTCATTTCTTTTTTCATATTGTTCATTCCCTGACTTCTATTCATTGGTTTTCAACCAAATGTCCATCACTTTGCCCTTATTCATTTCTTGTAGCCAAATGTTCTTTTATGTTTATTCTAGTTGACCGTATATTCATCATTATTGTCAGCACACATGTTCATTTTGGAAAATTAGATGTTCATTATCGATCCCTTTCTTTAATAAGAAGGTATCATTTTCCATGTTCATTTCTTCTTTAATATTGTTCATTCCTTGACTTCTATTCATTGTTTTTCAACCAAATGTCCATTCACTTAGCCCTTATTCACTTCTTGTAACCAAATGTTCTGTAATGTTCTTTTGTTTATTCTAATTGACCATATATTCATCATTATTGTCAGCACCACATGTTCATTTTTTGCAACAAGATGTTCATTCTCGATCTTTTGCTTTAATAATAAAAAGTGTCTCATTTCCCATGTTCATTTATTTCTGCATATAGTTCACTCCCTCACCTTCTCATTGCTTTTCAACCAAAAGTTCATTCCTTTTATCCTTGTTCATTTCTTGCAACTAGATATTCATTACTATCCAAATAAGTTTTTATTTTTCACATCCGTTCATTATTGTTGCCCATGTTTATTCTGAGTCCTGGGTAAGTGATATTCGTGCTTTTTGCATTTATTGGCCTGCGTTTAGGTGAATACACCATGAGCATCTTAAGGTCTTTGTAGGAAAGAATTGACTAGGCAAAACCTTAAAAAACATATGACAGGGAAAAGTGGGTAGGTCATTATGAAACAGATGGAGTACTTAATATTAGTTATAATTCAATTCAATTTAGTTCATTTCAGCTCCATTTAGTTTGGTGCGCTCGATTAGTTCAGTTCAACTCCTCTATTTTCATCCAAAGGGAACATGCTCTAAGATTGGAGAACAACAAATACAGGCTTTTATTTTCCAATACTTGTACATAAGCTTTATATATATAAAAACGAATTAACAAATAAACATATAACATACTACAAGCCTTCATATTAAAACAATTAAATTGGATTAAACTATACTAAATTGAACTGCAGTGAACCGAACTGAACTAAACTCATTGGATTGAAATATCGAATTCAACTAATTGAACATGAGTTATAAATTCTACAGCCGCAATAAGATAAACAGTTGCAAAGTTTAATACTCCTAGAAAAAGGAAATAAAATAAAAAAAACCAAAAAGGAAAAGAAGGAATGAATTAAATGACTGTCAACCCCAAATGTGCGACTAACCCAAAACGCTAAGGCCCAGTTCATGCACGCAGTCATCAACTACAGCGAAGTTCTTGAAACTTTTTTCCCGCCCAGTACACCTAGGGTTGGGAAAAGTTGATTCGATCTATTAATCTGACATAGACCTCACCTAAAATAAGTAGGTTTGGATTAAGTTTTTCGACTGATTATCTAAATGGTTGACCTGACCTGACCTGATCTACTAATTAAATGGGTTATACTCCTTCCGTTTTTTTAAATTGGTACAATTTACCGTTTTGGAATGTTTTTTTTTTATTGGTACATTATTATACACTAGCTTTTTTAGACCCGTGCAAAAATGCACGGGAAAGTTTTTTTGTAAATAGATTTTGAGTTACTATTTAAGAGATCATAAGACTACAAACTAAGTTGAAGATGAATAACGTAAATTGATCTATTAAGAAAAATAACCAAGTCAAGAATATAAATAGACACAAACGGTAATTGGTTCATTATATATAACCTTTTCACAATATATAAGATAAGGTCGAGTAAGGATTAATTAAATTCAATCGGTTTTTAAAATTATCTTCAATACAGTGTCAGTAAATTATAATAATACCTTTTCTTGCAGATTCAAAAACTCTTCGGGAGTTTTATTAACCAACTCACGAACTACCTTGTCATACAAAATAAAACACTCATTCTTTGTTCCGTGAGATACAATAATCTTCAACCTAGATCTTTTGTGATAAAAAAAAATTATCTAAAGTTATAAGGAGTATTTTGTACATTAAAATTTTCAAAAAATTAATGCAAATAAATAGTTACTAAAATTGGGTCTCTTAACAATGTATCTATCTTTTAGACAAAAAAAAAGTTTTCACCCTCTTTAATAACTTTATGAGCACATCTTATCCAAGCTTGATACCACCACCCAAAATCAAAAATCAATGTCCACTGTAGTTGCCAAACAAATAACTTTCCCAATTGATTTTTTTTTTTTTTGTAATGTTAAAATCATAAATTTAACTAATATCTTTGAATTTCATGTATTTCGCTAAAGCAAATAATTTCGGGATCATCTCGTCTACAAAATTTTGAATGCCAACTGGACAGGGTATAAAATCATTTCTTACCTATTGGTTATAAAACACCCTCGTTTCACAAACAATAAACAAACGCGCGACAAATCTCATATTTCTCACGTATATATCACCAATCAAAGCAAAGGATAACTATTATTGTTTTTAAACAAAACGATAGTATATTCAAATAGAATATTACACACATTAGATGGACAATATCATTTTATGGCAAAAGGATAGGTTATTTGATTGTACGTTTTGTTAACTCGTCATCAATACTTCCCACTTCAGTCTGAGTGAGATAGTCATTCATCTCCCATACACGTATTATTCGAACCCTTATGGTGTAAAATTTCTTCCCTTTGCTTATTTCATCTATACTGATTAGTTGACATAGACGATCCATTGTAGTTTTATTTTGAAAGAACTTAAATATGATTCTTGTAAAGTTGGAAAAATGTACAACAAAATTGTTAAAACTATTATCATATTTATACTTAATATTAAATAGATAGTGACTTAATTAAAGGAAAAAACTTTAAATAAGGAAATCCAAAAAAAGTCGAAAAATTTGTAAAAGTAAAATAACAAAAAGGTTAGCATGTTCATATAATATTTCGAAAAATAATATGGATATTATGTTCTTCTAGAAAAGTCAGATTACCTTAATTGCATTTAGTAATATTAATCTATTAAACACTCCTAAAATATTTCTTAATTAATGGAAAAACCTTTAAATAAGGGAATCCTAAAAGGTGACATGTGATATTGATAAATATGGTGATTTTTAGTAGGAGAATCGTTAAATATGGATATTAAGTAGTGAAAAGTCAGATTATCTTAATTGTACTTAATAGTCCTAATCTATTGGATACTCCTAAAATTTTCAATAAGTAAAGGAAAAAACTTGAAATAAGGAAATTCTAAAAACGTATAATAATAAATTGACTGATATGGTGTTTTTGAGTGATTTTTTGTATGTGAATTTTTATTTATGTTTTTAGAATCATTATTTATGGTGGTTTTTAAATTAAAAATCTTATTACTAAATAATTTATGAGAATCTTTATTTATGGTGATTTTTCATTAAAATCGTAACATATTTATAGTTAAAACTATAATCTATATTGCATTTTTTTTACTAATACCTTATCTTCATGGAACAATATTGTTAAAAAACTTGGAGATACGATATTTCATATCTTATTTATGCTGATTTCATAATTTTGTTCCATAATCTAACCCGTTTTTACAACATTTATACTATTTTACAAATATTCAAGCAATACTCACGTTCTGATCTTATAATGTGAATGTTATATTATGAAATTAACATTAAAATGGCAAGATACATAAATTGATTGTGATTGAGAATATTTTCATAAGAATGTTAAGAACCTTCTAAATTTATATATACTGTTGCTAAGAACCTTGCAAATTTAAATTATCAATATCATAATAAATTAATAATGTTATATGAGATCTTAGCAGATAAATTAATCTATTTTTTTTGTTTTCATATTAAAAGTGATTTGCATTCACTTGATTTTAGTTTATGATTTTTTTCTTAAAGTATATGATTTTTATTGATTTTAGTACCAATGATGGTTTATTAGCGCCTTGTTAAAAAAATATACCTAGATTTAATGGGGTTATTGAAAAATTATGCAAATTTAGAGCATAAAATAGTTACCTTAAAAACCCTTATTTATAATAATCGAATTCTTTTCAATTGCTCGACTTTTTATTAGAAAATCATTTAAAAAAATTATGTTTAATATTATTCTTATAAATGTAATGTAAAAGGTAGGTTTTACAAATAAATAAATTTACTTAATTTAGTTATCATTTCTTGCACATGTTAAACGCATTAAATATATTTAGAAAAAATATATAACCCCTAAATTAGCTCTATATGCTCTATATGGCATATATCCCAAGTGATTTTGGCCCTTGATTTTAGGTGGATTTCTTTTAGGTTATTTAATTTGTGTCTATTGCATGGTAATGTTTATGCTAGTAATTTAAGAAAATACTTAATGAGTATCATACAATTGCTGTAATTTTTCCTTTCAGTGTAAAAATATTTTTTTATTCTTTGGTAATAACATTTGAACAACACTTGATAATAACATTTTTTTTATTCTTTATGTATCAAATGTTGTTATCAAAGATAAAAAAAATATGTTATTATCAATGTTAACCTAAATAAAATTATAACGTCCATAATTAACTAAATAAAATCAAGATACTTGAAAAAATTATATAAGTAGATAGATTATGGTTAATTGACCTAATAAAAAGATTATGGGCTTGAATATCAAAAGGTAACGGGTAAATATTATTATTAATAAGTTACGACTTCATATTTGATTATACTATTATATATTATATGGTTGTATTGTATGATATAATTTGAAACAATATAATGAGATATGATTACTATATATAGTAAAAAAAATTACATACTAAATAGGTGATTAGGAAATTTATTAATCTTATGGTAATCAATCACGTTTTTAATGACAACTTTATACATACTACCTCTGTTTTGCCATAGGGACGTTTGCTTTTTCACGCAGATCAAGAAATAAGTGCAAAAGTAAGAGAGAAGAATGATAAAAGTAAGGAAAAAGTGAAAAAGGTAGAGAGAATGAGAGAACTGTAATATTTAAGTGAACCAACCTACCATTTATGGTAAAAGGTAGAAATGTCTCAATTGAATAAAAACTCCTCTAAATGAAAAATGTCCCTATTAAAAAAACGAAGGTAGTATTATATAATCAATCAATATAGACCAGATAGTTGCTAATCAATCTATATATATAAGTGGATAGATTATGGTTAATTGGCCTTATAAAAAGATTGTGGGCTTGAACATCAAAATAGGAATATTAGTTGTTTAATGAATTGCTAATTACCATCTATAAAAATATATTATTTCTTTTAAATTAAAGTATAAGAACGTGATTGATATAAAATTAGAAGTATAGTTTGATTGGTAATTACCCTTTAAAAAGTTTATAATTTCATTTAAATTAAACTCTAAGGATCGTCTATAAATGGTACAGATAAGTATAATATATGATTAATAGATGGCAAATTATAAGAACTTAAGTTTAGGCTTGAATATAAAATTTGAATTTAAAATTTTTCCTCAAGTATCTTGATTTTATTTACTTTAATTATGGATGTTATAATTTCATTTAAATTAAACTCTAAAGATCGTTTATAAATGACAAAGATAAGTATAACATATGACATAACCATGGAAAATTGTAAGTGCTTAGGTTTAGGCTTGAATATAAAATTTGAACTTAAGTGGATAAAAACGAACTTTAACATTATATAAGTAGATAGATTATGGCTAATTGACCTAATAAAAAGATTATGGGCATGAATATCACAAGATAACGACTAAATATTATATATCTAAATTATATTATTATTAATAAGTTACGATTTTATAATTGGTTATACTATAATGTATTATATGATTATATTATATGATCTAATTTAAATCAATATAATGAGATATCATCACTATATTTACTTTAAAAAATATACATAATAAATGAGTGATTAGTCAACTTATTAATCCATTGGCAGTCAATCACGCTCTTAATGGCAACTTTATACATGTTTTAAAAAACAAATTTAAATAGTTGATAGTTGATTTATTGCTATTATAATTACAATATTTAAAATGTTATAATCGTTCTTTATAATAGGAGTAGGATTACTATTGTTGATTGATTGATTATGTGATAATTTGATTGAATTATGGAATATTTAGTTGATTTAATCGATTAGTTGATTCATCTTAATCAATCAATATCCTATCAAATTGAAACTGTGATTGATTTCTTGATAGGAAGTTTAGTTGGTTATTTGAATGATAATTACCATTTATAATACTTGATTGATTGATTCCGTCATTGATCTAATTTGATAAGATATTGATTGATTGGGATAAGCTAAATGATTGATTGATATCATATTTTAAAACGTGATTGATATAAAAGAGGCAGTTTAGTGTTTTATGTTCTCAAAAATTACCATTTATTTATAATTTCATTTATTTTAAATATTAAAACGTTATTTGATATCAGAATAGGAAGTTTAGTTGTTTAGTTGATTAATAATTACCATTTATAAAACTAAATTAATTTCCTATAAATTAAATTATAAAGATCGTTTATAAATGATAAAGATAAGTATAATATCGTTTATAAATGGCAAAGATCGTTCATTTAAATTTATGGGTTAGTCAAATTTGAATACATGAAATCAGTTTAGGAAAATATTATCTAATTAACTTGGGAAATATTTGTTAATATATTTTGATATAAAATGGAAAATTACAAAGTTAGTCAAATTTGAATAAATGTAATCAGTTAAGGAAAATTGTATCTAATTAATTTATGAGATTTTTGACAAAAATAAGCGTTATTGAATGGTTTACCAAAGAAAACACATCCTACACAGATTTGTCGTAATTTATATTTAGAGATTTTAATCTACTTTACATAATCGAATTTCAAAAGATCTTAAATACAAAAACGGAAAAGTTACAAATTCTGAGAAGAAAGATGTTAGTCAAATTTGACTACTCTGACAATAAAAAAAAGGAATTTATGGGTTAGTCAAATTTGAATACATGAAATAAGTTAAGGAAAATAATATATAGTTAACTTATTGGGAAATATTTGTTAAGATATTTTGCTATAAAACGAAAAAATAGAAATTTAGTCAAATTTGAATAAATGTAATCAGTTAAGGAAAATGATATCTAATTAATTTAGGAGATTTTTGACAAAATAGGCGTCATTGAATGGTTTACCAAAAAAAAAATCCCAGAAAGATATTCGTAATCTTTTGTTAGAGATTTTAATCTACTAATTTATTTACATAACCAAATTTAAAAATATTTTAAACACAAAATGGAAAAAATACAAATTTGGAGAAGAAAAGATGTTAGTCAAATTTAACTACTTTTACAAAAAAAAAAGAAA
The DNA here is from genome assembly GCA_947645195.1 of Patellifolia procumbens. Classification (NCBI taxonomy): domain Eukaryota; kingdom Viridiplantae; phylum Streptophyta; class Magnoliopsida; order Caryophyllales; family Amaranthaceae; genus Patellifolia; species Patellifolia procumbens. Next base: position 204,755 of record CANSGD010000118.1, on the reverse strand, counting down.
ATTTATGGGTTAGTCAAATTTGAATACATAAAATAAGTTAAGGAAAATATTATCTAATTAACTTGGGAAATATTTGTTGAGACATTTGGTAAAGAATTTATTCTACTGATTTCAATGTATAACCGAATTTAGAAAGATTTGAAAAATCGGAAAAGACAAAAAAATGGTAGAAAAAAATTGTCATCGTATAAATGAATTTATTTAACAGAAAATGATTATAATTTTTGAATGTATATTCAAATTACAAATGCGCAATCAATTAAAATGAAAAATATAAAATATAAATTACGAAAAGTACTGTGAATATTTTCATAAATTTTTAAGTTATTACTTGGTTTAATGTAAACTGCAAAGTAATATATACTAATGATTTAATAAATCGGTTGGCTACATCAAGATATTGTATTTAACAAATGCAAAGAAAAATGAAAATTACTACAATAAAACACTACAATTTACTAATACTCAAAAAATAATTAGGTAAAAATCTAGAATAACTTTAAGATTGCATAAAGAACAAACAAAATGTATATTCGAATAATCGAATTTGAATATAAATATGACAAAAGAATAAAAAGAAATGATTTTATTATTATTCAATAGGGATAAGGATTACATTTGATGAAATAACAAACAAAAAAATACATAAAGAAATGACAACACAAAAAAAAAACGATTAGATCGATGATACTTTCATCAAAATATTCAAAACCTCCATTGTGATGTTGTGATGATGATTATGAAACTTTCAACAATCGCATTTGGAGAATTCATCCAATATTCTTCGAATTAGGAGAAATAAAAGAATGTAACAATCTTCTTTCAATCGAAATTTGTAAAACCATTCCAATATTCTTGAATGATTTTATTGAATGGAGTCATGTTTTCATTTTGAGAGAGAAACATTCAGAATGAGAGAGGCTTGATTTGATTTTAGGGTTAGATGTGAATGAAAGGAGATAGGGAGATGATTTATTTATAGTTGTAGTTAATGTCTGGCTTGATATCATTAATAATATTAATCAATTAAAATCAATGTTATAAAAAATTAAAACGTCAAAAATTGAATTAGCATATAACTTGTTCCTTAATTTAAGATTGCTTTTGTGTAAATTTTAGCAAGAATATAATTTGTTCCATACGTGGCTTGCAACAAATTAGGAAGAAGATTTGCCAATTAATAATTGAAAACACTAGTAGAAAAACATTAATTTGAGGCTTTCTATTTGAGGCGTTTTAGGTAAATAGCAGCAAATATCCTTGGTTTACTTTTAAAAAAAAGGCAAGGAATTGATTTGAGGCGAAATAAGAAAAAAACGCCTCCAATTAAGATGTCAGAGGCGTTTTAATATTAACGCCTCAGACAAAGGGCCCCTGTGATACTCCCCTAATCCCCTCTCACTCACTTTCCCTCATTTTCTTGGCTCTTTATTTTTTTTACTCAGTGACCACAGGCGAAGGATGATACCAGATCCGGCCTCACCTACCGGCCACTAGCTCCGGCTTTCGTTCAACAGTCGGCGCCATTTTCTCCACGCTGCTGCCACCGCAAGCTACTGGCACCACACCACCGCGAGATCTACCTGTCAACAACGATGACGACCCTTATACTTTCTGGTTTCTCCAAAATTTCTACAATATTTCTACAAAAGGTTTGTCAAGATTTCTTCAATTTGCTACCTCTATATTGCGCTTTTGTAATTTCTAAAGAACATGTTTTGATGTCACTCGCATTTTCGCTTCTCCTTCAAACCAGAGTTCGTTGCTTTCAATTTCGTAAATTCAATCAATTTAATCTGCTGATTTTATGCCCCTTGTGATTTTTTGAATTCAATTACTTTTGATATCCTTTTCAATCTACTCTATTTATAAAATTTCGTGTTGAATGTACTGAATTTTGGGTATACATACTTTTAAATCTACTCTACTTCTTCATCCTTGGTACTGATATTTTCTTCTAAATTTCGTGTTCAAATTTGCTTGTATTCTGCATTGTGTTCAAAGTTCATGAGCTTGATTATTTGTTGTGGTTTCATTTTGCGGAGACTGATAGTAAGATTACTAAGGCTGGGCAAAGGGTGTTTAATGTGCTGGCGAATGGGGACAATGTGAATCAAATCCACGTTTTTAAGGTACATGATTGGCATTATGTTGCTAAGAATTTGAGTAGCTCGTTGATAGTCAAGTTTACTCCTGTTGTTGGTGAGCCTATTCTTTGTGGGTTGGAGAATTATGACATTGTACACAATGATCTTGCTACTCTTCCTGTCAAGGTATGTCTGGGTGGGGGGGTTGAAAAGGAGATGCTTGAGGCTCTGACTTTACATTTTCTTGTATGTAGGTTTGTGATTTCCTCTCTAGCCTTCCTCGACTGGAAAAATATGACTGAGATTTAGTTAATTGTCATGCCAGGCTATATTGTTGCTCATGGCACAATTCTAATTTCAGAGTAATGTGTTGTTCAATAGTGATTGATTGGTATAAGAAGTTGTAGCTTTTGTTGCAATCATTGTAAGTAGAATAGGGCAACAAAAGACCTGAGTAGGTGGTTAGAAAATTTCATGCTCTTGCTTCACAAGCTTTACTGCTCAATTCACAAATTTACCTTTATTTATATCTCAAAGGGGTCAGAGTATTAAAACAGGTCTTACACAAACTAAGGGGGAGGGAGCCATCAGATACTAAAGTAAGGGCAGCTGTGGGAGGCTTGTGGCGATTCTGGAGCGTTGCAGCTTCTTGTTGATATGCTGAATACAAAGTAAGCGATCTCAATAATTCTCTATTTATTAGCGTTTCCATATCATCACTTATATACTTCGTTGATTTTTTTAGTAATGGTTGTGAATCTTGCATGAACTGGTTACTTGCAGAACTATTTAGTAATGGCACTAGTAGAATAATAGCTATTTGAATTTTGAAGCGTTCTATGCTAATTGCATCAAAAAATAAAATGAGTAGGTTTCATTTTTTTCTCAAAATACAATCGTTGGAGGCGTTTGTTTGTAGAAAATGCCTCATATAGCTTTTGAGGCGTCTTCAAATTAAACGTCTCTCATATACTGTATTGTCATATGGCATTTTGTCCCTGTCAATTTTCAACAGCTAGGGCTCCATTGCTTTTTCTTCCATTTTTGCCACAAATGACGACCCTACCCCTCTTCAAGTCTCACCTAGTGTCCTCTTTACTGGGGCTATCTCTATCTTTCTCTTTCGCTCCATTCGTCGTAGAGCTAAACGAGCTAAGGAGTTGGTATTTTCTGTTTTTCACTTTACAACATTCTGTATGATTATATGGGTTTTTGGTTTTGTGGGGGTTCTTCTAAATTTTTGATTCTTGTACCCCTTGATTGATTCTAATTTGGTTGCAGTTGCAATTGTAAGTTTTATTTGAAAACCTTCTCCATTTCATCACTGCTTGTGTCTCAATCTGTTGCTTTAGTTGCTAGTTTATAACTTTAGCAACTGAGTTTATTGAATTACTATTTTCATGATTTGTAAAGCTACTTGTTATATGAGAGTAGGCATAATCAAATTGATAGTAAAATGTGCAGAAACCTCAAAATTATAGAGATTTGGAGAAGGGAAAGGGGAGAGCAAGGAGGGTGTGAACCACCTCGAGGTCAGAGAACCACCACCACCGCCACCATTTTCATCCATCGCCTCTTGAGGTACTTCACCACCTTCGTTATATATTATCATAGAACTAAGTATATTTCAAGTTAGATGGTTTCCTGAGTTTCGGTATAAGTATTTGATTGTGTTAATCTGATCAGATTAGAGATTAGGCTTTATGTTATTCAATTGTCAGCAACTACAAACTTGGAAAGATTAAGTTCTATAGTTTCCTAAAATTACTAGTGTTACAGGGGAGGCCAAGGTGAAGGTGGCAGTCCTTAAGGACGATTGTTGTTACTGTAGTTGTTATTGTTGTTGTTGTTGCTGCTCTTATTGATGTTGCTGCTCTTATTGTTGTTGTTGCTGCTCTTTTGTAGGAAAGAAATGAAGGACAAATATCATGTGACATGACCACATTAACCTGATGGGTGTTCATTGCTATTAGATCTTTCTTATTCCACCTATCATAATAGCTGGTCATTCAAGAGAGGTAATAGCTAATGGAGATTCAACAAAGACAATCTTTGCCCTCACATTTTTAACGGCAACAACAGATGACAGTTCTATACTTTGAAATTTTTTGGGCTTCTATTTTTAGTGTTTAGTTGATGTACTTCTTCATGTAATCTTAAAGTTGAGAATCACTTTAAGTAGTTTCTTTTTTTTAGTAGCTACATTTTTATATGACAATTTCTTTATGGATTATTAATAAAACTATCGAGATCTATTTACTTCGGGTTGTTTCTTTTCCTTCTTGTCGCTCAACCATATAAAGCATTACATGCAAACAAAAAAAAGGTAATTATATGAGGCGTTTTTGGGCTAAAAATGCCTCAAATAGGATAGCTATTTGAGGCATTTTTGGCAAAAAAAAGCCTCAAATAGAATAGTCATTTGAGGCGTTTTTGCTATTTGCGGCCCCCTCATTTGAGGCTATGCCAAAAACGCCTCAAATGTGCCAAATTTTGACGCCTCAAATGGGTATTTTTCTACTAGTGAAAGGTTTATTTCCTAAAGTCAAGGAATATTTTCGGCTATCTTTTCAATATGGCAATTATTTTGATATGAAAAATAATAATCCCAATCTATATGCTATTATTATCATAGTATGTCCGAAAATAATATAGGAATATTAATTTTGGCAAGTAATATTAATTGATATTATAAGCATATTGAATAATAATTGAAATCTATATAATTTAAATATTTTGAATGAAATACGGTTTACAAATTTAGATTATGGGAGAAGGAATATTAAAAGTGATCAAGTTTCCTAAATTAATGCAATCCGTTTTTTTAATAATGCACAGTGATATTGGATTTGATTTTTAGGAAGATAATGAAAAAACAAATCTATTTCTTAATTAATGCAATAAGCCCATACGTGGTTTTGAAAAGTCCACTAATTTAGGAATAGATTAAGGATTTGATTCTTATTTTTTTGAGGAGCCTTTAATTAAGGAATCAACTGAATTAAATGGGTAATTCTTACTGACATTAAGCCACACTTAATTAGCTAATATTTAGGAAGATAATAAGAGTCAAACGCTAATTTAGGAATATATGTAAAGGGCATTATTTTTGGAATATTTTATTCCTTTAATTAAGGAATCAAAGGCTAATTACACGAAAATATGTTTTAAAAAAATGAAAAATAACACTAATTTGACACGTATGTATTTTAATTGGTATAATGCATTTTAAAAAAAGCAAAAAAATCTGTTGCTGACACGTGGCTTCTATAAACGCTAGGATGCTTGAGGGATCAAGGTTTGCGTTAGATTAATCTAGTGACGACACGTGGCGAAAACCATTTTGCTTTAATGTTATATATAGATATAGATTAATCTGCTTACGACATGTGGCAAAACCTATTTTGCTTTAATGTAATATATAGATTTCGGTAAGTAATATTAAATGATATTATAATCATATGGAATAATAATTCAAATTTATATATGATAAAAATTATGAATGCAAACAACCCGTCAATTATTTTGAAAAGTCCACTAATTTAAGAATAGATTAAGTGGGTAATTCATATAGCTAGCAACCGATTTTATTTAGGAATATGATGCTCTTATGGCGCTTTTATTTAGGAAGATAATGAAAAACAAATCTTTTCCTTAATTAAAGCAAGCATAATATACGTGGTTTTGGTAAGTCCTCTAATTTTATTTTATTGAGTACCATTTAATTTAAGCAATCAATCGAATTAAATTTTCATTCTTACTGAAAATAAGCCACACTTAATTAGCTAATATTTAAGAAGATATTAAGAGTCAAACGCTAATTTAGGCATCGATAAAGGGCATTATTTTCGGAAATTTGTATTCCTTTAATTAAGGGAAATCAAAGGCTAATTACACGGAATACAATAAAAAAAAATGCAAAATAACACCAATTTGACACGTATATTTTTAAACTGGTTTAATGCATTTTAAAAAAAGGTAAAACATCTTTGGCTGACACGTGGCGACTTAAACGCAAGATTGCATGAGAGATCAAGGTTTGCTTTGGATTAATCGAGTGACGACACGTGGCGAAAACCATTTTGCTTTAATGTTATATATAGATAGATTGCTATATATTCTAGGGTGACCCATGTGATGATTCTCTTGGGTTTTCCCAAAAGTGGGGCTCTTTCTTACTTTTTGTTTCTCTTTCTTACCTTTTCAGTTTCTCTTTCCTACTTTTAGGAATCTCATTGGTCCTACTGCAAAGACTTATGTACCAAGAAAAAAAAACGGAGGGAGTATAAAAAGTGGAAATTTGCAACCTGAATATAACATGATTTGACCCATTTATATAAAATAATCCCAAAAAATCTAATTTTAGTAAATACTCCCTCCGTTTTTTTTAATATGCACATTTCTCCATTTTAGGGTGTTTTTTTAATTGGTACCTTTCTACCTTTTGCCATAAATAGAAGGTTGACCCACCTAATTATTACACTTCTCACCTACTTTTTCTTTCCTTCTCTCTACCTTTTTCACTTTTTCCTTACTTTTACTAACCTTCTCTCTTACTTTTGCACTTTTTCCTTAAGTCTAGTGCAACGCCTTAGGTGCATATTAAAAAAAACGGAGGGAGTACTAAAGTTGGTCAATAATGATAAAAAAGTCTAAAGACGAATCATAATTTTCATATCTTAAGAAAAAAATCAAAATGTATTCATTTTATGGTGAAATGTATTTTTAATTATTTTAAATTCTAATTAATTAAGATTTAAAAAATTAAGTAATCGGAGATAAGCGGGTTAAATGGGTTAAGTGGGTTAAGTGGGTGACCTGTTTATTAAATGGATTGGATTAGGGTTGAACTTTTTGATCTGCTTTATAAATGGGTTAGATTTGTGTTGAAAATTTTAATCCATTTGATACTTACCCGAATACGAACCTGACCCAACCTGACTTTTTTGCCAGCCCTAACTACACCTATCCTATTAAAAAATGATTAAATTTAAAAGAATTAAAACTGCCATTTTGCCCATTTATGGTTAGTTTCAATTTCCAAAACATTCCACCTATTTTTGCTTATTGCGCATTTTTACCTTTTAATTTTTATCTTATGTTGTTTCCAAATTACCCATAAATTGAACACGTCATGCTATTATGCTATGGATCCAAACTATTGAAATTTTCACCCTTAAGAACCTATAACTTTTTTCTTCACCCTTTAGGACCTAGGGTTAGATTTTAGACAGGTTAACTCACCATCAACTCAACTTTAACTTACCTCCCTCATTTAATGATTAAAATTTTTTAAACTATATTTCCAAAAATAATCAAAGTGGAGTAATATTTCCAAAAAAAATTTAAATACTACAATCCTGCCTTTTTGACAAAAAATTGAATCTGAAATTTTTTGAATGAAAATGGTAAATACAAGTGATTATAAGAAAAATTAAGTTAGTTTTGTAATGTACATTTGATATCCGTAAATGAACATGTTAAGTTTGTGAATGTACAATAACGTCAAATAAATGAAAATCTTAAATATGGTGGGGGCAGTTGCTTTTCAAATTTAAACTGAGTACCATGCGCATCGTACTCTCGAGTGTAGGATCTACTCTTTACTTGCTGAAGGACGAATAAATGAGTGAGAGTCGATGGGTGATGAAAGTGGGTGTTGATGGCTCACCGATCCAAATCCCACCCTAGTTGCCATCCCTAGGTAGAGTTCGACCCAAATCAGTACTTCTATTCTCCCCGACTCTCAAAACAAAAAAAAAAAAAGAAGAGGTCTTGCTGAATAACAAAGCCTAGATCAATTCTATATAGTAGAGGGAGGAAGATGAAGTTGAAGATGAAGTGAATGGAGCTTATTTATTATTACTGTATAATTTATGATGTTCATCTTCAAATCAACCCAAAGCTCATCTTCTCTGTATGTTTATGGTGGAACAAATACTCACTCTCAGTTTGTGTGTAAACATCCCTTTTCTGTCATCTTCCTTTCAAAGTTCTTATTTTTATTATTTCCAAATTGTAATTCTGTGTTGTCTGTATTAATCGTATTTCAATAAAAGTTTTTTGCTCAAAATTGTCGAATTGGATAATTTTTGGTTCTTGTTTCCTAATCCTGTTTATATTCTAATTATTAACTTTGTGTTTCCTAATCCTGTTTGTATACTAATTCATATCCGTCCTATTTATATGCACCAAACCGAGCACGGGGTCTCGCTATAATTAACACATCTGTATTCAATTCTCTTCCATAATAAAACTACTCACCTTCTGCCTAGTGGACGTACCTAGTACACGGCTAGTGAACTATCTTTAGAATATGGTAACAGTCTGTATCAAATAAAAATCCCAACTTTACCTTGATTACCAAACTAGTCAAGCTATGGATCTGTTTGATCAATTGCCAGATGAGTTACTTATACATATAATTTCTTTTCTTCCCACCAAATATGCTGTGTTAACAAGTGTGTTATCGAGGAGATGGGAATTTTTATGGTGTTATGCTAATAAGTCTCTAGAGTTTGATGATAGTAGTACTATTTCCTTCCATGAGGATGTGGGTTATTATGGTCTCGCCGTTCATGATCGTGTTTTGCCTTTTAAGGAATTTGTTGATAGGGTTCTTAAACTTAATAAGGTACCACAAATCGAAAACTTTTTCCTTAAGATGTATCCGTTGCATTGGAGATTGAATAATGTTCATTCTTGGCTTCATGACATTTTTAGCACTAGGAAAATTAAAGAGATACAACTCCAGTTTAGTCTTCTTTTTTGTATGAGTTGTGCTAGTGTTCCTGTTGAAACTTTCAATAGTGCATCATTGCGAGTTCTTAAATTGTACTTTTGGGATCATCAGCCATTGGGAAAATCTAATAACCTCAAACATTTGTTCCTTCCTAATTTAAAGATCTTACATTTTTGGATGGATTGTATTAATATGAAAATGTGGTTATTGAACCGTCTCTTTCGAGCTTCTCCACAACTTGAAGAAGCTTATTTTGGAGGTCGTTTAGGAAAAAGTAAGTGTTTTTGTAACATTTACGCGCCTTCCCTGAAAAGATTATGGTTGAAATTTCGATCAGCAAAGTTATCAAACAAATTCTTAATCAATGCACCAATATTGGAGGAGCTTGTGGTTGTTGATGAATCGTTCCAGCACCTGGTCATCAAAAGTAATTGCCTTGTCAATGCAAAAGTTGACATTGGATTTCCCTATGTTAGAAAATTCCAACAACTACAAATTCATGTTCATCGGGTTTGTAAGACTTTATGCAGAATCTCCAATGTCAAGTTCCTTAATTTGAGGGCTCGTACCACTGATGTAAGCTTCAAATACAGTCTCTTTTTAAATTTTATTTTTATGTTACGAAACTTCTTGTTTGTTGAGCAAGTCATCTACATAACTAGCTCGAAAAAACGGGCTCAAATGGCACACATAATCATTTTTCTACTTATTGGTCACAGGCTCTTAGTATATGTTGTAACAACAAGCACAACAACATGCCTCATCGGTTCGTTGCTTTACGTCACTTAAAGCTATGTTTTCTGAACTACTCTGCGTGGGATGTTATCCCAAAATTGTTGGAATGTGCTCCAAATCTCGAAGTTCTAGTAATAAGCAAGGTTTGTTTTAGCTTCATCTTAGAGCTTTCTAGGCCTTATCTCTCAAAACATCTATTACTGTATTTTGTGTGACATCTCTAAATGTGTTAAATTTATTTAAATTAGGATTTGAAGGGTAAGCAGGCTGATTTCAGAAGGGATTCATTTTGGACTCAACCAAGTAGTGTACCTGTTTGTTTGTTGAAAAGCCTTCATCGCGTTGAAGTTTGGGATTGTGAGTCTCACCAAGTAGAATTCAGTCTCATTACTTACTTACTCAAGCATGGACATGTTCTGCGTACTTTCTTGGTTGAGCTACTCCCAGCTGATTCAAGGGATGATCTAAGGTTCAGAGAAGAATTAATGTCGATTCCACGAGGTTCAAAGACATGTGAGCTAAAAGTTTCTGCATATTCTCATTGCTCTCGACATAGAGGCCGCTCCTCCTCAGGTTATCTTCTATATGTACTTAGAATATAACTTGTACATCCTCTGTTGCACGTAGGTCGTATGGTTAACTAGGCTCAGTAGCCACCCGTTTTTTATGCTTTTCGGTCGTGTTTGGGCCAAACCCCCAGGTATTTGGGCCAGGTTTCATGCTTTTTTTCACTGTGCAGGCCTGTTTGCGCCACCCTTTTGGGGAGGGCTTACGGGCCGGGTTGGGCTTGATCATCTCGAGTACAAGGATCTGAACAGGGTGGAGGAGTATTAGCTCAATTTGTTGCTGACTCTCACTAATTGAACCTCATGAATTTCTTGTTAATGTTCAGTTTTGTTGTGCTTCTTTTCAGATGATGAAGATGTTCGTTGGTTGGCACATTTACAATGTAGGATGCCCCCTCAAAAGATGTCTTACGAAGATTTAAGAGTTTGCACTGATTACTTTAGCAATGATCACTTATTGATAAGAACCAAGATGTTCAAAGTTTATCGTGGGAAACTTTATCAATCTAGTCCATTTGCTTCACCAGTTAGAGATGTCGTTGTGAAGAAATGGATCATACGAGCAGAGAGTCCTTACAATGAACACAAGGAGAGCTCGATGTCTAGTTTTCGTGTATGTAGATTCAATGCTGCCATTGCCATTGTCTTTCTGAACATCACTTCATTTGTGAGTTGTGACCCTTGTTTTCTTACTTCATCCTCTTAGAAACTTTTTTTTCTTTTGAAATTTCCAGGAAGAATTGAAGTTACTAGAGCATCCAAACTTCAAATATCTTCCTTACTTCATGAACCTGCTCGGTTATTGTGCCGAAGATAACAATGAACGACTTGGTGTGGTCTATGATTTCAGAGCCATGAGTTGCTTAAAGACCCTCATTCCTAAAGGTAATTCTTGATGTTTTTGAGCTCCAAATCTATGACAAGTCGACAACAGATATTGTCTTTGTTAGGAGTTAATATATTTTAAACGGATTTAGTAATTTTTTTTTTTTTGCTTACAACGATATTGTGTACTAACAGATAGCTTCAAGTGGTTGCAAAGAATCAAGGTGGCGCTTGTTTTGGCGTGCATTTCAGAATATATGCATAAGAAGCATGGAGATCTCCCGTCTGTAACTCCGAGATTATGTCCTTCTTCTGTAATTTTGAACGAGGTGCGCTTATTTGCGACCTTTAAACTTTTCTTGTCTTCTACGTACACATTTCTTCTTTAAGGTGGCTAATTTTTGTTGCTTATTTCTCCGACTTGGCTTGTCATTAGTAATCTCGAAAGGATGAATAAGCTAGTCCTATGTTCTTATGATAATTTTCTGACATCTACATTGATATATTTTAAACTTCAAGGATTATATGCCAGTATTATTCAACTTCAATCAGAGACTAAATGGCCTTAGAGAAGAAGACCAGTATGACGACGATGTTGAATCGATATATGAGGATTCCAAAAATGATCTTGATGGTATGCCAACATCCTTTAATTTATACAATATATTGATATTTTAAATCTTGAGCAATATTTCTTGATATTATCCTAGTAATGACCTTTCAATTGTGTTGCACTTACAGTTTATAAATATGGACTAACTCTTTTGGGTTTAATTTCCAAAAGAGTTCATCAATGCCCAAGTGGTAGAGATCACACAATTAGATGTCGTACTATGCATCGATGGGCAAAGATGCAAGTTGAAGATCGGTATATATCATCTTCTATGTAAATCTCAGACACCTTTAGTGCATAAGAATTTGATGGGTGATTCGACATACGATGTTGGTGATGGCTTGAAAATAACCCGCCTCGCAATGCGGTGTCTCAGTACGACGGAGTATCAACCAAGTATGCATGCTATTGTCAAATACTTGTGCAAGTTACGTGTTGTTAGAGAAAATTGGGACATATTAGATTGTGACAATATAATCGCCTAATCGGTGAGCACTATTATGTATTATGATTTCGTGATAAGTTTAGAATGTTTTTTGATTGTAACAATATCCTTAAAAGTGAAAAAATATACTTAAACCAATACTTGAAGAAGAGACAAAAATCCAAATACTTTTGGTGGTACTGTGGATGACCTCCTATAGTTGGAAGGAAACTGCAGTTTCATCTCTGTTTCCATGTTCAAAGAAGTGGAAATTTGTGATTTGAGAGTATAGTAGTCAGTAGTTGGTACTTTGGTCTGAAGAAGTTTCTCTTGAGATTCCACTAACTACTGATGTGATGTATTAGTTCTAGTGATTTTGAATATACGCGATAATGTGAAAGTATAATAAACTTTTCATTAAAATGTAACAGTATTGGAAGCGAGAAGAGAAAGACAATTATGGAAAGGAGGAGAGGAAGAAGCTGAAGAATGAGTTTGTTTAGGGTTTTTTTGTCAAAAAACAACAACAAGTACTTATAGGGAGTTATGCTTATTAATTAAGAATCTATTAAAATAATAACAATTGATTTTTTGGTGTCATTCTCATCTTCTTCTAAGGAGTTATATGTACACTACTTTTCTACACAATACACCAAAGGTATCAGTTACTTTTGCCTTTTTACAATGGCATCCACCGTATCTAAAATGGCTGGTGTCGTTAATTGATCTAAGAGCATAGTTTTTGGTTCAAAATTGTTATGCTTGGAGTCATTCTAAGGGTTTGTTTTCTGCAACTTATTTTCTATTCAGTTTAGTTCAAGTTTTTTGAGTTCAGCTCTACACAATACTTTTACTTTCACATTTCACTATCCATTTCACTTCAGTTTAACTTTTTTCAATTGAAGAGAACATGTCCTAAGAATAAAGGTAACATATTAAGTATAAATGTGATCTTTGGTACTACTTCAAAAAAAAAATTAAAAGTAAAATGAATTCATAATCGTAACAATTTATACAATTAAATGCAGACAATTAAATTCAAATAGATATAACAGATAATTACAAATAAAAGAATTATGATGTTGCCTTGTTGGAGATTTAGACATGGTGATCATCACCACCATCGTCTTATACCTATTGCTGTTTATGGTGAGAAATCACATACATAAGAGTAGGATATTTGAACCATCCTAATTTAAAGGTAATATTTCTTTCTCATGGAAAGTCTTTGGTGAAGCTCTTAGTTGCCATGCAACTTGTAAAACAGTATAAGTTCATAAAACTTTGAATCATGACATATATCCTGAGTAGTCATCAATGTGCTACCTTTGAGAAACCCCGTTGTTTCCTCCATCAACAGCTTCATCTAGTGCTCCGGTACCGCGAAGAAGACAACACTATTAAGTCACTCCATAACAAAAGAGGATTCCTTCATTCTTAAACATGTACATAGATCCTCTACTGTTAACTCCTGTGAAACTCTAGACTACCTATTAACAGAATGTCAAATGTGACAAAGGAGATATTACAGTATAGAAGAATTTTATATACTGAGCATTATTCCTTATACTACTTTTGAGTAAAAACTCTAAGAAATAGATGGCAGGATAGCTGAAGTTTACTTACAGTTGAGGCAAGAAGTGCATCAGCGAAACTTAATCGCAACACCACATTCGATCCAAAAACGCCAGTTGCTTCTTTTCAGGAGCTTCAAAAAGAAAAAAGAACCTCTGCACCTCTCAAAAACACAGAAATAAGAGTCAGCTAATTGAAGAAATGGACATTTTGAGCTGATTAGTAGAAGAAAAGTCTTTGGTCATCTTTAGCAGGAGTTCTTGTTGCATAAGCCACTCAGAGATGCAACTGAACTCATAAGCAGTTATGGTGCAAATGCCACAGTCTATCAGCTGGATGACATGTCCAATGGGCATGCAAGAAGTAGATAAAGCGCTCCCCTCTAAACATCTTCCTCCTTGCACCCGGTCCAAGCAGTTAACAACACTAAGAATTTAATTCCTTTAACTCATGAACCCCATACTAAGTTCACTATCACTTGGAGGCGTCTGAACTTCGACAAGTAGTCTTGCATGCTCACCGTGTTCTTGATCATATTGATCGCCCCATCACCCATGATATCTTGCTGACAATCTTTAAGCCAGCTCCAATGCAAGTGATTCTTGGCTTTGCTTCGAGAACATATTTCATGACAACACGTGTTTTGCCTGGGCAACAAACTTATTGCACCAATTCAACACGATAACTTTCCAATCGTCACTACCTATAGCAAAGACCCCAGGAGCATGATGTGCATCATCCCCAATATGCACATACAGTTAAATGTAAAAGAATAAACAAGTTATAATCAATTATTACATCTCATCTTCATTCATAAATGAGCAAACAATTCATGAAACAGCATATAGCAAAAGGACAGTACTACGATAAAAAAAAAACCCTGCACATATTAAGAAAAGAACAATGACCGGGAGCATATTGCACGTCATGATGGAACACTGGACAAGCAGATAAATCAGTTAACATCAATCAATCCTGTCTTTCCTTCTTGTTCAGCACAATTTCTACATCATGGTAAGATTATAGGCTAAACTAACACATAAATGACGAGAAATGAATCCCTCCCCTCAATCCCCCCCTAAATTTCCCCCCTATTTCTGTGAGGGGGCGGGAGCACAACGTACAAGAGCGTTACATAAACAACACCGTATTTATAACAAAAGAATATTAATAAATATGGATTGGCACTAACAAAGCCACATAGAACCAGTTGGCATACTAATCAAAGATGTATATTGTTTGGAAAACATTGGGAGTATTTGTGGATATCGTCCAAATTCGTTAACAACAAAGTTTTTAGAAGGGACTACAGATTCTGCACAACATAGACACCAAAAAGATACTAACTTGTGTACTAGTTGATCTTTTAGGTAGAAAATCTCCCATGATAGTGAAGAGACCGTAGGTTAATCCATCCCATGGCTATTGTTCAATCAGACAGCACGTCGCTCAATTTGTTCTCTGTATAAGGAGGGGAAACATTTATCAGTCTCCATTAAAGGACATCCACTTATGCAGAAGTCTTCAGGAGGGGCTTGACAGCACAAAGCATAGCCTGCTGGACACATACGGGACAAGCAAGGCAGTTCAATAAGATGGAGGGTTAACAATTCCGGGAGCTTGATCAACTTATTCCATCCTACATTTCCTTCATTTCGATCATCAGTAAAAAATTCTTCCAATTCAAGCAATCCCATTAAATAGATGCCCCTAAGTTCTGGAAGCCATTGAGCAATGGAGAGTGGAAAAACGGTTTTGAGTTTGTCACATCTGTTTAGAGAGAGATACATCAAACGAGGGAAGCATGTTGCTGAGTAATTCTCATGTAGTTGGGTATTATCTAGGTTGCAAGCAGGTTCAATCAGATTTTCCAATTCGTTACAGTTGAAGATACGAATTTCCTCAAGATAATACAAACTTTGAGCAATGGTGCGTGTGAAAAGACTCTTCATCTTCTGCATCCCACAATGTGCCAGTAATATGAATTTAAGATGAGACAGGTTGATCAAGTCAGTTGGCCCCTTCCATAGACATGCCAAATTGGATAAGTGCGTCAGCCTCAAGCTTTGTAGATTGGGAAAAAAAGGCCCTCGATCTTGTGCTATCGCAACTGTTTCAAGATCAGATAACTCTTCAATGTCATCACCGGAAGGCTCAATGAGTGTCTCAAAATACTTGCAGTTGAAAACCTCTAGAACTTCAAGAGAGCCTAGAGCTCGAGCAATGTTATGAGGGAAGAGACTCTTGGAATCGGCCACTGCATTTTTTACTGTTATGTGGCGAAGATGAGATAGGTTGACCAACTGACACAAGGTCCTTATATTGGGAAGAACAAGGCTACGGAACCTTCCAATTTGAGCATTATAATCAACATGTGTCTTGCAGTTTTCAATAGTCACCTCAATTCCCTTTACAAAAGATTGATAGCTCAAGATGCAAGTTAGTGGGCAGATGCTGGATAAGGAATAAAGTTGTTCGAGTTGCATACTCTTCAGCTGGGGAAGCACAATGATGTTATTGTCATGTATATCATATCCTTCCCGGTCTTCAGTAAATAATCTCTCCAATTGGGGTGCGTACTTTACCTCCACTGCTCGAAGACTTGGAAGATGTTGAGTAACGGATAGCGGAAAAAGAGTTCTTAAGCTGTCACATCTACGAACATGAATTGACCTCAGATTTGGCAGCCATGCATGTGGCTGCAGGGAATGACCCTCCAGCCTAACACTGTCTTGTTCACTACAAGGCTCGAAGATTTTTTCAAAGTTCTCACAAGTGTTTACGGCTTCCAAGTCTGTTGACTCTGATTGTTCTGATCTTACATGATGAAATATGTGTTCTAGCTCAGGACAGTTGTCAACAGTTAGCCAACTTAGGTTTGGAAGATTTCGGGCCATCGATAGAGAGAATACACTTTTGATCGAGGCACAATTGTATACATCTAGTTGATAGAGATTGCATAAGCGGATAAACTGTGTGTGCCCCTTCCATAGATGCTTTAGACCAGGCATGTCCCGCACTTCCACCGTCTCTAACCGTGTGAGGAATGGCTGCTGAGCTTCTTCAATATCAAATAGTGCCTCTTCTGCATGGTGAAAGGAACTTTCAATTTTCACTATCTTCAGACCTAGTAAAACTTCGCCTGGCAACTTCCAATATTCTTCCTGCACAAAACAATTTTTAAATATCAGGAGTAGAATTCTTAGAATAATAGTTGAACAGAATTTATTTGAGGTGTCATTTGCTCCATTTAGGCTTTTAGCAAATTGTACACCTTTTCCATGACCTCTTCTATGTAGAGTAGGAATAAGCAAGGAATAGCATACCTGTTTTGTCATGGCCATTGTAAGTCGAGACAGAGATGTCATTTTGAGATGCCAATTATATGGCAACAGACGAGCTAGTCTTGGGAGATTCACAAGCTCCAAAACTTGCAGGTTTTTCAGTTCAATCTCTGCTCTCTCTGCCACCATTTCCTCCCCTTCTTTGAACACTTGCTCTAGATTAGCACAATTTTTTATAGAAAAAGTTTCGAGTTTCGGAAGACCTTGGGCAATGAAAGATATTGGCAGGACACTCTTTAACTTTTCACAAGATTCTATTTTAATATTCTTGATTTCTTTGAAGCAATCTCGCGTACCCTGCAAAACTTCACAGCAGTCATCTCGGACAATAATTGTTTCTAATGCTTTGCAATGCTTGATCTCAAGCTCTTGTAATCTAGCTAAGCTCTTGGCGAGACTGGACGTAAAAAGACTTGTCAATTTATCACATTGATACAATGTAATGCGTTCGAGACTGTGGAGCCAATAGTTTTGTTGGGTTCTTTGCCATATGCACTTCAGGTTAGGTAATTCTCTAAAGTCTAGCTCAACCAAGTTTGAGAGTTGGCCAACGGGCTCCTGGTTGTCAAACTCAACAAGTGGAAAGACCTCTTCCAGCTCATCAGACCAATAGATATTCAGGGTAACAAGAGAGTTTAAGCTTCTCAAGATAGCTTTAGCAATCTTGGTTGAAGATTTAACTTCCCCTTCTTCGTTGGTAGGCTCTTTCCTTTCCTACATTAATTTCTGCTTGATTACTATCTGAGTCTCATAAATCGACTACTATATATACTAATATACCAGACTAAACTCTTTCATTTCTAAGTCTAATTTGTTCATTTTTAAACTTCAAATTCATTTTTTAGGCTTTTAAATATTTACAAATCTGGTTTTATTTTTAGGTTGTTCATTTTTTACTCCAAGTAATTCGTTTTTAAGACTTAGTATTACACTTTAAAGACTTGACAAATCACTGTTGGTGTAGTACATAAACCTGGTAGTAGGTATTTCCAAGGTTACATTTGGTAACAAAAGCTTATATTTAGCAACTAGATATATATATATATATTCTCAAGGGTCTTTACAGGTTTATACCGCACCCCCGATTTCAAAAATCGTGGTTCTGTCACCGGGTGAGAGAAACCAAACTAATGTCGCTTTTTAAAGATTATATTAAAGTAAAAGGATTTAGTAATGGATTTTGACAAGAATGAAGAGTGCATAGTGGTCTAGTTGTGACTTTTCAAGTAACTGGGTGGCAAAATTAGTGATTACAAAATAAAATTGATGATTCATTCGCTACACAATTTCATTCTTCGATCAATTGATTATCATAGTCCAAAAGTTTTGAAACAAATCTACCATATGCATAGAATACTTTTTATGTTTATCTTTAAGTTCCAAAACTTAAGGTTAGCAGTTTAAGGTTACGGTGCAATTCATAGAATTTGTTAACAGGCAGCAAAAAACATACTTTTGAATAACCTGAATTAGTTATTCAAGAAATATAGAAAGGTAGTTCTTGAAGTGAGGAATCTTAATAAATTAGTTTTGCAACTATGGTAATTTAATTAACAAGAAAATATAAGTGAGAATTATTTGTACCAGTTTGTAGGGCCCTTTCCATATGCTTCGCATCTTCTTAATGTGACTTAACCATATGATATTAGGAGAAGGGAGCCCTGAACTAAATCCTGTGTGTCGAAGTGCTTCTGCTTCAACCTCATACACATACTCGAGTGCATCACAGCCCCTTATATGTAGTTCTTCCAACAATGGTCCGACTGGAAGTATGTCCGGAACAATATTCTTTATCATTGGGCAATAATCTATCCGAACAGACCGTAACTGTTCCAGGAAACTGAATGGAGGAGGGCCATGGCACATCTTGCCCAGCTGCGGCATACTATGTAATGAAAGTTCTACTAAATTAGGGAATACGTTCACAGCTGTTAAGGAAGGCAGTCCTCGTCTTGTTCCGGTGGTATCAATCAGACACTCAATGTTCTCAGAGTATCCAATCAAAAGTTCCCTAAGTTTTTGAAAACCAGCCTTTTCGAGTTGAGGACACAAGTTATAGATACCGTGCATTGGCCCCGTAGTCCAAAGACACTCCACGCCTTGCAGGAAATGCTCAAAAACTTTCATGGATAATTCATCTCGACAATACAGCCCCAAAATTTTTGACCACCCAGTACTCCAGAACCCCAAGTCATCTGTGTAGCTTATACAATACCTTTTCAACATTTCTAAACTAAAATCACCCCTGAAAGACTCAGCTTGCATATTAAACCAGCCCGTAAACACAGTCAAACGAGGCAAAGTTGTGAGATCAGACACATATTCGGCCCGCTCCATTCGATAACTAGAGGAATATAGTTCCTCTAGCTTAGTTAATCTAGATAACAAATTGCAGGGTATCTCTTCCAGCCTTAGCCAACTAGATAGGTCCAGCATTCGCAAATTGCAAAGCTCCCCAATCCATTCTGGCAATACCTCTGGACCTCGATCCAATTGGAGAATTTCCAGATTTTTTAATCTCCCAACAATAGACATGTCGCTATTCCTGAAACGAGCAAACAGAAAAAATCATAATACCTTTGTTCCTATAATCGAATATCAACGTTAATTTAAGTTTTAAACATTAAAAATGCTTTTAGCAATGAAATCTTCCTTTGTAATCCATGCACCAAAAACACATACAAATGCTAATTATCATATTCACCATTCCACTAATCAGAAGTAACAAAGAATGGGTACAAAAGGAGTAAATCCACATTAACTACCAGATATGACATATAGGTCATTTGGTGCGGGTTCGAGTCAGGTCATTTCGTGTTGGGTCATTTTCGGATCTATGCTATGTTCAGGTTCGACTAGATTCGAGCCGATTCGGGTTTTGGATTTGATCCGGTTCTACAAATGATCAAATTGCAGCTCGATTGATCAAGTCTAAGTACTACCATCTGTGTTTCTATGTAATAGGCTATATATTGACTTTTTATGACGATTTTTTTTAATTATTAATCAATAGCTATTTTCATATGGTAAATGATTTAAGAAAAATTGTCCATTTAATACCTTTTCACATCTTAAGAACAACCGCCTTGTAATTTTTTTTTGGCTTAAACCACAGGTAAATTGTTTTTTACGTTAACACCATGTGCAAGTATCTGTTATATCATCTCCAATCTTTAAAAATGGAAACAGTTACCTCCAATCTTTAAAAATGGAAACAGTTACCTCCAATCTTGTCCAGTGATACGAAGAATTCTGAGATTTGCAAGATGCTCTAGCGAAATTGGCACCTCAAATTTATATTCTCCACGCCAGTAACGTGGAATTACTATGTCCATGTCTAGCACCTGTAAAATACTTGTTTTTCTAAAGAAGAAGTTACCTGACACAGGAAGAACTTTATTAGCAATCAATGTCATTTTGATGGAAAATTGCAGATGTTTTGGAGAGATGACCTGGCCACTTTGTTGACGTAATGTGCATGCGTAAAAAGGTTAGTGTTGCTGGTATCTGGGCTAAGGGTCCAAGGGCACAAACCCCTTCCAGCCTCGATGATAATTGTTCACCTAAATCCAGAAGTCCAGCTCTGAAATCACGAGAACTTACAGAAATTGCGAATGCCTTTTCATTAATTTTCATCGTCTGCAACTCATTTAAGGAGGTTGCCACAAGAAAGAGGCCATATTCCTTATTAGCTATCCACAATGCAACATCACGAACTATATCATGCATTTTGACACATCGTTTCTGTAAGAAAAAATCAGGGTCTAGATGTTGTTTTTGAAACAACAAACAAGCATTTTCAAGTTTACAGACAGAAGCAAGTATCATTTGTCTTGCTTTATCAACTGACTCAACTTTTCGAGACAACCACAGTCCATATGCATACCTCACTAAGTCTTCCACCTTTATCTCACTATCCTCTGGAAACAAAGAACACAGCAAGAAGCACTTTTGGGCTTCTTCGTCTTCCAGAAAATCATAGCTCAGTTTTAGGCAAGCATAAACATCCACCCCATCAACACTTTCTATATCAACAAAGCTAGATTTGGAAAGTCTTCGAGCAGCATCTTCAAAATCCTCCAAGCTTCTATTCCTTAGAGCACTTCCTACAGTAATAATAGCAAGTGGTAAACCGGCACATTCCCTAACTATCCTTTTTGCCTTGCTATTGAGGATGGGCCTATGTTGTAGTTCAGCATACTTGCTGAACAAACGCCATGCTTCGTCTTCTTCAATCACATCCAAACGAACCAATAAACTACAGCCCATGTCTTCACAAACTTTTTCACCTCGTGTTGTGAGGACAATCTTGCATCCATTGTGATTAGTAGGTAAAGGAACTCCAATTCGATCTATGTTTATTTGTTTCCAAACATCATCCAGTATTACCAGGATCCTACTTTCTTTCTCTATTCTTGCTCGAAGCTCATTTGCTCTGTCAGTCTCAGTATGAGTATGTTTTCCGAATTTTAGGTTCAACATATCAGCAAATGTCCCTTGGATATTTCTAATATCAGGATTTTGGGACACAGTTACAATTACCACTTGATCAAATAACTTCTCATTTTTAGCCTTCATACCTAGTTCCACCACCAATTTTGTTTTCCCAATGCCTCCCATCCCGAAAATGCCAATTAAGCCAACTTCCTCACTTTTAAGTCCTTCCAAAATTCTGTGAAAAAGCAACCTTCTAGATTTGAATTCAACAAAGCCCTCACGCCATACAAGTTCGATTCCTATCGAATCTCCAGGGAAACAAACGCACAAGATACTCTTTCCTTCAGCTACAAAGCCATTGACAAGTGTTTTCAGTTTGATCAAGGCATCCTTGTTGGACACCTTTGACTGACTGCTATGACAGAACAGTCGGTCCATCCGGGTTGACTTAGCTTTTTCATCAACCAACCAATTTGTTTTCATGTTAGTGTTGATCTTGTAAACTTCCTCTAACCACTTGTTAACTTGTTGATCAATCTCTT
Source organism: Patellifolia procumbens (assembly GCA_947645195.1). NCBI lineage: Eukaryota > Viridiplantae > Streptophyta > Magnoliopsida > Caryophyllales > Amaranthaceae > Patellifolia > Patellifolia procumbens. The sequence goes on along the minus strand of CANSGD010000118.1, from coordinate 182,865 downwards.
TTCCAGCCTTTACAGCTCTGTTGACCTGTTCTTCCACTTCCTTTTGTATATGCCCCAACACTTCAAATTGTCTATGCAGTTCTTCCATTATTGATGATAGTCACCTTGTTGAGAAGGGAAAGTACAAATCTGGCTTCATATTAAAATTTTCAAGGGACATCAAAATAACCATGGATAAGCTCATAAGTAGCATTAAGGCATCTAGAATAATACTACCTCCGTTCCGCAATACATGCAATACATGCAAAACTTTCTTTTAATGGTTAGTCCTTGTAGCTAAAAGGACACTTGCGCCCCCACCTTTCCACCCACATGTGCACTACTTTATTCTTTATCACATGGGCAATAAAGACAACTTACACTCTCTCTCTTCTCTTCTTTGGTTCATGTGCCACTTTGCTATGTTGCAAGTATTGCGAAACCGAGGTAGTAATCAACTCTAGACCAAAAGTACTCTAAAGCATCTAACATAAAAGTTTTCTTCCACTGTACTAACTAATGTACCTTTAAAAGACAAATCATACTCCCTACACATTTTTACGTTTTTATGTTTGAAATATGTACAAACTTCAATTTACATGTTTGACCATTGATATCAGTAATTATGAATCAAAAAATATTACGGAAAGTTGAAAGTTTTTAAATTCACATTGAAACAAACTTAACAAGGTCCCACAGGCCACAATATCATTTCTCATAAACATTTGCCAAATACAGTCAAAGTATTTTGAATTTATCTTCAAAATTGTTGGAAGTATACCACATATTTGACATGGGGATGTAGTGGCCTAAGATTGTGTTTTCTATTACAAATTAAGGTACGTTCTCTTTTTTGATAAACTGAACTTAGGTGGACTTATTGGAACTTATCGAAACTTATGAAGCTTATTTTATAGGAAAATTTGTCAGAAATAAGTCAACCTTTACGCTGACCGCTTTTAACAAGTTTACCTTCATTTATTCCACTAACAAGTAAACCTTATAACCACTTTTTCTTTTAACAAGTTTTTACCGGCTTATACCTTCTAATAACCTGTTTAACAAGTTAAAGTGACACATGTCACTTTTTTATTGAACATTGCCCACTTGTCTCGTTTTGATTGATTTAAAATAAATTCTTTTTAAATTTTTTATCACAACCTCCCTTCTCTATGCCGTCTTCTCTCATCCTCCTTCCCCTCCGCACGCACTACCACCACTCCACCACCACCCTCTTCCTTCTTCTCTCTCCTCCTCTTTCCATTCCCCTGCCATATCACCATCATCTATTCAACTCCCTTTCTCTCATTTTCCATCCAATTCTGCAGATAAAAATTTGAATCCTCAATCTGCAAGACTGCAATATGATTATCTTTCATCCCAGATAATTTTTCCAGTCCCGCCTACCAAAAACTATTTTAAATGATCTTGTATTTCATGTAAATTGATACAAGGCCTTATTCTATGCTCTTAACATCAAGAAAATAGTAGTCTTTGTATAAGCCGAAAACTTGCAGACAATATCCCTCATCTTCTTACCCGTATGGCCGAAACACCCCCCCCCCCCCCCAACACCACCCAACCAACAAGCAAGATGAGTTGTTGGCACTTGGCAGAGTATCAGAAATTCGTTAACAAGAAACTGAAATTCCCTCAATGAATGATTTTCCTGGAAGCTAAAATGAGGTAAGCAGGATAAAAGGATATTAACGGACACCAAATCAAGCTACAGCCATACTAATGACAAAGATGGAAAACATATAAAAGTAGAGGTGATTTAGACCTTTGCGGGTGAGGAACCCGGTGGGTTTGCAATTTTTTCCTTTGTAGTAGATTCTTGGTGCTCTCTTTGAAGAGAGCATATCAAGTGAAGATGTTAGTTTCCTATGCATCACCCTTCCAAGCGCAGGTGGGTTATGGCTGGGGAATGGAGAGGAGGGGGTGGCACTGGGTTGGATTTAATTTTTCTATTTAATCTTAAGTTCATTTAATATATAAATAAGAATTAAAAGTTTTCCTCAAAAGTCATGAAGTCAAAGAAAAGTGAGGGAATTAAGAGGTGGGTTTTACTGGTTTATCAAGTCGCATGTAAAAAAACTTGTTAAAAGTAAAGTTGTTACAAGGTTTACTTGTTAATGGAATAAATGAAGGTAGACTTGTTAAAAGCGGTCAACGCAAATGTTGACTTATTCCTTACAAATTTTCCTATTTTATAACTTACTCGAACTCATGTGATCATACTAATAAAGCTTATTTTGTCAAAGGTGAAGAGAACCTACCCTTAATGTGATTGTACTTCAAAACATATCAAAATAAAATATGTTCGGAATGATAAGTTGCGACTAGCTAAAAGTGGCAATTAAAGTCGTCCAGATTGGATCATTTCTAGTACTACCTTTAACTGGAGTTGTCCTCCCCTTCCCTCGAGTTATATACAATCGTGTTTGATTTAAGTCTTGGTATTTAGTTCAGGTATTGATTACGCAATCTTATCAAAGTATTTATCGAGCTGTGTCAACACTTGTTTCTTCAAGTTCAAATTCGGACGGATTATGATATATGCACGTGTAAACTATGTGAGTATGCGTAAATACATATATGATGTTACACAAATCAGACATCAGTTAGTGACTAGTAATACTAGTAATACTGGCAAGAGGATATGATCTTTAAGCGGGAATTGGCTCTGTTGGTGAAAAGACCATTTCCATATCAGTTTCTCTATATGTAGAAGATGCATGACACTCCATATGTCTACGGTTGTTTGCTTAATGTTTGATAAACACAATACACAAATTGAAATTAATTGTGGATTGATTCACATAAACAAGCTTGATAAATTGCTCTCTTGTTTGTATGCCAATACTTTATGATGTTAATTTCGTTACGGTGTTGATATCAAACAATTAGTAAGGTGTTCGATCATGTAGCTAGAAGAAATTAATTTCTTGTACCATATATTGCAAAAGTAAATAAGAGAAATTGAGAGGGAGCCCCCTAATTATTGTTTTGATGCTAGTATCGCGGATTGTAACAAATTATCTAACACTTAATAATATCTAAATGGATGCCGTATTGATCAAAAAAAAAAAAAAAGAGAGGATGCTAGAGTTGCTTTACTAAAATTAGTTACTATGTGGTTTCCAACCTACAAAATTGAAAGGTAAATGATTCCATATTTGTTTAAACATTTTCCTTTCTCATCTGCCTCATAATAGTTTGAACACATCGAAATCAAAAATAGTCTCTCTTACTTTCTCATGTTTTCTAAAAATTGCAACATTTTGACTTTTACATTTGTCAATGTACCAGTTTGAGTCTTTGACGATTAGTAACTTGAACTATATGTCGATAAAAACAATAAAAAGTTGATGTTTAGAAATAAATATTGGGACAAATCAAATAACATATTACAAACTAACATTTGATTTTATCAATTAGTCAAAAATTATGGTTAAATAAGGTGTGTGAATAGTGTAAAAGTTAGGGCTTTTAGCTTTCGACTTTTTTTCGTATGGTTAAACAACCAAAACAAGAAGTGTTTAGTAAATGGTTGTTGGAGTAACTAAAAAGTCGACTTTCACCTTTTGGCCAAAAACTATGTTACTAGCTTTTTGTGTTGGCTTTTGACTTTACCAAAAGGCGGTCAAAGTAGACACTAATGATAACAGAATTAGCTATTACAGCCACCAATCAATTGCCAAGCATCCCCTCTCTCCTTCAACATCACTTTCTCTCTCCTTCAAACTTAGCCGTATTCGTTCATTACATGTTGCCTAACACATCTGTAATTGTTTTTCTTCCTAATAAAACTATTCTCCCTTGGTCTGCTGGACGTAGCTAGCACACCGCTAGTGAACCACGATAATTAATTTATTGTTTTCTCATTCTTTATCTTTATTCTGTCATAACATGAAGGTTATACTCCTATGATCCAATCTATTAATTTCACAGGTTAGATTTTGGTTAGTAAACTTAAATCAATAAAGGAAAAATGAAATAGGAGCATTTGACCGCAATTCCCTTCAAAATTGTACCTTAAATTGTTAAGGATGCAAAGCAATCAAACTAGAAGCATTAAAATATGGAAAACACAAAATCAAAATTATCTTATAATCACAAATATTACAAAGTTTAATGAGCTCAAGTATAATCTGCAAAAGCATAGCGTACCAGAATGGCTGAATAGGATGATCTTTGCTTCCTTCAGGGGAGCGAGTTGAACAAGTTGAAACTTGAGAGTTGGGAGGAAGAACAGAGAAGACAAAGAAAACAAATTGGAACTAATATGGCCATATAATTGAAAAGGTCTTTTTACATGTCCATGTAATTGAAAAGGTGTTAAAGGTCAATGAGAACCTACATGTTTTTTTTATTGATAATATGGGCATCAGGTAGTGGTGAGCTGAAAAGTCGGATACTTGGTTCCAAATCCAGAACCGGTTAGAATCGATGGTTTCGGAACTGGAACTGGAACTATTGGGAGTGGGTCTGAGTTCAAATATTAGGAATCGGTTAGAAGTAGGTCTAATTCTAGGTACTAGAATTATAGACTCGGTACCCACTGAGTACCCTGTTTAACTTCGAAAACTTTGTTGTTTTGGATTTTTTTGTGCAATGAATGCGTGTATAATGTATGGTTAAGACTTGAAGGTTTTTAAGATGAACTTGTCAATAGAAGTGTCAATTTACGTTGTGTATGATGCTTATTTTTAGCTAAACAAGATAGCTTTTGAATGCAATTGGGTAGAGGGTACCCAGTATTGGAACCGGCCAAATAGACCAAATAATAAACTGTTTTGTGGGACTGGGTACCCTTCAAGGAACCAGTCCCGATTGGTTCCGGTTCTGATTCCAAAAATTAAGGAACCGATCCAACCGATTCCGGTTTCGGTTCCAGTTTTTGGGTACCCAGTCCAATCGGTTCCGGTACTGGTTCCGAGCAAGATGATCGGGTACCCAGTTATACTCACCCCTAGCCTCCCTAGCCTCAGGAACGAGGACGAGAAGGCTATGTTCTTCTCAACTTATTTTTTTTATAATCTGAGCTAATTTTAATTTATTTAATTTATCTAAATTATTTTTTCATATTAGATTTTATTAGACCTCATTGACCTTATATTACTTAATTAGATAAAACCTTATCAAACCTTTTCCGATCTTATTTGACTTTATTTCACTTTATTAGACATTTTATGAATATAGCTGAACTTTTTTCTGATAAAGACTGAAAGTAGACAAAAACAGACCCAAAGTCTTGGTAAGCAATCTCAATTCACAAAGAAACTTGGAGAACAATAAGTAGATAGTGCACAAGGGAGCACCATGAGCATGGCGCTCCATGTCCAAAACGTAGTAAAAATAGAACAAAACACGAATTTTTAAGTTAGTCTGGCGGCTCAATGTACATTGAGTGTCCGTCAATGTACAAAATAAAATTCAAAAAGTAATTGATTTGACAAGTTACCGTTCACCATTAAATACAAAGGGGTGGGTTTACTTAAGTTACCTTTCATTCATTCACCATTAACTAAACTTAAGTTAGTGAAAAATAGTTAAGTCGGTTATAATATCTCTTCTAATTTTAGAAGATCATATAATCGATTTTTCAACCTTCCTATAAGGTTCCCTGAACACCAAAAAGACTAATCAAAACTTTAAAACTGATGTGCACTCTATCAATCTGTCATTGAAGGGACAAAACGCGAGGATTAGTTAAAATCAAATTCAATGTCCTAGCTAAACCTTGTAAGTTGCTAATTACAAATTCTCAATTCGTAGAATTGGTAATCACCCCCAAAGTCAACTGTATGATTCAATAGTGCGTACAGTGCAACTTGGTGGGTGAGCAATCAACAGATTAGCACTCCTAAAATATATATACTTCCTCCGTTTTTTTAAAAATGTGACACTTTTAAATTCACGGACTCTTAGGCAATTTTTAGGAAGGAAAAAGATAGAGAGAAAAAAAATAAGGGGACTCATGTGAGAGGAGAGAGATAGAGAAAGTTTATTGACCAAAAAAGAAAGTGTCACATTTAATTTAAAACTTCCTAAAATAGAAAGTGTCACATTTAAAAAAAACGGAGGAAGTATATATATATATATATATATATATGGATCCAGTGGTTTATTGCAACTAGGTAGAGTATTGTCACGTTAATATCTAAGATTTGGGATTCAAATTTTTCTATAATGCCCTTTTTTTTGTCTTCTCTGCTCACCAATTTTTTTTATAATTAGGATAACTTAATGATTTATTGATTGATAATCGCAACAATTTGATTTTTACATAATTTACATTTCAGTTTTGAACATATTTTTTCTGCTACATACTCCTTTTTTTTATTCTTCCTACTATGATTTTGTGGTCAAATTAATCGTAGAAATTAAAATAAATTAGAATAGTTTAAGGACAAAATTATTTATTGATCGATTTGTCTAAAAGAAACTTTTACAATAGTAAATATTTATAATTTATAAATAACATACAATAAGCGAAAAAGACGATCAAAATTCGTTCTTGAAAGTCATGAGAAATAGAGTAGGAAGAACAAAATGAAACATATGGAGTATTATATAAATTAAGATTTATAATATGTTGTTTGATTTGTCTTCTATACAATTTCAAAATATAAATTGTTTGGTAATTTTGTACTAATTTAATAAAATTTCCTTCGACTCTTTCTATTTGTCCATTGAACATTATGGTCTTTAATACATATCTTTGACCGTTAATATATTTAACTATGTATTACTTTGACAAGTTAATTTTAAACTGAAATAAATTACAAGTATACCTTTTACTTTTCCCCTTAAAAAATATATTGTTACTTATGTGAATAGTTGATAGAGTATTAGGGGCTTTAATCATCAGTTTAGGGGCGTTTAGGCTTTTGGTTAAACCAGTCAACTAACATACCATTAAGAGTTAATATAACCAGAAGATCACGAGTTCAAATCGCATATATCCTTCAAATAAAGAAAACGATACATCAAAAGTATTAAAGATCCAAATGTTTTAAAGTTACACTTGAGAATTATGGAAATCAAAATGTTGCCATTATAAAGAAAGAGAGGCAGTAACTTTCATAGGCTAAGTCAACAAATCATTGTTTTAGAATACAATAAACTATATATTCATGTTGCAACTAGGTGGGTTAGAACAAACTTACTCATCCTTGCTTAGCTGCATTGTTCAAGTCAATGTAATAATGTAATACAACTTCTGAGCATCTGCTCTTCCCCCAGATCACCCCACCCTCAACCTCCACACACTTCTTCTCCTTCTTTGTTTCTTTCAGTAGTACACACAGTTTGCTTCTCCATTGAAATGGGAACTATTTAAACTTATCGACTTTTTCTTATGAATAAGGAGCCACAAACATAAGATGAAAGTCGATCCCAAGGTCTCTTGGGATGGAAGGGATACTCTAACCAATTAAGCTATTGTTACTTTCGACGTAACAACTTTGATCATGACAAGTTTGTTCTGTATCACTATTGGTTGAAGTTGAGGATTTCTCTTGTTCTACAAGTTTAAGGTAACCTTACTCAGTTTCTTACTTTTGTCAAATTCTTGTATTCTTATTTTTTGTTTTGTTAGTTTTTTTTTAGTTGGTTCCTTTTTTAAAAAAAAAGCAAACCCTTACTTTTAGAAGATAAAGGGATCATTTTAAAAGTAACGGAAATAAACTTACAGACTTATTATCAACCGATTGACATCATGCTTAAGAAATCACACATTCCATCACTATTTACCCAAAAAATATACTCAAAAAAGTAATTATCATAAAACCAAAACTATTAATCTAAATACTATAACAGATAACTAGAAAATCATTATTACTAGCCCAAAATCATAATATCAACCAAATATTACACTGATAACTAGATAATCTTAATATTAACCTGAATACCCTAACCACCAAATCAAAACCATAGCTAATGTTCCCAAAACCATATGTATCGATCCAACCACCATAACCTCCAACGCTAATCTATATATATTAAGAGGGTGTTTGGTTGGAAAGTTGCGGAATGGAATTGAATGGATGTGATACCATTAATAAAGAAAGAGTTGTTTAACTGAGCTAACTTAGTATGACGCCTCGTACCCAAGGTTTCTCAATCCCTAAACCCCTTCAATCTCAGACCCACCCCTATGGATTATTCGTACCTCCCCTATTATAATAACTTCTAAATCCATACTTAAAGGTGAACTAAAGTGAAAGAAAGTAATGGATTTTGGATTCATGTCTGTGGGGCCTGCGGTTCTCATTCTTATACCCTTTCATTATAATTGCTTCTAATGGATTGTTGCACCAAAAGTAGCCATTACAACCTAGTAAACACCCACACTGACACCCCACATACAGGGTTACCCTTTCATGTCTGTGGGGTCTGGTCTTCTGTTCACTTGCAGGAGGTGCAATACCCTTCTCCAAATCTGCACAACATAGGCACAAGAGAAAATTAGATGGTTTACATTCTCATTTTCATTCTCAACACCCACACTGACACCCCACATACAGGGTTACAGACTGTACAACCATTTTCCATCTGATCAGCCTATCACAAGTAGTTTGTACTCGTAGCAAGTTTCTGCTGAAGGGCCAACCACACCACAAAAACAGTTTTAGGCCTAGCATGATTGTTACATACTACCCTTCTCTAGAGAACTTTAATAGCGGCCACCTGAAGTCCGAAGAACATGATAAGTATTCTTAATTGAAAACTTATGATGATTCATCAGCCTACTCAATACTCCTCTTTGTTTAGAGATGGTTCTGCAGTTCAAGATTTTCCATAGCATACAAGGACTTCTCTCATTTATCAGCATACTTCAATTTTATGCTCATTAATGTAATAGCGCCACTTGACCCATACTCAAAGAAAGGAAATACCCAATTCATTAGAATCAAAATTCTTTGTTTGATAATTACAAGATTCTCAGCCATAGAGAGGCAATACTTTGCAGTTTCTCTAAACCTAGGAACAAACTGAGCTTCCTTAATCACCTCGTGAAAGAAAAACCTCCTTATCTTGCTAGTAATTCCAGAAAGTACAGTAACCCTTACATTGGTGAGCCTTTATCTTAGGAAAAAAAGCACTTGAAACAGCAGCCAGGAAGCCGCAATAAGCAAATATGCAACCATCCATCAAACAAGATAGTTTCTTAGGCGGGTTTTTTGAGGAGGAATTGCCAATGCTGGTGGTGGTGGGTTTGTTTGTGGGGGAGGAAGAAATTTGCATTCTGGTGATGAGTCTGAATGATTTGAAGGTGAGTTTTAGAAGGTAGAGGAGAAGCCTTTTTTTGTTATGGTGGTTTTTATTGATGGCCTGAGGTGAGTCTGACAGGAAAGCACCTGTCAAACAATCTGATAAAGTAGTTAGTAAGACGATTTCACAGTCAGATACAAGGAAGGCAGTACAGCACATATGTTTCATGTTTTTAAAAACGACTCAATCAATTTGCCTTTCAATAGAAGATGACTTCTTTAATCTAATGATGGAAAACTCTTGCAGAGTACTGTATAAAATTTAGATACAGCTTACAAGGTGGATTTGTCAAGATATGGAGATACTAATAGCTGTAGCAGCAAAAGCCGCTGAGTATACAGTGGATCCAATCAAGCATGGAGCAACCATTATCTTCAATCCTCAATTCTTAGTTCAGGAGACATGCAAGGAGTATCAGCAATTACAAAAGTTGCACAGCACTGTTAAAGATCGCTGCCAACAAGCTAGATTAAACGGTGATGAAATTATAGAGGATGTCAACCAATGGTTAACAGCTGCTCAAGCCGTTTTAACAGAGGTTGAGAAATGGCTGCAAGAATCAGTTAGAGATGAGACAAAAGCAACTGGTACATGCACTAGAATTTGTACAAGTAAATGGGTATTGGCGCATAAGCAACGCAAGAATGCGATACGAAAGAAAGTGAAACTTATTGATATGTTTGAACAAGGCGAAAAACTGTCACATGACTCACATATATCCCGGATTGCTCCTGCTAGAGGAATACAACTTCTTTCGGGCGATGGCTTCATTGTTTTCGAATCAGTTAAAGTCGCTTTTGATGATATCATGCGAGCTCTAAAAAAGGAAGGCCAGAGCATAACTGGAGTTTATGGAATGGGAGGCGTGGGAAAAACTTCCTTGGTGAAAAAGGTTGTCACAGCAGTTGAGGAGATGCAATTATTTAGCAAGGTGGTGATATCGGTGGTGTCCCAAGCACCTAATTTTCACGATATCCAAGCCCAACTCGGTGAACAGTTGTCTTTAACATATTCTAGGGAGACGCAACTTGGTAGAGCAACACAACTTAAGAATCGGATGAAATTTGAAGAGACGATCTTAGTTGTTTTAGATGATGTTTGGAACCAAATTGATCTAGCAACTATTGGGATTCCTTATGGTGATGATCACAAAGGTTGCAAAGTTCTTCTCACCACACGTCTTGAGCGTGTATGCTTACAAATGGACTGTAGAGAACCAATTGAGCTACGTCTTTTAAATGATGAAGAATCATGGGATCTATTCAAAAGACATGCAGGTACTATGTTAAGGGATCCTCCTCCCCAACTTGAAATGGTGGCAAAGGAAGTAACTCGAGAATGCAACAGTTTGCCACTAGCACTCGTCGTAGTGGCGAGTGCTCTACGAGACAAGAGTTTAGAAGAATGGGTATTTGCACTGAAGAAACTTCAAAGTTCAAGACTTGTGGAGATAGAAGATATAGATCGTGATAAAAATGTATATGAGCGCATCAAGCTGAGTTATGATTTTCTCAAGGGAGAAGTGACTAAAAGATGCTTTCTACTCTGTTCCTTATTTCCAGAGGACTACGAGATTAGTATAGAAGTGTTAACTAGGTATTCATTGGGGTATGGTTTGTTTGATCAAGATACTACAATCGACTCGTACATGGATGCAAAGGCTCAAGTGAAAATAATAATAAGACATCTCTTAGCATGCAGCCTACTGTTAAAACAAGATAGTATGTCAGATCGCATCAAAATGCACGACATGGTCCGTGATGCTGCGTTATGGATAACTTCGACAGGTGAAGAGGTATTCATCGTACCGATACCCTCAAAGAATAACTGGACAAAGGACCCTAGACAATTGAATGCCATGGCAATCTCCTTACTCGCTTGTCCAATGAATGAACATCTTCCAATACCAACAGAATGTTCAAGACTCAAAATGCTACTCTTGGCTCAGCGTATACCTTTGCGAAATGTCTCAGACACTTGCTTTGACGGGATGAAAATTCTTCAGGTTTTGGACATGACAGCTATTGCATCGCATCTCCTTGAATTAATATTGCCATCTTCTCTCCAGCTTCTCAGCAATCTTCGAACTCTGTATCTTAGAAGATGGTTACTAAAAGGAAACATGTCGATAATTGGAAAATTAAGCAGCCTTGAAATTTTAAGCTTTGCAGGAAGTGTCTTCGATAAACTACCTGAGGAGTTAGTAGAACTGTCTGAGTTGAAGTTCCTTGATCTATCTGCCTGTACAGCTCGGGGGGGCTTCGATGCAGTGATATTAAGCCAATTAGTTCTGAGAGTTGAAGATTTTTGTCCCCCAAACAAACCAATAACAGACTTAAATTATGACGAAGACTAATAATAGCTTTCAATATTGCATGCTGTTAATTTCTTGAGTTGCTGAGTATATTTTGTATAATAGTTTAGATTCTTTTGTTACTTGCTTTAAATTCAGTTTTTAATAGTATGTATACGCTCTTTTAACAGATGAACCACGTATTATCAAGTCAACCAAACTTCCCTCGTTCTTCTTCTATTGGAATACATGAGTTTTTCATGTTTGTAGATCATCAACACACAGCATCCCCCCATTCCAAAGTAATATAGCTCAAAATTTTTGTTCTTTAGAAAAGCATGATAAACTTGTAGTTTGGAAACACATTCTTCAACAGTATAATCTATTAGAATTCTCCCTAAAATAGGTAATGGGAATCAAATTAACCAATATACTTCATCTATTTCTAGATAAAATGCGTTGGTTTAACTTTCACGATTCCTATCAAATAACTTTGAACACTCATGTCTTTAACGCTTCATTAATAAAAATTATAAAAGTTGATCTTTCTGAAATATACAATGAGATTAATGTGGTCAAAGTTTAGTACAGGATAAAAGTATGTACAAATCAAATAAATTCAATGCAAAAAAACAAAGCAGAAAAAAGAAGTAACCTTATTAACAATAACAAGACAAAGACCGTGCAAGTTTCATCCACAACAGCATCCAGTAATTGCCAGAGCACGCTCAAAGCTAGCAGAACGGAAAACCCCAAGGCCATGATATATTCGTATTCGCAAGTCACAGACATATCATTTGCTAAAGGAGAGGACGGGTCATAGAGTACATGTTCTCAAGACATCACTTCCATGTTGCAGTTCTGTTAGGGTTTTATTTTAATACCGCAAGTGAACGGTGTCGTAGCACTAACGGGTCGAACACAAGGAGGTGCAAGATTAAACACTAGTTGATTCTAGACTATGAAATAGCTACACAATTTTATATCGATGAAATAAACTATCAAACTAATTTCTAGACTAATAAGAAGGATAACAATAACGATGATAACAATGATAAGAAAGTACTAAGACTGAGCATCGCCACTAACATCAATTGATCAGACACAACTTACATTCCAGTTAAAGAATCGAACCTTAGGAGAGATGACATTTTTTCGAAAAGAACTACCTTAAGACCACTCTCGTGACTACAAAAGGCCTAACTAATATGCATGTTTCCTATTTTCATGGCTAACATACAAAATTAGAAGCATTAAGGATCAATGTCAAGTGAAACTCTCAATCTCAATTCTCACTATTTTCATGTGAGAATCTCGATCAATGACAAGCCAATCTATATTGAATCCCAACTTTCGTTGGCGAATTCAATTGATGAAATAACAACAATGCTACAAAGAATCCCTAATTTCTATTCCAACTCTCATTGATAATAAAAACTAGGTCTAACGATGATGCAACTTGATAATGAAAACAAATTTGTCAAACCCTAATCATACGATTCAATAACATGGAAGTAAAAGAATAAAATAATCAATCCATGCTAGGGCTCAACTCAATCTTAGAAATAAGACTACTCACTAATCATGGCAATAAGAACTATAAACATAATTGAAAACATAATTGAGAAATAGCAAAAGAGAATAGAGAAGAATTCAAACTTGAATTAATGAGTACTTCAATTAAACTTCACAAATCTGCTGTCTTTGATCTTCAAAACTAATCCAAAACAATGTAATTAGGGCTAAACTAAGAGTTTTTGATAATAAAAGAGTCTAAAACTGAGTAATTAGGAATATGTTACAATTCTAATCGAAAACTATTTATACTCTACTAATAAAATAAAGATAGGAGTCCGAAAAGGACTAAATTCGACACAAACCCGATCAGGTTTATGTCCAACCCGATCGGGTCCATGGTCAAACCCGATCGGGTCCTGATTGAACGGATCCCAAATGACTCTCTAAATGCATCCAAATGAACTCGAACGCGATCATGAGTCTCTAACGATCATCTACATGCTCCAGAATGGTCCATTCCACCTCCAAATAGCTCTAATGTCCCTGAAATAACTCAAAAGACACAAAACTACAAACAAGAGTAAAATCTAGCGGAATATAGCGGAACTGTTATGAAATATTATGGTGGATGTCTATTAGGAAATAATATCTTGTATATAGTAGTTGCCGTGTACTCCTATTGTAATTAGGTCACTTGTTTCCCAAGCAAGTTACCTGCATATTGTAATATATATACCCCTCATATGGAATAAGAGAAGATACAACTATTCTCCCGTACAACTCTCTATCTGTCTAACCCTAATTTCACAACACGTTATTAGCACCATTGTTCTACCGACAAATATAATTAGATGTGGAATCACCAAGATAATGGCATTGGAGATCGGGGAAGGAGCGAGCGGAGAATTATTGACGTCATTAGCGATGATTCACGTTACAGGACTTAGGACTTAATGATCAAGTTGATGATCCAATTTGTTATGAGTGGAGAATCAACATATACTGCACAGACGGCAAGAATTCATACAGGGCCATACATCCTCCGCCGCCGCCCCTGTAAGTCTATTCACAATTTGTTTATTATGACTAATTTGACTTGCACTTGCTAGGAATTTTGCATCTTTGTTTACAGATTCGTTGCTTACTCATTCACAATGTGTTTATCAATTTAAAGTACAAGGTTCTTTGCCATTGTTATGGTCTTGAAGTCAAGATCATTATTATGCTCTTCGTCATTATCACATTCTACTTCTTCTGATCTGTATCTTCCATCTCCCAATGATTATTGCTTTTATATCTCTTTCGTGCTAGCCTTAGTATAGTGTGACTTTGTTTGAGCAATGAGTTATTTTGTGTTTGTATGATAATATTGATTGAATATCCACTAATTATTTTGGGCTGTGATTAAAAGTTTGGAACTTTGTGAATTTGTGATCCCTTTTACTAACAATTTTAGTTAATTAAAAGTTTGGAACTTTGTGATACCCCTTTTATATGATAATATTATTTGATATTACTTTGAGAAGGGTTGTAGATTCATGAATTGTGTGAATGTTTTCTCATTATTTGGAGCATTATCCTTCTTTGAAATAGACGTAGTGCAATAGAGGAAGAAGAGGAATTTGAATGTTCTTTATTTGCTATCAAGTTTTCCAGTAAAATGATACTTTTTTTTTCTATTATAAATGTTTGGACTAGTATACGTTATTTTTAAATTTCTATCTCTTTGTTATGATTTTGTGTCCAAAATATAATTTGATATGAATATGATTATTATTAAAGCTAATTGTGAAATATTATCTCGTATAGTGCATTATGTCAAATTTGGCAAAACTCGAATTTGTGGCACTTAATATTACTGGAGACAATTACTCGTCATAGGTGTAAAGCTTATAATTTAAAAAGTTTCGTTTTTGGTTTGTGTCTCTTGCCTATGTAGGGCAAACCGAAGGTTCAAAAGACTCAATTAATATATAGTTAACTGCTTGACGCACATTGAGCCGTTTCACTTGCTCAATAATGGGAGTAACTAGTTGTTACTATGAAGGACAAGCATAACCACCAGAATACTGTAACTCTCAATAAAGCTCGTTATAATTGGCCAAATTTAAGATTGTAAGATTTCAATTTCTGAAGGAGTATAACTCTTCCATGTTCATAATTACTTCTCAATTGACATTAAGTTGAGAGAAATATTATATAAATGTTAGAGAAAGCATACTTCAACTTTCTGCTCATATAATATTGTCCTACAGACACAATACCTTGAGAAGGGTTTTAAAAGGCAAATTCTGAACTTCTATCTTGTTTGCTTGTGCCTAAGAAAAATTATGCGCTCTTAATGAAAAATCATGGGTTACGACCAACTGGCTCTACTTCATTCCCTGAAGTGAATGTGATATCCCATATTAGGAAAGAATTTAAGACGAAATATAGTGTCACTCACAGTGATCAGGGTCGTGGTTGAGGTTGTGGTCACGAGCGTGGACACAGATGGGGTCAAGGTCAATATGGTTAATTATATCAAGAGCTTATATTACCACCAGAAGTGGGACAGTTAAGAAGGTAACAAATATAAGAAAGATAAAATGAGAATGTTACTAGTGAATATTTTCGTTATGGAGAGGTCTCGTGTGTTTCGTACACCAAAGTATTTGGTTGATCTTTATCAACAATCGCGAGACAGAAAATAAAGAAACAAGAGACAGATCTTGCATATGAAAATGACCAAGGTGGTTTTGACTATAGCATACAACTTACTTGAAAGTTGATGATTTCCTCACCACCCCAGAAGGGAATAATCGAACTCTTAATGGTTTGAAGAATAAACTCTAGTTTTCTATGTTCATGGTATTTCATGAACTCTATGGACGTATTATGATTTTGCATGTTCTATGGATATTTATTTAGTTATGGACATTTTTAATTTGGATATTTTTAAAGTTTTGGGAAACTTTATGTGTCTTAATTTTCAGATATGTTATTTTATTTTCTTGACACTTATTCTATTTTGTAAAGTATGCTTGCATTAATATATGATTTTGTAAGGAACTTTATAAATTTAATGGAATAAGGTGTACTTAAAAGTTGATAGGTTATTTTCGCACCCCTTATGCAAGGATTAGGGGGTGATAACCTGAAAATGTGTAAAATCCTTGCACGAGAATAAAAGGATATATTAATAGTCAATTTGGTACATACTAGCTTATGTTACGGACTTGGATTTGACAATATGTTTATTGAATATTTAGAATGAGATCATCCTGAAGATGGATATGAATAAATATCATTGACTTTATATCAGTTGTAAATAATCCAAGTACAATTAATGTTCCAGAAGGACAACATCAAGTTGCTAAAGAATATAGAGCACATTTGAATCAAGGTAGACCAATAGATTCCAAAGATAAGAATCCTCAAAAAGAAAGGATCAATAGTTGACAACTGAGTTAACTGACATATTCAAGAAAATGATACATTTTGATAGATCTCCATAAGAGATTATATCCGGTAAAGTTGATATGTACCATGACTATATAAAATGCTCTAGAAGAGTATAAAATGTCTAACAAGATTGACATGTATCAAGATCGAGAATGATAAACGAGTAGAATATGAGAAGCGAGATTGATATGTTTCAAGAATATAACTGATACTCCAGAAGAGTACGACTTCTCTTAAAATAAGATGTTAGTCAATAGTCTTACTGATCGAAGAAAAGACACTAGTCAGTGTTCTTATGTCACATCTTATACATGGCCAAACATAAAGTTTTGCTAATAAAGTGATCACTAGTGTTGAAAAACATATATAATTAGTTAAATCTTAAATGTGTTTAGATGTGATGAGTGAGGTCATCCGGGTTTATTATTACCTGTTTTGAAAATTTAAGTTCTCTTTTATATAAAGAGTTGATGTGCTGACGCTCTCTCATGTTATACGTTTGAAAAACTGAAAAGCAAGACATAACAATGAGATCGAGCTAGACTCGAATCATGAAATATTATATGAATTATTTGATTCGATTGAAGAATTCAAGAGATGAAATACTGACACTAAACATATGTATATGAACATATATTAGGTGGCCAGAAGTTCACCAAAGTGAGTGATAAATAGTCAGATATTGGATGATCAAAAGCTCATCAAAAGAACTTGTATGAGAGAAATGTTGAGTAACAAATGTTTATTATTAAAGTCTTGGGAACAAGAACATCACCATCTAGTAAAATTACATACAAGAGATCTTTAAATGATAATAATCTCTTGATTGGGGCTATTATATGTCAGCACAAGAATAGAAATACAAATGAAATTTGACTGCACAATAAATTATATACTCCTTATAATTAGTATTCTCCTGAAGAGATGAAATTTTTGGTGAATTAGTACTCTCCGGAAGAGATGAAATTTTTGTTTATATTCTCCTGAAGTGATGAAATTCGTTGCACATGAAAATTATATTTTAAGTTGGTTAAGAATTTCGATGCCCCTATATTTGAGTAATTTACCAACTTAGGGGGGAGAAGAATTGGAATAAGTTGGCAACGTTATTAAATTTGGAATTATATGAAATTACAAATTGATGATCCCTATAATGTAAATTTGAAAAGTTATATGCCAACTTTTCTCTATGTGTTATCAAGATATGTTGCACATCTATGATTTGATTTGTATCCAGTTATGACTCATGTTGCATAGCGTTGAAGATACACTTTGGTCATAGGAATATGTGTATACATTGAGATAAATCTTGCCAATTTTACTTGAATTTCTACACTTTAAGTGTAGATTATATGATCGGTTCTAATAGATATATATGATACTGTAAACACAAATTTTAACTAAGTCTGCAAAACAAAGTCAAGATAAATGTAACAAAATAAGAAATTTTATTGATTTGAATTGTTGGGTACAATCTCTAATTTAATCCTCTGGTTTCGATCTCCACAATAATTTGACTTGTTGTATCACGAACTTGGCTTGACACCTTCGTAATACGGAATTGATTTCCTTGAATGAGAGCCTCCAGGCTTGATCTCTTCAAGTCTTCTTTTGGTTTCTTGAATGAGGGCTACGGGGCTTGATCTCTTCAAGTATTTTTCTTTAGAATAGAACGGCACATTGATTTTTGATGCTTGTTGTTCTTCTTCTAGGTAAAAAGAATTTGATGTAGCTTGTTGAGTTCCAGAGAATTTTTGTGTACTCTGGAATAGCTCTGGCTTCTGTTTTTCTGGCCTTCTGGTTTCTCCTCCTTGGTTTTTCTGAGCCTCCTTCAAATGAGACTGGAAAGCTCTATTTATAGAGCTTTCTAGGGTTTAGGTTTTAATGAGTAGCCACCATGGGCCTCATGGCCATCATTTATCCAAATAGCCTATTTTTTTATAAGGCCTTAACCCAACCAGTAAATGACTAATAATTAAAACGGCCCAAACTTAATTATAAGTCCGAATTAATTAATATCATTTATCATTTACGTTTATAAGGTCAACAGTTGACTCTAATGGATTTATAAAAATTGATGACATGGCACATTATAATTTTTCCGTGCTACAGATACATGACAAGATAATGCAGTCAACACTTTTAAAGCGGAATAGTACTATATTAATATCATAGTGTATGAAATATCCCAGAAGCATTATAGATATCTGAATTATAGTAGATGGCCTATTATATGAGAAAAGTTATAATGGTACCAATTGGAAATGTATTCAGATATCGTTGCAAAATAGCATGCAGGACGTATATTGAGGAATAGTATGATACCGGTATATATGATGGAACCGATGAATAATATGCATATGCAGAAGGAGTGGACTTGAGAATAAGGGATCTGAAATAAATGTCCACCTTGATGTCGACATATTAAAACTTATTATTGACCAGAAGTCCAACTAAACGTGAATGATGACATGGACCAGAAGTCCAGCGAAAAAACAATGGATTTCTAAAATCCACGCTGTACAGTGTCTTGCATTTTGAGTCTTACAATAATGTGCATATAGATAGAGTAAATGCATCATGCATCATATTATATATTGTTATTCATACATTTTATTTTATTCATGTGACTCCTTCATAATGCATGCACATGTACTTTATAGTTTATACATTGCAGGTAATATTTATAAGAAGGATAATTTATTCCTATAATTCAATGGTTATTGAATTACTAATCTCATAGTAAAGATATGATAATATCATGGTCTAGCATATATATATATGATGGATTATTGAATACATGAAAAGTTTCAGAAGAACTATATATGAACCTCTAGTGAAATTCATATACATACATATTAAAGTATGTAATGCAGACCATGGACAATTATACATATATGGTTGGAATGATCAACATATTTTGAAGAGTGAATTTGGTTATTCACACCTCAACCAAGTTTGGATACTTGAAATCAATACCCATTTCAATTGAAGGATATCTTATGCAAAAGTAACATTTTACAAAGGAAGAATCATAAATTAGATTATTGATGGTCCAGAAGTGCCACAATATCGAGAAGCGTCATATTATTATATATGTATCATTAATTCCAGAAGTATTAGATGATAGTATGGATACTTTACATTGACATAAATTTTATTATCATAAAGGACTTGGTTTTTGAGTATTTGATAAAGCATTGATCATTCCTGATATTTGATGACCTCCAGAAGTAGGTTCCTTTCTATTTGTTTTAAGCACATACAAGAAGATTGTGATCCAATTTAGGAAGATAAGCTCTCACATATGCAACATGCATCATGGAAGTGAAGAACACTAATGGTGATTCAGTTGTGCAACAAATTTCAATCAAGTGAAGATTCATCAAGTTTATCAACAAAAGTACTCCTTGATAACTATATTTGAGAAGCTCGTTGATCACAAGAGATTGAATCATTCCATAATTTCAAGTGATGTAACCAAGAGGGGGAGTAAGTACGCGCTGCACTCTTTTTCCCTTGACCATGGTTTTGTCCCACTGGGTTTTCCAGGCAAGGTTTTTAATGAGGCAGCATCTCAAGCGTATTATGAAGAATTATGTACTCTTTTTCCTTCACTAGAATTTTTTCCCACAGGGTTTTTATTAGTAAGGTTTTAACGAGGCATAATCTTCAGGAATAGACATCCAAGGGGGAGTGTTATGAAATATTATGGTGGATGTCTATTAGGAAATAATATCTTGTATATAGTAGTTGCCGTGTACTCCTATTGTAATTAGGTCACTTGTTTCCCAAGCAAGTTACCTGCATATTGTACTATATATACCCCTCATATGGAATAAGAGAAGATACAACTATTCTCCCGTACAACTCTCTATCTGTCTAACCCTAATTTCACAACACCACACATGAAAAGTATCGTTTTAGTAATGAAATGGGAGTCAAAACATGGTGAAATATCAACATAACAAGTTCCATGTTGCATTTCATGTTGCAGTTCTCAAGACGCACAATGTGCATATAGGTTACATGTTCTGGCATTATCATCGCACATCCTTCTAGATGCAGCACTGCTGATGGTAAATATGTCAGAACATAGGCTGCTGGGAGGATTTAAAGAGGCAGGGCAATTCTACAAGCTGGAAAAGCTCCAATTGTGGAACCTCGATCAACTCGCTCACCAGATACATTTCCTTCCGATATTCACTGAATACTTGCTCCAATTGATGTGCTCCTTTTATGTATATAGTTTTAAGACTAGGCAGGCAGCGAGCAACAGAGAGAGGAGATATGGTTTTTAATCGAACACATCCTTCTATATGGAGAGACCATAAATAAGGAAAACATGTGGCTGAAGTATTAATGTAATGTTGTTCATTGTGACTAGGCTCAATTAGATATTGCAACTCCTTCGAGTTAACAATTCTACTAGTTTCAAGGGAGCATAGTGTTCGAGCTGTAGTACTCGTAACTATGCTCTTCATCTGAAAGCTACCGCCATCGTCTAGTATTAGATGTCGAAGTTGGGAAAGATTGATCAACTCAACAGGCCCCTTGCATATGCATGCCAAACAGGGTAAGTGGGTCAAACACAGCAATTGCCAATTAAGAGGCACAGCCTGCACTGTTGAGAACATAGAATCAATGTAGAAACTAGTTTGCAAACATCAACATTAACAATGAAAGCCAACAACCAAGCAAGCAAGCAATCCAACAATAAATGAAGAAATAAATGAGAGAGAGGGTTAAGTAATGGCACCGTGGGAAGACCCGAGAATCCGGGAGTAAAAACCCACAAGCACTAAGGAGTAGTATTGATCTTGATGATTGATTGAGAGAGATACAAGCTATTTCAAGCTACACACACAAAGACACAAAACCCTAAAAATTCTCTCTAGCCTCTTGATTTGTGTGATATTATATCATATGTACAAATGGGGAAAAGAGGGGTATTTATACTACCCCCGAAAATAGCAAAACGGCATCACGTGAGACGAAATACGCGAAAACAGGGTGCAGGGGCAGCACCCGGTCGCGACCCGCGACCAACTGCTGCCTCTTCTTCACTCTCTTGCTTCCTCCTCGTTCCAAATGATCATACCATCTCCACACCTGCCTAACAATCTCCCACTTGGAGATCGGTCTAGGATCATGCTACTAACATCCCCAACACATCTCTCATCATCATCAATCATCTCATTAATGTTTCACCATAGCGCCCCCACCATTACAACCATCCACCACTCATGGATGGAGCCCAATTGAGGTCCTACACAACCCAAATTTCTCACAAGTTACAACCTTCGTGAGCATGTCCGCCGGATTCTTCGATCCGACAATCTTCTTCAAACACATAGAGCCATCCTCCACTAGACTCCTAGTGTAGTGATACCGCCTCTTGATGTGTTAGTGCGATAGTGAAACATAGGATTCTAAGCCAATTGCACCGCACTTTGGCTATCACTATGCAACACACAAACCTCTTGCTTAATACCCATTTCCTCAAGGAAACTCTTCAACCACTCAATCTCTTTCCCCGCCTCCGACATAGCAACATACTCGGCTTCCGTCGTAGACATGGACACACACTTTTGGAGCTTGCTCATCCAACTAATGGCCGTACCACCAATAGTAAAAACATACCCCGAAGTGCTTTTGCTTGAGTCATAGCATCCCCCGAAATCGGCATCCACAAAACCTTCAAGAACAACTCAATTCCTCCCAAAGCAAAGAGCCATACTAGAGATACCCAACAAGTACCTCAAGAGCCATTTCACGGCCTCCCAATGTCGCTCACCCGGATTTGACATGAATCTACTCACAACTCCCACCGCATGGGCAATGTCGGGCCTAGTACAAACCATAGCATACATCATACTCCCCACGGCCGAAGCATAAGGAAAAGTGGACATCCTTTCCTTTTCTTCCTTTGTCTTGGGTGAATCCTCCTTTGTCAATTTGAGGTCCACCGAAAGAGGTGAGCTACGAGGCTTCGCATCAACCATGTTGAACCGCTTTAGCACCTTCTTGACATACTCCTCTTGAGACAACCTCAACAAACCCGCCGATAAGTCCCTAGAGATTCTCATGCCAAGTATTTGCTTGGCCTCACCCAAGTCTTTCATCTCAAATCTCTCCGACAACTTCTTCTTCAAGTCATTCACAAACTTCATGCTAGTACCCGCAATAAGCATATCATCAACATACAAAAGCAAGTAAACATAACCATTTACGTACCTTTGAAAGTAACAACAATGATCGCCATCCGTTCTCACGAAACCATTGCATAACATGAAACTATCAAACTTCTTGTACCATTGTCTTGGAGCTTGCTTCAACCCATATAGACTCCGTTTGAGCTTGCATGTCATGTCTTCCTTTCCTCGAACGTCAAACCCTTCCGGTTGTTTCATGTAGATTTCTTCTTCCAAATCACCATGCAAAAACGCCGTTTTCACATCCATTTGCTCAAGGAATAAGTTTTCCGAAGCCACAATTGCCAACAAGATTCTAATGGTAGTCAACTTCACAACCGGAGCAAAAATCTCATGAAAGTCAATGCCCTCCTTTTGTGAAAAGCCCTTCACCACAAGTCTTGCTTTATACCGAATACTACCATCCGGCTCATCCTTCTTGCGAAAGATCCATTTGCATAAAAGTGCTCTCTTGCCCTTAGGCAAGTCAACCAACACCCAAGTGTCGTTCTTCTTCAATGAGCTCATTTCCTCACTCATTGCATGCTCTCACTTCAACGAATCACCCAACCTCATTGCCTCAACATAACATTCCGGCTCACCGGAATCCGTCAACAACAAGTAATTCGCCGAAGTCTTCTTTATGGGTGGTGGTGTGAACCTAATCGGTGCTTTAGAGAGCCTTGATGTTCTCCTCACCAGTGGCGGTGTCTTTGGTTCCTCACGAACCTCACTAGGCTCACCTTGAACCTCAACCTCCTCCATCTCAAAAGTATCCTCATCTTCCTCCGATTCACTAGAAACCGGATCACCCGGAGTTTGCACAACATGTTGAGGAGATGCATGTTGAATTGGCACATCTTCATCTTCGCTTCCAATTCTCACATCACCATCTAGCTCAACAACTTCTCGCTCACTCTCAATGGATTCTTTTTCAACGGACTTTCCACCAAAGTTATCCTTGTACAAGGAGTTCTCATCAAAGGTAATGTCACAATGCCTAATAACCTTGCGGTTACTAGGATTCCACACTCTATAGCCATAATTCTCATCACCATACCCCACAAAGTAGCATTTCATGGCTTTAGGGTCAAGCTTGTCTCTCTTCTCGGATTGCAAATAGGCCACACACCCAAAGGTCTTCAAGTGAGTGTAGGACACCTCCTTACCACTCCACTCCTCCTCCGGTATCTTGAACCCCAAGGGCACCGAAGGTCCACGGTTTATCAAATAAGCCGCGGTGCTAACGGCATCCGCCCAAAAGCACTTTGGGAGACCCGCAAATAACCTCATGCACCTTGCTCTCTCAAGTAGTGTTCTATTCATCCGCTCCGCTACCCCATTTTGGCGAGGCTTTCCGGGAATAGTCCTCACCAAAACAATTTCATGCTCCTTACAAAGTTCCTTGTAAGCTTCCAACTCATACTCTCCTCCATTATCGGACTTGATATTCTTTATCTTCACCCCGAAGCATTTTCAACCTCCGCCTTCCAAGTCTTGAACTTCTCATTCACCTCCGACTTGTGCTTCATGAAGTAGACCCATACTTTCCGGGTTGAATCATCAATGAAGGTAACAAAATAGTGAGATCCACCAAGGGACTTGATGGGGTATGGGCCCCATACATCCGTGTGCACAAGCGCTAGCTTCTCCTTCTTCAAGGACCGTTGGGTTTTTGTGAAAGACACCCTCTTTTGCTTCCCAAAGACACATGTCTCACAAAATTTCATGTCGATTGATTTCAAGCCCGACAACTTACCCTTTGAAGCTAACATCCTCATCCATTTCTCACTCATGTGACCAAGCCGAGTATGCCATAGCTTGGTATCACACTCCGTGGTTGTAGCAACCATATTAGTACACCCTAAGGTAGTGTACAAGGTACCGGTCTTCGTGCCCCGAGCAACCACCATGGCACCCCTTGACACCTTCCAAGTACTCTCCCCAAACATGGTTCTATAACCACTTGAGTCCAATTGACCCACCGAAATCAAATTTTTCCTTAGCTTAGGAATGTACCTCACATCTTCAAGCTTCCATGAACTCCCACTTGAAGTCTTGATCATCACATCTCCCTTCCCCACAATGTCCAACGGATTATCATCCGCAAGAAACACCTTCCCATACTTGCCACTCTTGAAGTTCCGGAAAATTTCTTTACATGGTGAAGAATGAAACGATGCACCCGAATCAAGTATCCATGTCTCAATGGGACTATCCACGCTCAAGATCAAGGCATCCCCAAATTCATCGCTTGATGCCAAGCTTACCGATGAACTTGAATCATCATTGCTCTTTTGATTAGAGCCACCCTTCTTCTTAGGATTCGGACACTCTCTCTTTGTATGACCCTTCACTCCACAACTCCAACACACAATGTTTCCCTTCCCCCTCGATTTACTCCTCCCCTTACTCTTCGATCTCTTTCTTGGGTTCCCCTTTTGTTGTCTCCATCGCTCCCTTGTCTCACTAGAATAGGCACCACCGGATGACTCACCGGACTCCTTCCTCCTCAAGCTCTCACTCAAGATTAAGTCCCTCACATCATCATTCCTTAACTTCTCCTTGCCGGAAGAGTTGCTAATAGCGGCAACAACCGTATCCCAAGACCTAGGCAACGATGACAACAAAATCAAGGCCTTCACCTCATCATCAAACTTGATATCAACCGAAGACAATTGAGAAATAATCAAGTTGAATTCATTTATGTGTTCCGGAGCCAAAGTACCATCATTCATCTCAAGCTCAAACAACCGACGCATAAGAAACACCTTGTTCATTGCCGAAGGCTTCTCATACATGTTCGACAATGTTTGCAAGACATCCACCGTCGATGTTTCATCCTTGACATTGTAGGCTACACTCCTACTCAATGTCAATCTAATCACACCTAGTGCTTGCCTATCCAACACTCTCCAATCTTCCTTCTTCATACTATCCGGTCTCTTGCCCTCAAGAGGTAGATGAAGACCCTTTTGGTACAAATAGTCCTCTATTTGCATCTTCCAAAAGCCAAAGTCCTTCCCATCAAACTTCTCAAGCTTCAACTTGCTCTCATCCATTGTTAAACAATCACAAAGTTCTCAACCTAGGGTTTCAACAACAAGGAACAAAATTTATACACCAAAATTTCAATCCCAAACACCCAAAGCAACAAACTTTGATTTCCAATCACAAACACAAGTTTCCACACAAACTCTAACTCAAATATCACCAAAGATTAACCTAGGCTCTGATACCAATTGTTGAGAACATAGAATCAATGTAGAAACTAGTTTGCAAACATCAACATTAACAATGAAAGCCAACAACCAAGCAAGCAAGCAATCCAACAATAAATGAAGAAATAAATGAGAGAGAGGGTTAAGTAATGGCACCGTGGGAAGACCCGAGAATCCGGGAGTAAAAACCCACAAGCACTAAGGAGTAGTATTGATCTTGATGATTGATTGAGAGAGATACAAGCTATTTCAAGCTACCCACAAAGGCACAAAACCCTAAAAATTCTCTCTAGCCTCTTGATTTGTGTGATATTATGTCATATGTACAAATGGGGAAAAGAGGGGTATTTATACTACCCCCGAAAATAGCAAAACGGCATCACGTGAGACGAAATACGCGAAAACAGGGTGCAGGGGCAGAGCGACCGGGCCGTCGCGACCCGCGACCAACTGCTGCCTCTTCTTCACTCTCTTGCTTCCTCCTCGTTCCAAATGATCATACCATCTCCACACCTACCCTAACATGCACAGACTGTCCATTTTGAGCAGAAACTTTCTCAAGATCAAACAATAAGTCAATGTTACAGTTGTCAAGAACTCAAGATGCACAATGGAAGATTTAGTAATTTTTCTGGCTCTCTGATGGCACAATCTTTTAATTCAAGCAAAAATGATGGATAGTTCAAGACGTAACCTGCTGGACAGATCTGGGCGAAGCAAAAATGTCTTCAAGATGCACATGAGTCAATTGTTCAAGCTCAATTGACTTGCATCCTGCATGAATTCTTCTAGATCTTCAATAAAAAATTTCCTCCAATCGATGAGCTCGTTTTACATACAATGTTTTGAGTTTTGCAAGCGTCAAGCAACCGAGAGGAAAGATGGTTCTTAGCCGAACACATCCTTCCAAAAGGAGAGCTCTCAAATTTGGCAAGCTCATCTGTTGTAATGCAGTGGCTTGCGGGTCGATTGCAGGCTCAAAGATAGCTTCTAACTCCAAGCAGTTAAACACCTCCACAATTTCTCAAGACTGCAGACTATGAGCCATTGAATGTGTGAAGATACACTTTGGCAGGGACTAAATCATTTACTGTTATGTAGCGCAGGTGGGACATGTTTACCAACTGACATAAGGTCTTCGACTTGGAAAAACAGACGGACAGCATTGTGCAATATGACTTTTCGAGGGTAGCACAATGGATAACTTCTACAGGTGAAGAGGTATTCGTCGTATCCGAGACCCTCGCAGAATAAGTGGACTACGGAAACTAGTGAATGCAATAACAATCTACCTACTTGCTTCCATCGAATCAAAATCTTCCAACCCAGAGGATGATGGCGCTTCGGGTTCTGGACATGACAATATTGGCATCACATCTTCTTGAATAGTATTGCCATCTTCTCTCCAACTTCTAAGCAATCTTCAAACTCTATATCTTAGAAGATGGTTACTAAAAGAAACATGTCGATAATCGGAAGTTTAAGCAGGCTTGAAATTTTAAGCTTTGCAGGAAGTGTCTAAGTTGAAGTTCCTTATCTATCTGCAGATCTGCCTGTAGAGCTCGAGCCGGTTTCGATGCAGCGATATTAAGCCATGTAGTTTAAGAGTTGAAGATTCTTGTCCCCGAAACAAGCCAAAATCAGATTCAAATCATGACGAAGACTAATAACAACTTTGAATTCGTTTAGAATCTTTTTGAACAGCAAGTTCAAGTTCATTGATGTTATTTGCCCTTAAACCAGTTCTTGAATTGTATGTAAAGATTAATCAGACGTACAATTACGTATTAAGCCTATGAATACTTAAGTAATAGAATAAATGATAAACCTATAATACAATAAATTGCTTCATTGTTCTCTTTTAGTTACAAGAGTTTGATTTTCACACTAGTCTATGCAACATTTTGACCATTCATTTCTCTAGTTATATGTAACTAAATATTTATAAGGGATTCAAACCTTGGAAATATATACTAAAATGTGACTAACAAGATTCCATATGACTATAATATTCAAGACGTATGAATCAACAAAGATGGCCAATTGAAGTAGTATGTACAGCGTGCAAAAGTCACAGGTTGCAGCCAAAACATAACTAATGAAGTATACCTCAAAATTTTCATATTAAGAAAAAAATGATCAACCTTTAGTTTCGAAAGAAATTTTCAGTAAGGCTCCGTTTGCTTTGATGGAAAACCATTTTCTAAGAAATTGATTTTCCTCCATCTTTCATTTTCCTTTGTTTGTTTTGGTAAGGGGTGGAAAATAATATTCCTAAATGTGGAAAATGCTCTTAGAAGAGGAAAACCAATTTCATTTTGTAAACAAGGTATACCACATTTTCCTCTCCACTCTTTACTCCTCTTGATTCTCTCCTTCTCATCTTTCCTTTTTTTTTTGCTTCATTTACCTTTTCTCCCTAAGTTTTCTCTATTCAAACAAACAAAGGAAAACTTTTTTTAAATCATATTTTCCATTGAATATTGTTTCCTTGAAAAATGATTTTCCATAAAAATTATTTTCTATTAAAACAAACGGACCCTAAATGTCGCCATCTCCATTTAATTAGAGAATTTTAATTTTTTTCGCAAGGAAAACAGCACTAGTGATGGCTCAAAGAAGGGGGCGCCAGCGCCACAGTAGTTCAACGACAAAAAAGCAAAGAGAAGGCAAATGAGCGAGAACGAGAAACATTTTTTCCATTTACATATACTAATATATGAGGAAAAGATTAGATTGATACAAGGATGTATGGAAAAAATTCAGAAATCCATAAAAAAAAAAATTAAAACAAAAGAACTCACTCGTCAACAAAACAAAGACAGTGCAATTTTCATCCAGAACAGCAGCCACTAACTGCCAGAGGAAACTCAAAAGCTAACAGAACTCCGTGGACATGATTATATTCGTATTCACAACAATATCATTTGCTGAAGGAGGGGGAGGGGGAGGGGTCATATAGTATTCCCTGCTGATCATAATGAATTGAACGCCTCAAACCTTTAGGAACGCTGCTGAGGATTTGAATCGTATCAGTTTTAAGATTAAATGAGAAGAAAGCCAACCAGTTTGCAGGATTGTTCGCTTCATGCTGAACGAGCCTTACTTCCACACCATAAGTAATGAGCATATTCTTGCAGATTGTAATCAAGCTGTGCAAAGGGTGAAGTTCATCGGGTGATCCCAACAAAAGATCAACGACTGATTCTGAGCTTGTCTGCAGAATGACTTTTCTATACTTGGTATCCGACTTCATCCAGATTCCTTCTTTCAGAGCTCGAAGTTCAGCTTCGATGACAGTACAAGCAGCAATATGATATGAAAAGCCCTTTACCCAATTTCCCCGCGTATCACGCAGTAAGCCCCCAGCACCAACAGAACCCTGGGTAGATTTCACTGCAACAGCAATATTAAGGGTCACAAAACCAGGAGGAGGAGGAGCCCATCTCGGGTAGATATTCTGAGCCAGCACATTTAAATTTTCAACGGGAAATGGATGTTTTGGGAAGTACTTTCGCGGGTTCAGTAAGCAACATTCTCTTATCTGCAAGTGAACAAGTGAAGGCCGGCAACTCAAAGTATAACTTGCAGGGCAGATGCTGGAAAGACAGGGGAGTTGTTCAAGATGCAGAGTCAGTAATTCTGGAAGCTCAATCAACTTATTCCATCCTACATGCTCTTCCTTATGATCTGCAAAAAAAATATGTTCCAATTGATATGCTCTTTTTATGATCACTGTCTGGAGTCTCGGAAGGCTTTGAGCAATGGAGAGCGGAAAGATGTTCCTTAATCTATCACATCCTTCTAGTTGAAGACACATCAAACGTGGGAAGAATGTGGTAGAGAAATTAATGCCACCGTGTGATACAACTAATTGCTCTTCTTCATTGGCTTCAGACTCAATGATACTTTCTAACTTCTCGCAGTTGAAGATCAGTAAAGATTCAAGTGAACATAGTGTTTTAGCTAAAGTACGTGTGAAGAGACTATTCCTCAGAGTCACGGACTTGTCTAATCTAAGAAAGCGAAGCTGGGATAGGTACATAAACTCAGTGACGCCCTTCAATATGTGTGCTAAAATTGGGAAGTGTCTCATCCATAAGTTCTGTGAGTTTGAAAGAACAGGCTTTTGATATCCGAGTACAGTTTCTCCCTCGAGATTAAACAGCATTTCCACGTTGCAGTTCTCAAGATGCACATTCTGCATATAGGGTATATATTTTAACTTTATCATTGCACAGTCTTTCACATGCAACACTGCCGACAATGGATATTTCAAAACATAGGCTTCTGGGAGGATATGGGAGAGGCATGGCAATTCTACAAGCTGAAGAAGCTCCAGATGTGGAATCTCGATCAACTTGCTCCCCAGATATTCTTCCTCCAAGTCTTCACTGAATACTTGCTCCAGTTGATGAGCTCCTCCTATGTATATTGTTTTCAGACTAGGCAGAGATCGTGCAGCGGAGAGTGGAAAGATGTTTTTCAACTGAGCACATCCTTCTATATGGAGAGACCTTAAATAAGGGAAACATGTGGCTGAAGTAGTAATGCAATGTAATGCAACACATTTCTCATTGTGACTAGGCTCAATTAGATTCTCCAACTCCATCCAGTTAACAATTTTTATAGTTTCAAGGGAGTATAGAGTTCGAGCTGTGGTACATGTGAAAATACTCTTCATCTGCAAGCTCCCACCATCTTCTAGTTTTATATGTCGAAGTTGGGAAAGGTTGAGCAACTCAACGGGCCCCTTCCATATGCACGCCAAATAGGGTAAGTGAGTCAACCACAAGAATTGCAAATTTACAAGCACAGTCTGTCCATTTTGAGCAAGAACTTTCTCAAGATCAAACAATATCTCTGTGCTGCAGTTCTCAAGATGCACAAGGGGCAGATGTAGTAACTTTTCAGGCTCTCGGATGGCGCACTCTTTCAACTCGAGCTTAATTGATGGACAATTCAAGACATAACCTGCTGGCCAGATTTGGGAGAGGCAAGGAATTTCTTCAAGATGCACAAGCTTCAACTCTACAAGCTCAATCGACTTGCATCCTGCATGTATTTCTTCTTGGTCTTCACTAAAGACATCCTCCAGCTGATGAGCTCGTTTTACGTATAGTGTTTCGAGTTTTGGCAAACATCGAGCAACAGAGAGCGGAAAGATGGTTCTTAGCCGATCACATCCTTCCACAAGGAGAGCCCTCAAATTCGGCAAGCATGTCTGCTGTAATGCAGGGGCTTTCTGGTCAACTGCATGCTCAAAGATATTTTCTAACTCCATGCAGTCAAAAATCTCTATGATTTCAAGAGACTGCAGAGTTTGAGCCATTAAATGTGTGAAAATACACTTTGGCAGGGACTTTGAATCATGTAGTGTTATGTGGCGAACGTGGGATAGATTGACCAACTGATATAGGGTCTTTGAGTTTGGAAAAATCGACGGACAGTATTGCACAATATGCTTTTGTCGTCGGTGATAAATGACTTTCATCTTGCAGTTCTCAATCGCCACCCTGGACAGCTGTACAATTGATTGACAGCACAATATATGATCCAGTGGACAAATGCCGATGAGGGAAGGAAGCTCTTCAAGTACTATCAACTTCATCTTAGGTAGCATAATAATCTTATCTCCTTCATATTCTGTCCGATCCTCGGTAAACAATTGCAGCAATTGTGACGCTCTTTTTATGTGCACCATTTTGAGCTGAGGGAGGTGTTGAGCAATGGAGAGTGGAAACAGGGTCTTTAACTTGTCACACCGTTCTACTTGGATTTTTTTCAAGTGTGGCAAGCATGCATGTAGAGGATGACCTTCTAGTGCACCAGATTCTTCTCGAGTACTGGGCTCAACGTCACTCATTAAAAGCACTTCTTCACAACCATGCTTATATATACTCTCTAAAGATTCTTCATCACTACTGCAAGACTCAGAGAAGTTGCTTGAAGATTCTTCTTCACAACTAGAATTAGAGATCTTTTCGCAGTTCTCTTCCAAATTCATCGACTTCCTATGTTCTGATCCCATGTCAATATGAAATATATTTTCCAGCTTTGGACAGTTCTCAACTTTAAGAGACTTTAGGCATGGAAAATATTGGACCATGAAGACAGGGAAGATACTTTCCAACATTTCACAATTACCTACATAAAGGCTCTCCAGTTCAGGGAAGCACCACTCGTCCAAGTAATCTGCTTCACAATCACCAGGCTCAATGATATTCTTCAACTCCTTGCAGTTGTAGACTTTTAGAGTTGTTAGGGAGTGTAGAGTCTGAGAAATGCTGCGTGTGAAGAGACATTTAATGGCCTGGCAGTTGTGAGCTTCGATCTCTGAAAGATTGCATAAATTAATAAGCTCAGGGGGACCCTTCCACAGATACTGCAGATTGGGCATGTGACCCACCTTAAGTCCTCGTAACTCTCTGAGAACAGGCTGCTGAGCTTCTTCAACATTAAACACCTCTTCTACATCGGAAAAGTAGCTTTCAGATTCCACCTTCAAATAAGATAGACTTTGTGCCACCCCAATTGGTAATATTGCATTAGGTGCCTCACCCTACAAACATAAGACAAATAGTATATCCGTTAGATACCTCTTCCCGGAACGTATTGAGTACATTATTGTAGCAATAATGATACACAGGCTTATAGTCAACATTACAGCTAATCATAGGGATATTTCCATGATAATAAAGAAGAAAGTAGTTCTTTTGATTTGGTTTAGGAAGCTCTATTGGCAACACATCACACTTTGAGAGTTGAGGTCTACATATTGTCCTGAGATTTGCATTTTCTAGCATTTACATGCTCAAAACCTACTCTTTCTATCAACAAAAATTCCCACATTATCTCAACCCAGCACTATACTTCCTCCTTTTTTTTTACTTGCATCATTTTCCACTTTTGGAAGTTATAAATTACTTGCATCATTTCCTTTTATGGCAATACTTTCTCTCTACCTCTCTCCAATCACATGGGTCCCCCTTTTCCCCTCTCCCTATCTCTCTCCTCTCCTTAATTCTTCTGCCCCAACTCAATGATGCAACTATTAAAAAACAGAGGAAGTATATATTAAGAGCCTAACTTCTGAACCAACCAATATTAGTAAAAATGTAGTCTGCTAATAATATGTGAACCTTACCATCAAGAATCAATTGCATGCATTAAGAGACGTGTAAGACACCGACAAATTAGATGAAATAAAAAGCAGTGTTCTTTCACTTCGGTCTCAACAAGGTTTATGTTATATGGTCATGCCTTAACTATAAACACGGTAATTTTGGTTGTTATGAATTCCGTCCCCATTTTCATCATGTACTATTAACCATGAACTGCAAAAGCCAATGGAATTAGTGATTAAATTTTCAAGATGAAAACTTAATCAATGATATTGTGGGTCGGTAATTAGAAATTTGGCATGATTTAGTTTTTCATATTTACCAATATTTCCCATTCACTTTAAGAGGGTGAAATGAGCAAAGGATACGCATACCCGTACTACTGCACGTAAGACATCGGAAGCATGTTTGAATGTTTTGCCAGCTATCTTCAATCGAGCTAGAGAGGCCAACATTAGATGCCAGTTAAATGCTGAGCCCAGAGCCAATTTTGGTAGATCCACAAGCTCCAATATTTCCAGATTCTCAATCAAAATGTCCGGACTTTTAACCAAATTTTCTTGGCCATCTGCAAATATTTCCTCTAGCAAAGGACAGTTTTGGATGTACATTGTTCTAAGTTTTGGAAGGCCGTGAGCCACGAAAGCTATTGGAAGGATGCTCTTTAATTTCCCACATGATTTAATCCAGATAGATTTTATATTTTGGAAGCTTGCTAGTGAGGTAGAGGAATGCAGATCCCCTACAGTTTCATCGTGATCATCTTCAGATATTATTGTTTCCAGTGCACTGCATCCATGAACTGATAAATATTGTAATTTTGATAAACTTCGGGCAAGCGTGGATGTCAAAAGACTTGACAATTTATCACATCTATAAAGCTCAATTTTTTCCAGCTTATGGAGGCGATAATTTAGTTGAGGACCTTTCCATATACACTTCAGATTAGGCAAGCTCTCCAAGTGTAACTCGACCAAATTTTTGAGTTTCCCATTGCATTTGTTGTTGTTGATTTCTAGAAGAGGAAAAACCTCTTCCAAGTCATGACAGTCATGAATTATCACCTTAGTTAAAGAGATTAGGCTTCTTAGCATAACTTCAAGAATCATGCTACACGACTCAGCATCACCATAATCCGTCATGAGCTCCTGCTCCTCCTAAAAGCGGGAAAAGAAAGCTTTAGTTCATCATAGATTTTTTTCAGAAGTTTTGGGTGGATTGCTACGCCACAGAACAACATATGAGCTCACAGGCATCTGAGATAAATTATCTGATCCGTTACTAGAATAAGATCTGTAGCTAATTGCAGCTTTATAAATTTTTCCTCTTTTCTCGAGAAGTTAACGGCACAGTGGATGCTGCTCACTAATGTCACTTTTAGTTGTCATAAACTATTTTTTCCACTACATGGAATTTCGCAAAACAGGAGGTCACCCAGTAGAGTTTTACAAGAATCTTCTGTCATCATTTTGACATTCCATGTCCACCCCAAATTATCTCTCCTGAAAAGATTTCGGCTTCTCACTCCTACGTCAATATATTTTGCTGCTAACATCAAGTACAAATCCTCAAAGAATGTACGGACAAAAGGAAAGGGATTATAGATAACAAGTGAAAGGGCAAGGTCCAAGAGGGTAAGTTCCTCTATTTTCCTTCAATATTTGACCTTAAGTTTTACAAGATTAGTTGATTGACTCGATTAGGGTTCATACTTCATACTATCACATTCATGTATAGATGTAAGTAGCCAAGTATACACCAATTAAAATAGTATGCAATTTCGTGTAATTGAAGTTATTCATACCAATTGACAGGGGAGAAATGGCAGCTGATGTGGTCTTCTTGTTTCCACATGATACACATACTTGAGCGCTTGACAGGATGCTATATGCAGTTCTTGTAATTGTGGTGTAACTGGAAGCATATCCGGAACGATGTTCTCCAACCTGGGGCATTCTCGGATCTGAGCACGCCTTAGGTTTCCTAGGTAGTTTGGAGGAGGGCCATAGCACATCCTGCGCAGCTGGTGCATTCTACTTAACGAAAGTTCAACCAAATTGGGTAGTACTTTGCTGCTCTTAGGAAAGTCCGTCCTCGTCATATCAATAAGACACTCAAGACTCTCAGAACTGTGAAGATTGAGAAGCCTAAGACTCTGAAAACCTGCCGTATCAAGTTGAGGAAACAGTTTTATGATTCCCTCCTTTGGTCCATTAAAGATCTCAAGATACTCTACACCTGGCAACAACTGCTTCAGAACCTCCATTGGCAAGTCATTTATATCGCCTAGTCCCAGTATTCTTGATCTCCTAAGATCATCTTGCAACTTCTCAATCCAATGCGGGATAGGAGAACGATATGTCACAAACCACCCAGTAAAGACAGTTAAACAAGGCAAAAACCTTAGATCAGAAAGGAAAGCATTACTCCACTTCGTATCATGATGTATAGGGGTATATAACTCCTCTAACTTGGCTAATCTTGATAATAAATTGCAGGGTATCAGTTCCAAATGATGGCATTCAGATAGATCCAGCACTCTCAAGTTGCAAAGCTCCCCTATCCATTCCGGTAATACTTTTTGAGCTCTAGGAAAACTTAACTCGAGAATCTCCAGGTTCTTCAATTTGTGGATTATAGACATGTCACTATTCCTGAAACAACCAACCAGCACCAGATGATTATGTTCCTAAAACTTTTACCAATCTCCAGTTTTTTAGTCATCAATCTGTTCTTTTATCTTTGCATCGGAAAGCATAAAGATGCTCTTAATCATATTCATTTTTCCTGTTTTGCATGAGATAACTACATAGTACAAAAGCAAGTAAGTTAGTACTCCATATGACGGTTTAAAGGCAAAAAATAATTCATTTTTCTTTCCATGGTCTACGGATGACCCGGTTCAGGAACCTCTAAGATTTGAATCTACCGCTAATTAGACCCAACCAACAATGACAACATGAGAGGAGGTACAAGGAGATGGCATCATATCCAAGGTAGGAAGAAAATTTTCTTAACTTTTTCCCTAATTCTTCTCTTACATTATTTCATCTATCATAAGCTCCAATATATGTAATGACTACCCAATTTTTTTCATTTGTTTTATTCTTTCTCCTTGGGAATTTTATTCTGCAAGTAGGACAAGATATGACATAGCACAGTTTATTTGCCCACTCTCACTTCAATATTAGTTCTCAACTTTACTTTTTCAATCACTTATTATCTGTCACTTATAATATCAATTTATCGTCACTAGTTAGTTTATTCTAGTCATGTACTATTACAAGCAAATTTATAGACAACGGGCAAATAAAAGAGGGAAGGGAAAAGGATACAAATGCTCAAACATGGAGCAACTAACTTCACACCCCCAGGTTTTTGGGTTCACTGTTCATGATCCCCATTGCTCTCCCTAGGATACATAGTTTAAAAGGGCCTCTTTCGGTGTTCACATGTCTCTCAGGTCTATCCTTTTTTTTAAAGACATGCATAATAAGTTGCAAAAGCACAGAGAAACTCTTTAAATCCAAGCTGCATGACAATGATTTGGGTACCCTATGCTGAGGCAATGCAATAACAAACTCCAATAATAGCAGCACCAATTTGTATATTACCTCAAACATCGGCCGAATAGATGAAGTGTTTTGAGATTAACAAGATGTCGAAGCGAAACTGGTGTTGATAACTCAATATTATCTACATTGTACCGTTCAGATCTAGTCCCAATTAATAAGTCCAGAACCTGTAAATAACTTGTTTGTCTGAAGAAGTTACCTGTCAATGTCATATGAGGAATTAAATAAGCAAAAATGTCAAATTCCAGACAAGATTTGAAACTTTCTTAAAATCCTGATCGTTTCCAACAGTTTACCTGGCAAAGTTGTAGGACTAATGCGCATTATCAAGATTTCCAATTTCGGACACTCTAATTCTTCAGGAAATTGACAGTCTAAATCCTGAAAATTTAGCGAAACTCCAATTGCTTTTTCATACATGCCTTTCCTTCTTAACTCTTTTAAAGAGTTTGGCACAAGAAAGACGCCATCTAATTTAGTTATCCATAATGCAGCATCACGAACTATATCATGCATTTTGACGCAAGAGAAAGAAGTGGCGGCATAGAGGTGATCCGTGAAACAAACAGAGGACAACAAGCAAGCATCTTTAAGTTTCTGGACAGAGGTAAGAACCTTTCGTCTTGCTTGATCAACTGATTCAACCGTTCGAAACAACCACAGTCCATATGCATACCTCACTAAGTCCTCCGTCTTTATCTCACTATCCTCCGCAAACAAAGAACATAACATAAAGCACTTCTGCGTATCTTTGTCTTCCAAATAATCATAACTTAGTTTCAAACAAGCATAAATATCCCTGTCAACACTTTCTACATCGACAAAGCTAGATTTGGAAAGTTTTCGAGATGCATCTTCATAGTCCTCTAAGCTTTTATCCTTTAGCGCACTTCCGACTGTAACAACAGCAAGTGGCAAACCTGCACATTCACTAACAATCTTTTTTGCCTTGCTAATGAGGTTGGGCCTCCACTGTAGCCCTGCATACTTACTGAAAAGGGCGTGTGCTTCTGCTTCTTCTATCACATCTAAACATATTGCAAACATGCAACCCATGTCCTTGCAGACTTTCTCAAGTCGGGTAGTGAGAACTATCTTGGGTCCTTTATGATTTGATTGTGAAGGGATTCCAATACGCTCCACATCAATCTTTTCCCATACATCATCCAGAATCACCAAGATCTTACTTACTTCCAGGAATCTTCTACGAAGCTCATTTCCTCTGCCAGTTTCAGTATCTTCTTTGAATTTCAAGTCTAACATATCAGCCAGCATCCCTTGAATGTTTCTGATATTAGGACTCTGGGACACCGTTGCCAAAACTACTTGACTAAATAACTTCTTATCTTTAGCCTTCTTACCTATTTCCACCACCAATTTAGTCTTTCCAATGCCTCCCATCCCAAAGATGCCGATGATACCAACTTCCTCATCCTCCAAGCCTTCCACGATCCTATCAAAAGCAGATCTCCTGGACCTGAATTCGACAAAATCATCACGCCACACAAGTTCAATTCCTTTAATATCTGCAGGAAAACAAACAGACAATACACTCTTTCCTTGAGAAAGAAGCTCGCTAACAAGAGGCTTCATTTTTAGGATGTCCTCCTTTGACTTCTTTATCTGACAAGTACGAGGAAACAATCTTTTCATCAAAGTTGAGTTGGCTTTTTCATCAGCTAGCCAATCAGTTTTCACGGTGACATGGAAGTTGTGGACTTTCTCTAGCCACTGGTTAGCTTGTTCATCAATCTCCTCTCCAGCCTCTTTAGCTCTCTTAACTTGTTCTTGCACCTCCCTTTCTATACGCTTCAACTCTTCAGCTTCTCTACCCAGTTCTTCCATTGTTGATGATAATTAGCACGTCGTGTCAAAAATGTATACGCCTTAAGTGGAGGTACTGGTGCAGAACTGCTAATCCTTCAACAGCTGGAAGTCTCTGTTTTGACATATCAGATAAAACAGTACTTTGAGTTTCGGAAGCACAACAGTGGTTAAGGAAAATTGCTGAATCCAAACTTGCATTGGGTCAGTTGGCAAGTCATTTTTAATATGAAAGAGAAGAATAAGGGTGTTTCTTGTACATGAAATTGACTTACAATAACTTATCAAAACCTGAACTTAGCTAAACTTGTTTTAGTGTATATTGAACACGGGTATCCCTGCCTGGCGGCCCTGACCCCCTGATTGGAATTAATCTGAACTTACCATAGTTTATTAGAGCTTTAGAAATAAAAGTTATTTCCGATAAATTCAGACAATTAATAACCTCAATTCAAACTACAATAACGTCTGAAAAGTTAAGATATGTTAAAATCGCATGGCGAGAACACACCCTACATATATAGAAGCATAAATCATATTATGGAAGTATGGCTCAGTTTGTATGAAATTCCTTTCACTGCAAGGGCTTTTGACCACTTTACTTTCCAAAGTCACACTATAGTTCATTTAAGATACGTTTAGACGTAAAGTAAGCTCAATTTACATTCATCCAAAGAGGGCTCATGTTACAGTTCAGAAATTCTGGTTTTATGCGGAAGCAACCGATTAAATGTGTGGCAAAGGTTGGTATTCATGTTGAGCTGAGTCAAGTGATGTAGACCTGGATATCAATACATGAATTGCTAGTACCACAATCATTATTATAAGAATCCAGCCATAACTTACGAACATATAAGCTAAACTTTGATAACACTTTTGAACATACAAGACTATTGAACATCTAGCTAATTTTTTGAGCAAAGTGATAAACTTTTAACTTAAAAAGTCAAGATATATTCGTTGTTGATGTGTTTTTTTATGGAACTTCTAAACTATGTTCAAAAATTTTACACGCATGTTCAAAATTTATGCTTTGTTGATGTGTTTTTGATGAACTTACTACTCCATGTTCAAAAGTTTTTGTCCAAACGAAAAAATATAAAGGTTAGAGTTACTATTCCATCTAGATTTATGTAATTGTTCTACTTTAGCTTTACACTATCCTCATACCCCCACTTTAACCGTATTTCCTTACTATCATATAAAAAAAAGAGTTACCTCGAATGTCTCGATTTATAGTTTCAAATAATCAATTTTCTTCTTATTTTGTACACCATAATTAGAGATATGAGTACTTAAAGTTGTGCATTAGCAAATGTGAAATTCAAAGTAAAACAACTTAAAAACATATGGAGTATTTGGAAATAATAATACAATACACCCTCCCTACATAATATTCAACCTACTTGGAATTTTGAAAAAAAACTAACCCTTTCACATCTTTAAATTTTGAAAAAGAAGAAATACATAACTGTGGGGTTTTGTGTGGAGATAGGAAAGGAAAAGGGGGATGGCAGTTGGTGGTCGCACCTCGCGACCAGGGTCGCGGGTCGCGACGGCCCACTGTTGTTATTTCCACGATTGCATTTTGCGGGGCTATAAATAGAGCCCGTTTTTCCGCAAAGTATGAGAGCGTATTAGAGAGCACATAACCCTAAATTGTAAGTTCTAAGAGTGTTGTTTAGAGCTTGAGAACAATTTGTGAGGGTTGTTTATGTCATTCATTGATTGCTAGATTCACAATTTTACAGGATTCCGCGTGACTAGTGTCTAAATAATCTAACACGGTAACACATGATACAAACTGACAAACATTTGCGAAGAAGAACATATAGCAAATTAGCAATTACAGAAATTAAAACAAGAAAAGGAAAACTAAATGACATGCAATGCAAAACGTACCGTGAAAATGTGGCTAGCGATTGTCTTCCAATCAGGAATCAGTGGGAGCAGTGTGCCACCATAACGTTATTAGAATGATGTGTTGCGGGGAAGAAGAACGGTAAACTCCATTAATGCAAGAATTTTGAGCTGGAAATAAAGTCAACCAAACACAGAGTGAAAGAGGAAGAAGGAAGAAGAAGAAGAAAGAGTCAAACAGATTTGCAGGGAGGGAAAGTGATGGGACATAGGAGGCAGACATTTTTTGAGACGCGAGTGCATTTGCAAGTTGCATAGTCAAACATAATGTGATGTCATGTCATCTATATGAACAAAGAATTTGAGAATTGTTGTATCACAATGTAAAACTTTGAACCAAGTGGCTTTGGCATGGTGGTAGCTTACCTTATTTCTTCATCAATTGGTTAGTGATTTGAATCCTGACTTTTGGAAATGAAAAGAGGTCATTGGTCAGCCCTTTACCCTTAAGTGGAGCTCCCGGGACGAAGCAATTAGTCATTGCTTCCGGCGGTGGACTCTCTTAGTTTCCCCAAAAAAAAATGTAAATCTTTGAGCATTTATATCTCTAACTATATACTCCCTTCGTCTCATTTTGATATACACATTTGGAATATGGGGAAAAACCAAGGCAAATATAATCATAGGGGAATCTTATGTTTATTTCAATAATTTCCATGTACTTTTTTGTCCTTATTGCTTTATGTTTACTCAAAGATGGGGACCATTAAAGTACAAATGAGTAAAATATAGGTAAATATTTAGATATTGAAGGGTAAAATGGGGAGAAAAAATGTATATAAATGGAAAAGATTCTATATGGTTATATATTTTTGAAACAGCCTAAAACAGAAAATGGGTATATCAAAATGAGACGGAGGGAGTATCTATAAAAATTTGAAAAAATTGTTAATTACCACCTTTTATAAACCACTTTTTGTAAATTATCATCTTAATTTTTTTTTATATTACCACCTTTTGTTTTCAAATTTTTTAATCTTCCCACCATTTAACATTTTCCGTTTAACAAATTATTATATGGGGCCCACTCTAACTTTTAATTTCAATCTTCCTCCATCTCTCATTCATGTTTTCATTTCTCAACCTCGACCCTCTCTCTCTTCTTCTCTTCTCTGATTCCCCTTTTCATTTACCACCATAACTAAGGTTTTTTTTTACCCAAATCTCTCTTTCTCCTACTCATAAGAATCTATATTTGTCTTCTTTTTCATAACTGAGCTGCAAAATGGGCCCCAAGAGTATTGTCATTTTCGAAGAAGGTGAACTGAGGGGACCAAATCAACCTCCTTTTTGTCAAAATCAGCATTCTTGCTCTACATAATTCATGCTTTTACATCACCAAATGCATTTTACAGCTTTCATATGAACCTTGCAAAGCCTCTAATTTCACCTTCAAGTGTTAATCATGAAAATAAAGCCACAAATTAGGAATTACTACTAATCATGCATAATTAAGCTTGAACATAAAATTAGGGTTTCACAATACAAAATTAATCGGTTACAGGAAAATTTTGTCCTTAATTCACCTACAATAATACCCAGCAATGAAGCCCTAATTTTTCGGCACATATTGCCTTTTCTGGAAATTGAGTAACTTTTCTTAAGTGAAAACGGCATTACTACATTCGATTTTGACCTAATTGAATGAAATAGCCATAAATTTTTAGTTTCAAACAAATTCGATCAACTATTGTTCTACAATTCGATTTTGAAATTGTTAAGGTTATGGTTCACAATTTACAATTGAATTGGGGTTCTTTGGGTTAGTTATAACCTTAAGTTGCCAGTTAGAGTGGGCCCCACATAACGATTGTTAGACGGAAAACGTTAAATGGTGGAAAGATTAAAAGATTTGAAAACAAAATGTGCTAATTTTTAAAAAATTAAGGTGGTAATTTACAAAAAGTGGTTTATAAAAGGTGGTAATTAATAATTTTTCTAATTTTATAAAGGAAAAATTGCCTAGAATAATGCAACCTTTTGGCGATTCGCAAATAATAATGCAACCTAAAGATTATTCTGGAATAATGCAACCTTTATACCCCATTTATTTTAAACAAGACAAATGACCGGTGATCTGAACTATGAGTAATTTTTATTTAAAACTTTAAATTCTAAATAATAAAATTTTTAAAAAATTGAAAAAAAAAACTAACTATACCCCAGCCCCCTACCCCTCACCCACGAAAGTCACTGCTACTACCATCCCCCAACCCCCACCCCCACCCCCACCCCACCCCACCCCCACCCCCACCCCCACCCCCACCCCACGCCACCCACTTCGACGACGAAGAAAAATTCAATGTCGGCGACGGCGGAGTATGTACCTGCTGCATCTCATTTTCTGTCAAAGGTAGGGGTGGTTTATTAGGAGGGGTCGGGGCGGTTAACGGGAGGGGTGGTTTTTTTGACGAGGGTTCGGGGTGGTTAATGGGAGAGGATAGAGACGTTGGGGTGGTTTATTGGTGGTGTTTGGCTGGGTTCCGGTGAGGTGGTGGTAAATCCGGCGTGGTGTTTGCGCGAACGGGGGGAGGTGCGAACGGAGAGGTGCGTGCTTGGAGGCGTTGGGATTTCGGCGGCGTCTGGGTGTTTTAAGGTGGTGGTTGTGACGGCGGTGGTGGTTTCTTGGCTGGGGAAGGGAGGAGGGGGGTGGGGTGGCCGGTGGTTTCATGGCTGGGGGAGGGGGTGGGGGAGGGAGGGGGTTTTGGTTTTTTTAAAAAATCTTTTTGTTTATAATCTTTTTAAAAAAATTATTTAGGATAACCAATAACAATACGACACGTGTCTCATTTAATCTCTTCTTTAGGTTAAATCCGGTTTTACCCCATTTAAAATAAATGGGGTATAAAGGTTGCATTATTCCAGAATAATATTTAGGTTGCATTATTATTTGCGAATCGCCAGAAGGTTGCATTATTCTAGGCAATTTTTCCTTTTATAAAAACTAGATATTAATATTCTACATATCAAGAGGAATCTAATGAAATCCCACATAATTATATTTTTTCTAATGTATAAATCACAAACAATGGTCAAAGTGAAATATGTGAATAATGTAAAATGTCAAAGTGTAAATTTTTAGGAAACGGATGTAGTATTTATGTTTAGAGCTGATAAATTAATAGGGGCTTGGGTCCTTCTTAAAAGTGACTTCTAAAATTGTGTTATGCTTTGGTAGGTTTCAAATTGAATAATGTAAATCCCATAGGCCATATGCCATACCGATGTTATTGTAATGATTGAATTCATAAATCAAATGAACTGTGGTAGTTAGTAGTGCTCATTTCAGATTATTTGATCCGAAATTTAAATTGAGAGAAATGCGATCCAAAAACCTTCTTATACCTCCTGAATATTCAAATAAGATAACCAGATTATCCTGTTTGGAGATAAAAAAACTTCAAAATTTATTTTCTACTACCTCTGTCCCATATCAGTTGGAACAGTTTGACTGGCACCCTTACAATACACAACTTTGACCATAAGTATATCTAGCTATCATTAGTAAAAATTATGAAAGATTGATATGTCAAAATTATACATTGAGAAAAATCTAAAAACATCTTATTAACTAATACTATTTGATTAATCTGTTAGTTAAAAGTCATGGCCAAAGTAAGACACATAAACAGTGTAAAAGTCAAACTGTTGCAACTAATATGAACATATGAAGTATTATGAAAACAAACCGAATAAGCTTATATTTATAATATCCAAAAATATCTATTTTTCCTCATCTAAAAATTTAAATGTTGATCGACTGAAGGTTAAGTTTTGGCCGGTTGTTCGGATCGGATATTATAAAGGTCCATATGCCACATAGTACATAACTACAATTTTATTTGGTAAGAAAAGTGGCCAGCATCTCGCTCACATCCTAACGGACTACACACTTAAAAGTAAGGGGAATAATAATGGCTAGATACTACATAGTACACAACATAGTTAATTGCGTGTGAATATGATTTACCGACACCAACTTTTATGGTTTGGCCTCCGACTTTACGACTTTTGGTTCCCACTTCCCAACCCAACACCACCCTGATTAATAGCCCCATGCCTCAGCTGTTATGTTATGTTAGCTTCTTTAATAAGTAAAACCCAAAAAGACAGAATCATTTCATTATTCTCATAA
Source organism: Patellifolia procumbens (assembly GCA_947645195.1). Lineage (NCBI taxonomy): Eukaryota > Viridiplantae > Streptophyta > Magnoliopsida > Caryophyllales > Amaranthaceae > Patellifolia > Patellifolia procumbens. The sequence goes on along the minus strand of CANSGD010000118.1, from coordinate 138,356 downwards.
GAATCCCCATATCCACAAACCACATACCAGATTATACACTCTCCCCCACAAAAACACACACTCACCCAATAATTAATACTTACATACCCACCTCACCAAATCTAATGGCAGATTCTATTACAGAGAAAATCATTCAACCCAGATTAAAATTCAAATCATTACCAAAAATGGGTTATCAAAGATTTCTATTACTACTGATAGTAGTAACAGTTACTGTGTTCATCTCTGCTTCCTGTTCTTCTGCAACTGATTATGTCAGACCTAAGCCTCGTCAGCTCCTTCACTTCCCCTGGCATCGTCGGGGCTCGTCCGAACCCCAACAGGTGATCGTCGTTTCATACACTCTCCTTTGACCTTCTATTATTATTTATGAATTGAGATCGTGTTATAATAATAACAATTAAAGTTGTACGTTAGGAGGTATGAAACTTTATATCTTGTAATTAATATGGAACCGATGAAGTATTATATTGGATTAGCTTTTCTTTTTGTGTCTTACTATGTGTTTGCTTGTAAAAATGTGCTGAGTATGTTGCACAATTTGTGTATTATAAAGATTGCAACGATTTGACATAAAGTGTGAGTAGAAAGTGTGAAATCGTTACAATCTTTGCGATACGGAGGTAGTAAATGAATTACAAGAACCTATTTTTAGATTATGATTGGATTTTATGTTGGAAAAATAGTTCTATTATGATTTATACTTAGAGATCGTGTTATAATGGTTAAAGTTGGTTGAATTAATACGTGATGGAGGAAGTATTATGTTGGACTACCTCTTATTTTTGTTTCTTACCCTTGTGATTGCTTGTAGACACTTCTGTTTTTAGGAGGTGATCTTTTTCAATTGGTACTATATGGATTACAAGACCCTATTTTTGGATTTGTAATTGAATTATGTTGGAAAAAAGTTGTATATTTTATAATATCACTTTGCTTAGTAATTGATCAACTGTAGGTTACTGTAATAGTGAGCTTTACTATAATAGGGATCTGGATTGATATACACTTCGGTACAAGTGCAAATTTGATTTGTTTTGTTACTTTTCTGGGTTGTGATTCTGAATCATATGATGAAAATGTATTTTATCTGAACTAACACTTTCTTCGTTCTAGAATAAATGCAACACTGTGAGTGACCTTAACACTATTCACATGCTTCACTTTGACTATTGTGTGATTGTATGTAAGATAAAAGCATAATATTTTAGGATCTTGTTTGATTTATCTCAATATATACTTTTAAGATATCAACTTTCATAGTTTTTACTTATCGATTATTAGATATATCAAGGCTCTAAATGCTGTATTGGCAAATGTGAAAAGCAAAGTGTTGCATTTATTCAACAACAAAGAAAGTATTTTTAATGGTGAGCCAATAATTTTATTTCATCAACATTATAAGGAGCTGTTCATTTTAAGAGGAGTATGCATAGAATTCGAATAAATAGAAGTATATAACTTAGTTTGTCTGCATAATTACACAAATCAAGTGTTCAGTCCTAGTCCTCTAGGGCCCCAGTTTCCCTTTTTTGTTTTCCCATGGTTTTTATGTGATTGACTGAACCTGTAGTTTGATTTGGGCTGTGCTTGATTTTTAAAGATGTGCTTATAATTTTGAAAGGGACAAGCTTATAAGCTCCATCACGGAAATGTGCTGTAAGAATGATGTTTGTTCGCTCTTCTCTTTCTCGCCTTATGAGCTTTCAGTTCAAGCCATGGCCGTCCCAAACATTTGGGCTCCAACACCCAACCCAAAAAAAATAGAAAAGTAATAATGTTGGAATCACTGAAGTTTATCCATGTACTACTGATCGATGTATAGAATTGGAGATATGATTGTATCCTGCACTAGTTGAAGGGTATCTATTGTAATTTATTGATGGAAAGAAATGCAGGAGTCCATGGCTATCTGAAGTTCATTAAAGGTGGTAAGATGCCTGAAAGACAATTTTTGTGGCTTTCAGGTACATATCTCATTGGCAGGAGACAACCATATGCGAATCTCATGGGTTACGGATGATTCATCTGCCCCTTCTATTGTTGAATACGGAACATCACCAGGACAATACTCTGCAAAAGCTCAAGGAGAAAGCACATCCTATTCATATTTCTTGTATAGCTCTGGGGAGATACATCACACTGTTATCGGGCCACTTGAACCTGGCAGGGAATACTTCTATCGTTGTGGAGGGGAAGGTCCAGAGTTCCAGCTGAAAACTCCTCCTGCTCAACTACCGGTTACTTTTGCTATTGCTGGTGATTTAGGTCAAACAGGCTGGACAAAGTCAACACTGGACCACATCGACCAATGCAAGTATGATATGCATTTGCTTCCAGGTGATCTTTCCTATGCTGATTACATGCAGCATAGGTGGGACACATTTGGTGAACTAGTGCAACCACTCGCTAGTGGAAGGCCCTGGATGGTAACACAAGGAAACCATGAAAAGGAAAATATCCCTTTACTGAAAGATGGTTTCCAATCATATAATGCACGATGGAAAATGCCATTTGAGGAGAGTGGTTCGAGTTCCAACCTTTACTATTCTTTTGAAGTTGCAGGGGTGCATGTCCTGATGCTTGGTTCATATACTGATTATGATGAATTCTCTGACCAATATGCTTGGCTAAAGGTTAGCCTTGTTTCTCACTCTTGATCTTTTTCTTAGACATTTGAGAGCAATTTGTTCGAATTTGGCATTTGTTCGTTATTAGTGCTGACCTCTCTACCAGTCTTATCTTGTTGGAGGTAAGGCTTTTTTGCACTCATTCGGACTCCTTCATCAGTCATCACCAACAGGATGTTTAGTGATTCATTGTTACTGTCATGTATTGGTGCCAAATCTTTCTTAAAAATCACTCCAGTAGCAAATTTTCTTAAGTTTTGACAAATATAGTGCATTCATTGGGATGCTTACTGATCCCAATTCTAGGAGGTGTTTATGGTAAAACGAGATTGTATCGAGTTCACAATCTTTATTTTCATTTCTGTATGTTGAATCGAGGCACTGCGGTGACTGCGCCACTGCATTTAGCTGCGCTTCTCATCTTTAAAAAAGATAGGAACAGCAGTAATTCTGGATCAGTTTTTTTTTATGGTTGGGATGCTGCATGCAAGATGTATGGATGGGGTCCCTTAGGATATGGTTTCGTGCCATTAGGGTCTTGTTCACCTCGTTGTTGCCCTGTAAACTGCTGTCCTTCTCTTTCTAATTGACTAAGCGGACACTTCCGATCCAAATTTTACTGATGGCAGATTCAACGTTATTGGATCTGTGCTTTTTTTTACTTCTCAATATTATTGTCCTGGTATATCTGCATGCTCTGATAGTACATGCTCTAGGTTCTTAAGACACTAGTTTCATGGGTCTTAGTAGCTTGAGGTAGCATAAGTTTAGGCTATTTATCAATTTATGTAGGGAAGTATCATTTTTGGCTACTAACTACTGATAAGTTGGTAATATAGTAAGGGGAAGTCTTGTATGGCCTTTAATTTTCTGTTGATTGATTGTAACGACTGTTAGTTGGAAAAAAAAAGTTTTCTTTCTGTACTTTTGACATTACTCTGCCCATGCTTTATTTTCAGGCTGACCTTGCCAAAGTTGACAGGAAGAGAACGCCTTGGTTGCTAGCTTTGTTCCATGTGCCTTGGTACAATAGCAATGATGCTCACCAAGGTGAAGGAGATGGAATGATGTCAGCTATGGAACCATTGCTCCATGCCGCGGGTGTTGACATAGTGTTTGCTGGGCATGTGCACGCTTATGAACGCTCGGTATGACATAATCTTATATGCTGTTATGCTGTTGTTCTATGTAAGATATTGTACTCAAGTTTTTACCGATTTGTTGACAGAAACGGGTGTTTAGTGGAAAATCTGATCGTTGTGGTGCTGTCCATATAACTATTGGTGACGGAGGGAACTCTGAGGGTTTAGCTCGAAGGTGTGTACTCCTGAACCTTCTGTGTTTCTGCTTGAGGCATATTTATGTTTTGCTTGTGTCCTTGTTGATTCTTTTGTGTATAAGAAGAATTACTATCTATCTTTCAATTAATTGCACTTTAACATCTAATGATAATAGACTTGTAACTTAAATAATAGCCTTGAAACGAACTCTAATCAGTCGTACTCTACATAATTATGAAGTTTATTCCAAAATTTCTTAACCTTTTAGCCTTTTCTTTTTAATCAGTCGTACTCGGTAGGACCAATCTTATAGTCTTGAAGGGAACTCTTATATCAGTCCTTTTACTCTACATGATGAAGTTTGTAGATAATAGTCTTGAAGGGAACTCTTCTATCAGTCCATTACTCTACATTGTGAAGTGTATAGATTAATGTAATGTGTTTCTATGGACATCAGGTATAAAAACCCACACCCAGAGTGGTCAGTGTTCAGAGAAGCAAGCTTTGGCCATGGAGAAATCGAGGTGGTCAACTCATCTCATGCTTTCTGGAGCTGGCACAGGAATGATGACGATGAGCCAGTTAAATCAGATGAGGTCTGGATAACCTCTTTAGCTAGCTCAGGATGCCTTACAGACAACGCTCAGGAATTCAGGAAATTACTTGCAGAACCATAAGTCTGTCAGAAAAATGCATCTACTTTCATTATATAATCATCAATTAGCAGGCATCTGTGAAGATAATTTCATCAACAAATCTTGGTGTTTGTCCCTGCAAAAGTCGGTTATGGAGCTTGTTTTAGAACCTCCATCATCACATGGATTTCTGCCAGTTGGTCATAGCTTTAGGAGATGATGTATCTTGCTTATGTACCAGAAATTTTTATTCACAGTAACTAATGTTACTATTAATATGTTTCTACTGCATAGTTGTAGTCTTGAACTTCAGCGTTATAGTACACTATTTATGTGTATATATTGATTCGTTTCATATCGTACCGTTTTCTGCATAGTTGGAGACAGCTTCGTTTCAGTTGTTCGTGCTATGCATTTTTTAGATTTGTGAAAAAATGCAATGTTTGTACCTTCTTGTGAATGAGAAGAGTCGAGAATACATCCATCAACACTTCATTACCGTCCTCCATGGAAAGAGACAATGGACGATACTATAAATACAATTTAATTTCTTTTGAGTGTTACTCAACAGGGTACAACATATAGAGCATGAGAGAATCACTAAGACTCCGATATTTTAACTACACTTTTGATTACAATTTGACAATTTGTGCAATGTCATAGATAATTGCTTGATATTTGATCGAATTTCAGATGACATTGACATGGTGATACAATGAAGACAAGAATCCTTTCCTCTCGGTGTTCTTCTCATCATCTCAACCTTCCCGGTCAACCACTACCAAAACTCGGAGCAGCAATGGATACAACAAAGTCTACGCAATGATGGCTTGATGGTGCAGCTTCACATCTTTACGACCAGCAGCAGCTGCACGAATGAGGGACTTCCTGCTCTCTTCAAAGATTTTCTTGTTCGATGTCTTCAAGTGTAAAACAGAGGGGCTCTCATAATCAGCTAGCTTAATTGTCTTGGTCTTTCTTTCCCCTCCAAAGTATAATCTGTTCGTCCTTGAATAGGATCGGGACACAGGGTACCAGATCCTGAATTGAATTTTAGAACAACGATTATGAATGAATTTGAGAGAAAAGCCAAAGTTAAGCAAAGGTATTTACCCTTAGTTTCACACCAATCCTTTTGCAGTCACTGGTTCCCATATAGGTACAATCCAGTCTCACCACCTCTTCAGTCTCGAAGGCATCCCGTACTCTTTGCACCACATTCACATACACACCATTCCTAGCTAAGAAAACATTTCAATCATTAATTTCTTTTTGAATGCTATCGTATAAAAATATTGGCAATGGAAATAACTTAGAAAAAACTTACTAAGTTTCATGAGCGCAAGTGAATTAAGCCCTTGATTTCTCAATTCTTTGGTTTCTTCAAAAGTCAAGCCATCAGCAACATTCTTCACAAGCTTCGGATATATTGGAGCACGAGGCTTCCAAAGCATATGAGGAATCTTAGGTCTGTTCTTCGGATCATAGTTCCTACCCCGATATAGAAGTAGAACATTAAGGTGGCGGTAGATGACCTTTCCACCAGATTTGTCCTGCAGTAAGTCCAAGAGCGCAAAATCAACTTACATGATTGTGAAGAACAGAACTGCCACCAACAACAAAATATGGCAACTGGCAAGATAGATGTTAACAGATCAAAACCTCAAGGTGGAAGCAAACATTGTCCATATCAAGAGTTGGTATTCCCAAGCATTTAATTCTCACAGCCTCAGCTCTCCGCCAATGGTTATGGATGTCATCCAGCATGTTATGTGTAACTCCGTCCTTACCTAGCCCCAAAAAATGAATCATCAATGACAGTCCATTCTTAAGCAAGTAACCTTCATCCTAAGGAGGGCGGGAAAGACATTCTAATGCTACCACAACAAGTCTAGCAAGGATTATATAAAGGCATGGCAATTAAACTCGCTATCACGAAATATAGACGATATACACCACCACAAAGCATAACCTTAAATAACCTCTGCATTCTGTAATTACTCCATTGCTATAGTTTTCGTTATTGATCCTGATCAAAAGGCATGCGAACAGCAAGATTCTTTCTATTTAGCATTTGTATTATCCAGACTTTCAGCTCTGATTAGCAAACTTCGGCAATGTAAGCTTCCTTAAAACTTCTCAACTGTGATGGCCACTAGTGGTTCTATTTCACACAACTGTGAACACCACTTCGGATGTTTTCGAATAGAAATGAAAGGAATATGAATATTTTGGCAAATATGACCAACATTAGATGCAGTTGTGTCAAAACCCACAATACACAAGCGAACTACATAAAGTATATTGACCTCAATTATCCACATTAGCCAAAAAACCAAACAGCAACCATCAACAAACAACATTGCAACCTCCATTACAGTCAGACAACACAATTACACATATACAAATATCATCAAACAATCAAATTAAACCCATCCAATACTGTAATAGCTTCTTTCATCAGCTTCAGCCAGAATTATCGATCGAAATCATTAATAAAATACCAAAGTTAATTACTTGCCACTAAGGGCCTATTTTTCCCGACCTCATTTTCAGTTTAATTCAATTATTTTCAGATAGTTCAGTTGAGCTCAACACAATATTTTAGTGTCATATTTCAATTATATTTAAATACTTCACTTCAGTTCAACACAATACTTTTACCGCCATATTTCACTATTACTTTTGGTTGACTTATTTTCAGATAGTTCACTTTCAGTCCAATTATTTCAGATAATTCAGTTAAGCTCAACACGATACGTTTACTCTCATATTTCATTGTTACTTTCTAGTTAGACTTATTTTCACTACAATTCAGTCTAGCAGCTAATGAGCAGAACCTTAATAAAAACCGAAATAACCGAAATAACTTAAATGGGTAAAAACACACACGATCAAATTCCGTCTACATCGTTACGCTTTATCGCTCGCTACATACCAATATTAATCTGGCGAGCACAATCATTATGACGATACTTCTCAACAAGCTCAGCAACCTCTTCTTCCATCAACGGCTCACCCAAAACATATTCTTTCTCCTCCTCCCACTTCTCTCTCTCATCCACCTTCCCCTGAACCGGAGCATGAGTTCCGGTCCATTTCCGGTCAAGCCGGCCCGGTCCAAAAGGAGAAAACTTGGGCGGTTCTCGGAACCCAATGGGCTTAATTGACGGGTCGGACTCGGAGTAGGAGTAGCGGAAGTCAAAGGGTAGGTCGGAATTAATCGGAAAAGTGGGGGTATTTTGGGGAGTATGGGTTTGTTTCTCTCTCTTCTTCTTTTGGGGTTTTGGGATCGGAGAGAAAGGTGGGTCGTTGTCGGCGGCGGAGTGAACGGAGTGTGAGTGAGTGGAGAATTGAGGGAGAGGGGTTTTACGACGTCGTATTAGGAGTTTAAGCATTGGTTGTGGTGGGTTTATGGGAGGGGTTATGTGGTGGTGTGATGAAATTAAGCACTCGGGTTGACTGGTGATTATAAGGTGGTGATGTGAATTGATAAAATAGGACTTTAAGCAAGTAAAAAATTGTCAGAAATATCTTTTGAAAGTAACTAAGATTTAAGTCCCGGCAATGCTCGGAATTTTGGTGTACTAAATTGAATACTCCCTCCGTCCTACAATAAATTTCACATTTCTCTAATGCACACAATTTAAGAAAGTAGTTAGTGGTGGGCCTTTATGATCTTTTAAATAAAAAAATTATCATAGTTGAAGACTTGTAAGAGTATTATTTTGGTTTTTAGTAACATAAAGTGGTGGTCCCATGTGTAAAAGTAAGAGTTATTTTATCCTGGGGACCCTACCACTTGAAAAAATGGGAAGTTTATTTGGGACAGACATTTAGAGAGAAATGAAAAGTTTATTAAGAGACGGAGGGAGTAATAGTTAAAAAAATTGATGTCATGTAATGTAAAAAATTATATATTCCTTCGTTTCTAAATAAGTGACACATTTGAATAGTGTTTACTATTCACGGTTTAGACTTTGATTAGCTTTTGTGATTTACATTTTAAGAAAAACATAGTAATGTGGGATCTTCTTAGATTCGTCTCCATGTGAATTTTTTTAATATCAACTTTTTATAATTTTTACTTATTGATAATTGTAGATATTAATGGTTTAAATAATGCATTGGCATGCGTGTAAATAAGAAGTGTGTCACTTATTTAGAAACGGAGGAAGTATATTGAAAAGTCTTCTCATTTACGATATGCATTTTATAAATTTACAACTTAACTCTTGGTTTTTATCTATACATTATTATTGATTTTGATAAAAGAAGCACTAATAACATGTTGGAGTGGTGGTTAGAACTCTTTATTGTATGCTCAAGGTCACGGGTTCAAATCTTCACGTTGATATTTTTTTATTGTATGAGAATGAAATGGATATAGTCTCATTCAAAGAGGGAGGGTGACACGTGGCAGATTGCATCCATTGCTTACGCTTTTTTATATATATAGATAACTGTTTTAAAAGGTGAATTGATATAGGCCTTATGTTGATGCTTGAGTTTCTTTTTACAAACAAAATTTTGTTTTAGGTTTCTTTTCGTAATAAGTGTTTTAAAAGGTGATTTCTCACAAAATCGTGGTTGTAAAAGATGATTTTTCGCAATTTTTCCTAAAAACTAAGACATTCTTTTGGACTCGATTAATGTAAATTAAGTTCAGTCCAGATTAGTTCATCTTTAGTCGAGTCAGAGATTTCAGTTTAGTTTAATTCAGTTCAGACTAGTTCAATTCAGTTCAACTTCATTCAATCAAATAAATTGGACCAAAATCTATCATCTTTAAACGAGCAGGTGTAGGAGGGGCCTATGATGCAATGTAATTGGAAAGTGAGGTAGTATACCTAGTTAAACGTTGTATGTACTTTAAGCAAAGTAGTAGAAAAGCATTAAAAACAAGTTAAATATTATGTGTCTGCTACGAATAAGGTAAAACGCTCAGGCGTTAGATAGTATAAGTTTTATAAAAGATATTCAATTTGGTCAAAAGATTGTATTACGTAATATTTTCATTTACTTCTTTCATAACGAATTAATAAGTTGAGGAGCACATGTCATTCTCTTGCCGAAAGAACTACTCTCAATTTTAACAAAATGACAATACTCTAATATCCGAGTGAATGCATATTTTTCCCTCCTTACTAAAAATATAGCTGAAATGATATGTTAATGTATCAATGAAATCTAAACTACCACATGATCAAAGCATCTGGAAGCTTGAACCTAAAATGGCATTCGTATCTCTTAAATACTAAGGTGGATTTCCAGGGAAAGAAAAGAAAGATTGCACATTTGTCTGTGACACTGGATTTTCAACAGCTTAAATAAAGAACTCAGAACATTAAATCCTTATCAAGATCAAGATGTGCTAAACCATCCTAGAATGTCATGGTAAATGTAAGTGTTTGATGTCTCTATGCTGCAAGAATCAACTGGATAGAATGTCATTGTTTTGGATTTTCAACAGCTTAAATTAAGTGAAGACTCGCTCTCAAAGATGGAGGAGAACAATAACGTGGATTAGCACCAAACAGGTAGATATCTATAGGAAGCATCATAAGGGAGATAGCTTCTTTAATCCCTCAACCTTGTATCGTCTCTGGTCTTCGACCATGGACTCGAACACATCCAGTAAGTTATCCAACCCCTCCAACTTCTCGTTACCTCCCAGCACATCTAGAGCATATACAATGCTCTCTATAGTGGACAGATATCCGGGCTTAGGCTGACGTCTAACTTCACTAAACATGCTCAACTTCTCCACATCTAATCTCACAGCCGGTAAAATTCTTAGCCACGGATTTTCCTTGTACATCCTATTAGCCTTTGCCCAAGTTCCATCCAAAACAATCAAGTTCTTCACCTTAAAGTCGACAGCCTCAACCGACACTGCCTTTTGAGCCGGGAACAGAAGTGCTGATCCCGATGGAACTGTGATTCGAAACTCTTCAAATTCTTCTAGTTCTATACTCCCACTTTTTTGCTTCTTTTGCAGCTTCTGCACCAGAAAACCTCCTCTTAAAGATTCCAGAACCTCTGGAGACGCAACCAGATGATCAAGATTGGTTGTTGTTATTGTTTTCCCTTCATCTTGCAGCTTCCATTGATGAGAAATGCTGCTGATTGCACCATATTTTTCAACTGTTACACTCAGTAAAGCTTTACGATTTTCTTTCGTTGCGTTTTCACTCATCAAATTATCACAAACATCGGTGATTCCTGCATCACATTGCTTAAGCAAGTGATCATCTTTCTTAGCAAAAACACCACCACCACCCTCAAAATCGACTCTTTCGCTCATATCTTCCTTCATACCACCCGAATACTGACCAGACTCGAAAACACCAACAAACCCAACTCCCGAATCATCATCAGGAACCTGATCATTTCCTAAACTACTGTCACAGTCCAAATTCTCAGAAACATTTCCACAAACACTTGATGTGCATTCTCTTCCTGTATGATTTAATCCATCATCTTCCAACACAAATGGGTGAATATTAAACTGAGCTTCAAACATAACATCAGTGACAGTATAAACATCAACATTTCTAAGACCCAGTTTGGCAATCTTAGCAGAATTAAGTGGGTGTTTTTCTCTAAACTATGTTGGAATATGGTGACATGAACTTTGTTATCAAGGTTTGGAGATTTGAGTCTAGTGCAAAGACAGAGGGAAAGTGGTTTAGAGCAAGATGGGCAAGTGGGTCTTCTTGGATTTTGTTGGGTTTCCATTTTTAAGGTCATAGATTGGAAGAGACAGGAAATTCTGTTATTAAGAAATGTTGAGAGTTTGCTGTTGCATTGGCAACTGGATAATACTGATCTTAGCCCTGGCATCATGAGACATGCTTCCATTTTATTTTTTATGAACTTTGGTAAGTTTGTAAAGAGTGGGTGTGATATGTGATTAGGCACGTTATTATAGTAATATTGTATCAGTGTAGTTTGTAGCGAGAGTGAGGGATAATTCAATTGATTAGTCTTATAGGTCCGGCCTATCTTGCAATATTTATATTGCTTTTTTGGACAGATGTATATGGATTTTATGTTGAAGATGTTATGTCTTATTTTTGGGGTCCATTTTGGCATGGATCTTGTAGCTTCCAAGAGAAGCTTGTAGAGAGTCTCTCTGTTGACTAGTAGAGTGAGAGAGAGATAGCAATTTTCCGATTACAATACACACACAAAAGAGAGAGAAATCTAGAGAGTTCTTGCTCGTTTTTCTCAGGCACAGTGTTAGTATTCTGGTCGTCGGAGAAGATTCCATCGTAGGATTTGGCTGAAATTTTGTCAGCTTGTTGGGACACATGTGGATACATTCTGACCGTTGAGATCGTCGATTGGAGCCTTGGTTCATCGGGGAACGTCTCTGGTGTTTTCTAAACTTTTTGCTCTCTATTATGAATCTCTTATTGTTGGTGTTTATTGGTGGGTTGTGAATCCTTTATAGACTGATTTGGGTTCTTTGTCCCTTAATTATCAATAAGAGAAGAAGTTAAGGATGGACTCCTAAAGAGGTCCCATAGCTTTACTCTTCACATCGAAGGAATTTACCATGTTATATCGTGTATGTGTGTGTTTGGCATTGTTTCTTCCAATTATGCTCATTGTTTATTGCATTTTGTTGCTGATTTCATTTGGTGATTTGGTTGTCTGACAATTTGGGTTATTTGGTTTGCATAATTGGTTGGTTGTCTTGATTGTGTGACTTGTGGCGTCATTTTAACCCCCTTCCGATCCCTACAATTAGAGCACGTCTTATGATTTTAAAAGCTACTATAACAATAAGAATTGATAATTCCACGTATAGGAGTTGCTTCATTCCCTATTTTGTAGTGTCTTTTACCTGGAACAATACTCCATCAGTTGCTCTTTACAAGAGATCATAAACTAATCTACGCAACATTATTATAGCCATGGTCCCAAAAAGATTTGAGATCAGCTGATATAAAACTCTACAAGATACCTTTTTCGTGACAAATGATAGACTAATTTCTAGTGTTACTAAAAGCGTAGACAATATAAAAAATGTAATTTGTTATAGAGTAATGTTATATGCAACGGTTGCATATAAGCATTAAATAATTTTTTTAAAGTGGTATAAACTTAATATTCAGCATTTTATAAATTTTACTATTTTAGTTTTTAAAAATTCTTATTTCTTCCGTAACAGAAAGAATACAATAATTGACTATTATTTGTAAAGTATAAAATATTCAACTATTGCATTCATTCTATTATGAAGAAAGTATATGCAATAGCTTTTTCCTTTGCAATAATCCTCTTCCCCACAAAGAAACTAAAATAAGAGAAATGGGACAAATCAACAACAATTAGGATAAATGAGTCGTTGACATCAACTACTCAACTCATGAATGTGACAATGTCGTGCCTTTTTTCATTCCTAATTTTCAATTCAATCAACCAAATTGCACAAGTTGGCCACACGCCATTACCCAACTTTACCCTTTGACAATTTCCAAATTCCAACACTTTTCCCCCCTTAACAAACCTCAAAAACTCCATAATTCCATCGATCTCAAAACAAAAAACCCACTTACAGAACTCTGATCTCATCAAAACTTGAGTAATTACAACAACCCATTTGTCGAAAATGCATGATTTTTGCTTCACAATCCCATATGGGTTGGTTCTTGTAGTGGGTGGGTTAATTGGGTATGCCAAAAGAGGCAGTTTGGCTTCACTGGGTGGTGGTGCTGGAGCTGGTTTATTGCTCATCTTAGCTGGGTATTTGAGTCTTAATGCTTTTAAAAAGCGTAAAAATTCATACTTTGCCTTGATTCTTGAAACGGGTATGTTGTTTTTTAACTCACTTTTGATTGATTGATTGATTGTGTCAGGTGGCGGAACCAAGAATTTTCTATTAGGAAGGCCGAATCTATATGATATGACATTTCACTTAGATATATTATAGCTAGTGTCTTTTTACCTTCAACTTTTAATAGATATTCTGCATGATCGGGGGAGGCTGAGGCTTATCCCGGCCTCCTTGGTTTTATTGCTTTTGTGTCTTCAATTGAGTAGCTAATTGGTATTGTGACATTTCACTTGGATATGATAACTAGTGTCTTTTTACCTTCAACTTTTAATAGATATTCAGAATGATCGGGGAGGCTGAGGCTTATCCCGGCCTCCCTTGGTTTTATTGCTTTTGTGTCTTTAATTGAGTAGCTAATTGGTATTGTGAGTTACCTACATGAGGATGTGGTATGTTAATGTGTGTTTGTGCATTTGGTTGTGTGTTTTCTGGGGATTTGTTTGATGAATTGATGTGAAAATTGTTTTGGAGTTGCCATAATTTGATCATGACTGCTCTTAGGTTAGTTTTTACTATGTGATCATGTGCATATGTCGCAATGCCAGCAATCGAGAGCCTTCATTAAAAGAAATCCTCTGGTTGATGTTTTGATGATCTATACATGGGCGTTGCTGTATTAAAAGGAAGGAGAGTTTGCAACCAATTTTGCCACCTGAAGCCTTATGATCTAGATGTGGATTTATCTTGATTGTGATAGGTGGCCGTACCAAGAATTTTCTATTATTGAGGCCGAGTTTATATGACATTTCACTTAGACATATGACAGCTAGTGTCTTTTTACCTTTAACTTTTAATCAATATTCTGAATGATCGGGGAGGTTGCAGGTTATGCTGGCCTCCCTTGGTTTTATCCCTTTTGTGTCTTCAGTTGAGTAGCTAATTGGTATCTTGAAATACCCAGATGAGAATGTGGTATGTTTAATGTGGTATTGTGCATTAAATGTGTGATTTCTGTGATATGTTTGATGAATTGGTGTGAGAATTGCTTTTGAGTTGCCATGATTTGATCATAACTGCTCCTAGGTTAGTTTGTACTATGTGATCATGTGCATATATCGCAATGCCAACAATCGAGAGCGGTTTTGGAGCCAATTTTGCCATCTGAAGCCTTGGGATCTAGCTAGATATGGATTTATCTTGATTTTGCCGCTTATAGAAAGTTTAGTTCCCTCAAATGATCTTTTATTTGATGTAAAGGATCATTATGTGAATCAGCTTTTGGGTTGTTCCAACCTCCTATGTTAGAGATCTTTTGGGTTGTTCTTAGTCAAGGTTTGGGAGGCTTGATGGCAAGAGTCTAAGAGATAATGACATTTTGCATTATTTCCTGCACTCATGTCGATCTTGGTGAATTTAGCCGTAGATTTATTCAAAGATGTGGTGTTGTGACTTGTGAGGTAATGTATCTCATCTATCTGATAAGGAGTATATCCATATCTAACTAGGAACATAGCAAGCTTATTAGTTGTGAGCTCACTGTAATGATGGAAGCAGGGCAGAGAAAATGGTCCAGCAACATGACTTGTGTTGCTTATTATAGATAAAATATAGGTCAACTGCTATATATCTCTTAGCTTGGGTGCATATTGAACGTTAGACTGTCTGAGATGCAGATGACTAAAGTTAGCTAATTCAAACAGTGGTGGCTCCCCGAGCTCTATTTGTTTGGGTGTGAAAATGCAGATCTCAGTTATTAGACATGCTTTTCCTGTCGTGTTAGTTGTAAGTGCTATATCTTTCATTTCATTGAACTGGTATCTGAAAGTTTCCAGACTCATTGAACTGTATTGAGATTCTTAACCTTTGGAAGCTCGTTATGTTTCAATTCTCTTCAACTTATTATAACTTATTTCAGAAAAATTAAGTTACAATAAGTTAAGATAAGTTCAGTTAAGTCTTAATGAGTTCCAATAAGTTCTAACATCCTATAAAATAAGCTTCAACAAGATTTTATAAGCTTGGATAAGTTCTAATAAGTTAAGATAAAAATTAAACTAAGTTGAAGAGAACAGAGCCTATATCTACATTGCTTTTTGTAGAAATGAAAATACCTTCTAGGAAACTACAGAATAGTTTCTTTTTCCAAGGTTCTAAGCTTTGATATTTCATGTGAGACTAATAGATTAATGAATTAGTATATAACCTCAGGTAAGTTGATCTTGTTGCTGATGATCAGCTTGAGGTGGTAATTTTGACAAAGCGCAGTTGGTACTTCCTTTAATTTTGAGTTAATCCTGATTTAGAGGCTTACAGTAACACCTTTATCTGTTAAGACCTATACTATTGAAAGCTGCCCTTGTGTTGCTTGACCCTATCCGTTCTGTGTTTTACCACGGTGATCCTAGTAAGGGCAACCAAAATAAATGCTCTTGTCTTCCAGTCAAGAAATTGCTCACCTCATTTACGCTCACTAAGGTACACAAGAGCAATATAAGATGCTACCAAATTAACAATATAAAATGCTACCAAATTAACAATTTAACGCAGGTGCACAAATAGGGGCTGTCCATAAGGGACATTTGGTTTTTCTAAGACTGCCGCAATGCAAATTTCACATGATTATTTTAGTATCAAGTTCAATTTCAAGTTGCAGATGAACTTTGTTAATAATTATGCCAAGAAAAGCTTCGTAATGAACTGCAATAAGATCTGCAATTTCTTGACGGAGTTCTGAGAAATGCACACTCAATTTTTTTAGAGTTAAGACTGCGTAATGACGCCTTTTTTAAGCTTACTGCATAAGACTCCTTTAATTTTAAAGGAACTCCACAAGACTATATAATAATCAGTTTTTGCTCACTGCCTACTTGGTAAAACTGCCTTTTGATGCGTTCTGAGACTCTAACCTCTATGCTAAATTGGCATTCGGCTTAATTCCGCAAATATGCAGAAGAAGTTGGTTTGTACTTTTATGTTAGGTGTATGAGATGGTAATGCTTATGCACACTTACATTGTTATATATTGCTTCAGCATCTGGTACTTGTTTCATACCTTAAAGTGCATGTAATATGTTGCATACTTACTTGCCTTTTGAATATATCACGAGAGATGGTAATAAGATTTGAAACAGCAGACATGATACCTGAAGAAACCTTTATAAAACTTCTTCTACTCCAAAACATGGTTATTCTGTCTTCATGCATTTAAAGAATTCTTTTGAAGAGTTGTATCTGAAATTTGGACATATCTATCTGCCTCAACAGTGACTGCAACTGGACTCACCTATGTCATGGGACAGCGCTACATGGAAACCTCAAAGATAATGCCTGCTGGGGTTATCGCCGGGATCAGGTACCTTGAAAGTATATTTGGTCGCTCTTTGCATTAGTTGGCATGTTTCTATTATACTTCAAGCTATTTAAATTCTGAAAGAGATTTCTCCAAAATTTGAAGGACCCAAAGATGACGGAATCACCAATAAATCTTTGGCAAAAAGCTAGTCTTGAACCAGGAAGAGTTCATGCTTAAATAGAGTACTTAAGACCCCACAAAATGAAGTGTAGAATATCTAGTTTTATGTTTTTATTTGCAAAGCCTATGTTTTGTAACAAGTACTTCACTTTGAGAAACAATGTAATCCGAAGATTTTTTTTATATATAAAAAAATTTGTGCAAAAATATTTTAATTGATGCATATGGGAACTTTAGACATTTTATCAGTTTCCCTTGTTCAATTATGACTTCTTCCTTATCTGATAGCTTCTCACCCATTTTTCGTTCATCTTGATTTGCAGTGCTTTCATGACTGCATTTTATGTATACAAGGTAGCAAGTGGTGGCAACCATTTTCCATCCAAAGCTGAATAATGATAATTACTCCAATTTCACATGGAGATGAACTGCCGAGCACCCTACAACACGTTTCTGTAGAATACGAATTTCACATTCTTTTTCCTTACAGTTACAGTTTGACCCTAGTTTTCTGTAGAAAAATTTAAGAACTCCGAACTTCTGCTTATGCCTTGAGAAAGTTCTTGTATTAAATCTGAAATATGTATCAGTATCCAAGGTACTAATTCTTTGCAGAAATGTAATGATAGATTGATTACTGCTGTCTGCTTTTGCAAACAATCTTTCTTAGTGATTGGAAGGCAAATTTTCTCTGCCATTTTTATATCTTTGGGGAAGAATGGTAAAGATCTGGTTCAGGAAGAGATAATTATGTCATGCAATACTCTGCAGATTTTTACCCCGAAGAACTAGATGTGTGAACAGAGGATTTCTCCAAATTTTACTCCTGCCTTGGCATTTGGCCTTCAAATTGTAGCTGAGATGAGCTTAAATTCTGCTCCATATAGCTCAAACTGAAGGTTGGGGAACTTAAAAGGTAAGACGATGAAAACTGTTTCGAAAGGTAGCTTCACTATATTTCCTCAGCTAATCAACCCGCTCTAGGACATTGGGTTAGAGAGAGAGAGAGAGCTTCTCTTTAATCTTGCATCAACAAAATCAATCTGGGTCATCAACACTAAATTGATAATGTGATTTTACTACAAACATGAAAAGATGTATTTTTTCTGCTGTATACCTCTATGTTGAACCTTAACAAGTTTCGGCAGCTCATTCTTAGGCCTCAACACTCATCTGTAGTATCTAATTCACTTTCTTTGTTAAGCATGCAAGCTTCCTTCAATATTCTTAAAAATCATAATCATGTTGATCAGGGGATGAACTTCCTGTTCTGCTTGAAAGAAAAATAGCAACTTTTCAAGGATCATACATACAAGTCACAAGAGGTATGTCACCTTTCTGTTCTGCTATTTTTTTGAAGTATATGCTCGATTTAAATCAAAATATATGTACATATATATAAAAAGGTTATTTAATGTAGACCAAAAAAAATTAAATAAAGATTGTTCACAAGGCAAGAATACATTTTATCTACAATTGACAGGAAAATATGATTTGTGGCAACTATAGATTGGTCATGGGTTCAAGTCCGGAACTTTGAGTATGGAAAGAGATCCTTGGCCAGCCTTTTAACCTCAAGTGGAGCACCTTGGGTGGAGGAAATAATCAGTGTTATTATTATCTTCAAGATTCATTCATCATAAGCCTCAAAACCTAGCATTGGCACGTTTGGCGTATAGACAACTTCCAATCTGCGAAGTTGACTTTGTACTTCCGTATAAGTATCTGCCAGTTCTTCACAGCCAGACAGGTCCAAGAGTCTGAGCTCAGAGAGCTCCTTTAATTGTGTAGGTAATTCAAAGATAAGACTCCCGGATAAGCTTAGAATTTCAAGACTCCTCAAACTCCCAATAACTGATACATCACCGCTTAGTTTCCATCTTCTAAGAAGCAGAGTTCGGAGGTTTTGGAGACATTTAAGAGAAGATGGCAAAAACATCTCAAGACGATACTTTGCTGCTGTCAAATCCAGAACTCGCAGTGTACCCAACGCTTCGAAACAAGTGTCACTTAATTGCAAGGGATGACGTTGTGAAAATAGCAATATCTTCAATCTTGGACATTGAGCTCGAACAGGAAATCGATTATTCATAGGGCAGGACAGCAAAGATATTGCCATTGCCTCCCGAAGTTTATCGGTTCCTGACCAATTGTTCTTATGTGAAGGTGGTACAATGAATAGCTCATTATCTTCAGAAGTTATCCAAAGTGCAGCATCACGGACCACGTCATGCATTTTCACATGGCTAGCCATATTATCAGTTTTTAACAGCAGGCAGGATTCTGTAAGATTCCTTATAGTACTCTGCACTCGATCTTTAATCGCTTTTATAGTCTCGACATCTTGAAACAGACCAAACCCGATAGCATATTTAGCTAATTCCTCTATATCAATCTCATGATCTTCTGGAAACAAGGAACAGAGCAGGTAGCACTTCTTTGTAGCCTCGGCTTTAAGGAAATCATAACTTAATCTAAAACAGGCGTAAACATTCAGTTCAACTGTTTCAATGTCTGTTAGCCTAGAGCTTTGAAGGTTTTCAGCAGCCAACTTCCATTCATCCACGTCTTTTCCGCACAGAGCACGTGCCACAACTACTAGAGCTAGCGGCAATCTCTGGCATTCTTTGATAACCCGCTTAGCCACTTCTTGAAGTTCATCAGATGGATTATCCAGCACACTTCCTGCATTATTTTTAAATAGATCCCAAGCTTCATCTTCTTCTAAAAGAGTTAATGAGATAGTTTCTTGGCAATACATGGCTTTGCAAACATGGTCACGACGAGTAGTGATGAAAATCTTGCAGCCCTTGTGATCATTGCCAAATGGAATTCCAATCGCTGCCAAATCTATCGTATTCCAAACATCATCTAAGATAACCAAGATTTTTTTTTCACACATAATTCTATCCTTAAGTTGACCTGCCCTGCCAACTTCAGTCTCTCTCGAAAACGTTAGGCCTAACCTATCACCTAATTGACCTTGTATCTTTCTAATGTCAATTGTCTGAGACACTACAGCAAAAACCACCTTATCGAATATTTTTCTCTCTGCGGAAACTTTACCAACTTGTTCCGCTAAGGTTGTCTTTCCAATCCCCCCCATCCCAAAGAGTCCGATAATCTTGGTATTATCCCTTTCTAAGGCCCTGAGGGCCTGATTGAAGGACACTGTCGTTGAATTAAAAGCAGTGAACCCATCGTGTGATTCTATTCCTCTAGGAGAGCTGGGGTACGATACCCTTGAGAAATTAGTGCCACGCTGAACAAGCGAAACAATGATTTTTTTCTTCCTTGCCGCTTCCTTACTTAGCTTGTAACGTTGGCAACAGTCAGGGCAAGGTCCACAGCTAATATTTATGTTATCTGTGTCAGTTAGCCAGTCATTTACCTCGTCTTTAATGGATCGAACCTCTTCTAACCACTTGTTTACTTCCTCAATAACGGTTTCCCCATTGTTTCTAGCTTGTTTCACTTGAATTTCGACACTAGTAAGCGCACCTGATAATTGCTCATGTTGGCTCCTGAGATCGTTCTTGATAGTGTGGTAATCAGTTATGAGTTCTGTTTGATGTTTGATTGGGTCCACAAAACACTCTGCGACTTTCATAATGATAGATATGAGTGAGTCCATGTTGATGTTGTACTGCACAGACACGCCACAAGTATATAGTTAGGGATGTCAATGAAGGCCGGGTGCGTGAGAAGTGCGGAGCATGGTCCCTCTACACCCATCCCCATGTAGAACTTTCATAGCCATCATTACCCATGCGTACAAAAGCCAAAATGAAAACCATAAATACACATGGAGCTTAGCAAACTCAGCCTGATCATGATAATCTTAATGGTGCATTTATCAAGGTTATGTGAAATAAGGCACTCTCGGATAGACTCCATTCTACCGAAAGTCTTATGGTTATATTTTAAAATATGACTAGGATAAGTTCTAACCCCACGAACATCACATGCGAGTTTTCACCATTGATTAACTTGGACATATTTGTTATTAGGCAGAGGATGGTTCAATTATTGCCATATAGTTTTAAGGTTGATTATAAGGTCTAATAAGTTCATATAAGCGATAATAAGTTGTAAAAGACAAATCTGAAATAGGAGAGCTACAATGGATTTTTTTTATTATCTTTCTTAGTATAAGCTCTATGTAACAGTATTAATTTAGTTGAGAATCGAACTTTTATGAGATACTTCCTCCGTTTTTTTTTAGTTGACACGTTTTGACTTTTGATACTATTCACATAATCTACTTTGACTATCTTTTGTGATTTATACATAAGAGAAAATATAGTCATGTATGGTCTTGTTAGATTCGTCTCATTATATATTTTCAAAATATCATATTTTTATAATTTTTACTCGTCAATTTTCCAAGATGAAAGTGATTGAAATCACGCGTTGGCAAACGTGATAAAAGAAACAGGTCAACTAATAAAAAACGGAGGAAGTACTATAATATTTTTGTCATTAAATGTAAGAAAAAACATTTACTTCATCCGTTTCATGATTCTACGGTACTTATACTTGTTGAATTTTAACCAAGAAATTTTGTCATTATATAGGAAAAGAATAGTAATGTAGAATCATCAAAACTACAAGTATTTCAAAAATTATATAGCGGAGAAGTAACATTCTTTGCATCTACACAAAAGAGCGCAACAATTAAGGCGGTTCTCTTCAACTTATTTTCAGTTCAGTTTAGTACTTTTACTCTTACATATTACTAGTTTCAGTTTAGTTCAGTTCGACTAGATTTAGATAAGGAGAATAAACTTTTAGTAAAACCAATAAGCAGCAGTTCATAAGCTCACAAGAATTTAGTGACAATGGAACCAATTAGCATGCAAAACCTCACAGCATTATTCATTTTTCGAGGCAAAACTTGGGAAACTAAGAAGTGCCCTTTTTTTTTCAGAGGGGAAAATTTTGAACAGTACATGGTAAAGATCTAATGCTCCAGTTCAATAAAAATATTTGATTGAAGCAGCAGGCAATGCGCAAAACATTACCTGGATTGTAGCTTTGGTTTGGCCTTCTCTATAGAAGGGATCGAAGTACGACGACCAAAAAGTCACGAAAACAGGATGAAAATCGATTTCAATACGTTTAGAATGAAAGTTGATTAAAATGCCAACATTTATAGGAAAAGGAAAACAGGGGAGCAAGATTTAAGTAGGTAGTGCCGTAGTGGCCGTAGTGGATTATATTGGCTTTTGACTTTCATAAGTCATCTATCATGTGTGATGTGGAATTTATGTAAATTACTTCATATTAAGCAAATTTGCCGACATACAACTTGGATCATCTATATGTTGAATTATCATGGAATGAAAATGAATTAAGCAACGTTTATACTATTATCTAGTGGGACTTTTTAAGAAGATTTTCATAGTAATACCTTCTCCCTATTTTCATGATAACTATTATCGATCTACTAATTTTGTCCGACTTGTTCTTTCTTATGTATAAGAAAAATTAATTTAGTGGGATTTTATTTGATTTATTTTAATTCATATTTTCATTTTTTTGTAATTCTGCTTATGCATTATTAAATATATTAAGAATAAAAGTATACGGTGTATTATAGTGTCTAAACTGAAAGTGTAGCCAACAACCACTTTATGATTTCCGTGGGAAAGTTCTAAGAAAATGTTAAATAAAAGGAGAAGATGGAGGGAAAGAAAAGGCCAACGTATGAAAGTTGACTCTTTGGCTGGGGAAGTATAAAGTGGTTGTTAGTTACAAACGAGGATATTTTATTAGGTCTTTTTAGGCAAACTTTTTTTTATTAGGTCTTTTTCAACAAAAAATGTGTTTTATTAAGTCATATTTGAAAAAAAAAACTCCTACATAATAGTAGTATCTCTATGAGAGGAAGGGTTCCCAAGTAAAAAGACATTTTTGTGCAATGTGATGTGAAAGGAGGAGGAAAAAAAGGTAATGATTTATAAGAAAATAGAATAGAGAAGGTAAATGAAAACGAAAAGAGTAGAAGCGAAATACATATCAAGAAATTATAAAGAGACCCATAGATGTGAATGCTCCGAAATCAATTGATAATATGTAGGCCTATCTATACCACAAAATTTTCGCGGTCCAAGTGACGATAATATTTTTCATTGACTTTGCAAATCAACTAGCAATTGTAATTTTGTAAGTTGCAAGTAGCCTTATCAGTAGGGAAATGACCATGACAGTATCACAAAGTGACCAGTTGACCACGTCCATTTTGCTAGTTTTTGCCCTTTATAACTTATCTTGGCTTGCTGTCAAAGAAAAAAAATCCTTATCTTGGCTACAAATACTGAATAGTGAAAACAATAAGGCCTTGTTTTTTTTATACCGGATTAGTTAAAAACATTTCAGTTCACTTCTGCTTCATTAAATTCAGTTTGGTTTGCTTTTGTCGCACGAGTACAGTTTATTAACGTGCAGTTTAGCTCAGTTCAGTCCGGTTTACCCCGTTCAAGAAAACAGAGCCTTAACCTTCACTTCACCTACTTAAGTCCTCAACAAATTATCTTAATTCACATTCCACAGCAGGAAGCCAACATCTTATACAATAGGTAATTTCATTATCGCTTTGCAGATATATCATATGAGTGGTTATTGGTATTGCCTCGTTTGCATGTAATTTCTTAGTCCATTTTCTCTTGAAAAAATTTGTGATCTAAATGATTATTTATAGTTCATGGCTTTCCATTAATGTGTATTGTTGGGTGCTTTGTATGTTTGAATTGCTGCAAGTTTTAGAAAGAAAAAAAGTAGGGAATACTAAGGGGCGTTTGGATGAGAATTTTGGAATGGTATGATATGGAAGTAGTACTATCAATATTGAAAAAAAATTGTTTGGTTGAGTTCACTTGGGTATGATAGCTCATGCACATAGATTTTTCACCCTCTGAACGCCTAAAGGCTTTATGTAGATTTTTCACCCTCTGAACGCCTAAAGGCTTTATGTGGAAGGAAAACATTTTCGACGAAAACAAACAAATTTTGATGAAAAACACAATTCTAGATTAGTTTGCCCGCGTTTGGTTCATTACTTTATAACTTAGAAGTTTGAAATCGTGTCAAAGAACTTTATAACTCAACCAGAAGCCTACATTGATGGTTGAAGTCCCAAGATTGGTTTTTATATACTCTATCACGCCCCTTCATATAAGAGCCCTGGGCTTGAAGTGTGGATGTTGTATAAACCTTTTCTGCTTTTCATAACTAGCGCTAAATATTTCACTTAGAAATGAAGAGTGAATGAGATTGAACCTATGACCTTTTCAACTCTTGATACCATGTTATCAAGAATAGTGAATACTAAATAGTAAGGGGTCGTTTGGGTGAGAGAGTTTTGGAATGGAATTGAATGAAGTGGAAGTAATACTATCAAAATTGAAAATCTTGTTTGGTTGAGTTGATTTGGGTATGAATCCTCATTCCTCATGCACATAGATTTTTCATCCTCATGTGGAAGGAAAGCATTTTGGATAAATAATGATTTTCCATGAAAAACAATTTTCTGGTGGAAATTGTTGGAACATTTGTAAGGGTAATGGGTTTGGATTAATCACATATGGGGGAATTAATAGAAGTTGTAGAATTAATTCCGGAAATCAAAAAGAATAAGGGGGGGCAGCCAGCTCGCGGGCCGTGACCCATGGTCGCGAGTCGCGACTTGGTTTCGCGAGTCGCGACTGGGTACTGCCCTGTGACGCTTCAGTTTGCGATGTATCCGTTTATGTCCGTTGAAGCGTTTTGGTCAGTTTTTCATGGTTTATTGCATGGTTAAATGGCTGATTTATTCTCTGATTTAAGGGCCTTATTAAGGAGCCTATTAAAGGTCCTTAATGAGGGCCCTTGCATGTGTGACTATAAAAGGAGGAGGTGATCTCCATCCTTGAGACAACCTTCATTGCTTGCTTAAGAATTTCTGATTAACTTTCTTAAGTGTTCTTCCTAAACACATCAAACACAAGTTCTTAAGGATTCTTTTCTAAGATCAAAGAAGTGAATTGTTACTCCATTGTATCTCATTAGTTGTTTCGTGTAACCCGGTGATCCTAGAGGGGCGAAATAAAACTAATAGGAAAGCGTAGTTTCCGTGCCTTGGAGTGGTGATTATCCGGTTTCCTCTTGTTCCATTGTTTATCTTCTAACAGAAATTGTGTGAATGAACCAACTTAACTAAAAGACTAAGCTAATTGTTGAAGTCTCATGATTGTTTTTATACGCTGGCAAATTGAGAAGATAGATTATTGGAGGGAGGTAACAAGGTCGTAAATAGTGAGGAAGATGTATTTTCCCTTTGTTTAGGAAGGAATAGTTTTCAACTCCTAGCAAAACTATTTTTCCACCCCTTACAAACCAAACCAACAAAAGAAACGAGTTTTCCCGAGAAAGATTTTCCGCCCAGTCAAACACTCCCTAACTCTCATATTTGTTAATGACCGTCCTCTATGGATTAAAATTCACTTACCTCCCTTTGAGTGATGGGTTACATCCATACTTTAAGCTGTTTGATTCACTCACCAAGATTATAATTGCCAAGTATTGAAACAAGATGCTTCCTTCTTTTTATCTTGTCTCTTACAAACTGACAATCAATCTCTACATGTTTGGTTTTTTCATGTATAAAAGGGTTGACAGCTGTAACCTAGGCGACTTTTTGTCTTATTGAAGCATAGTTAGAGATAGATGTTTGAGGCCAGCGTGATAGATTCATGACTCTATTGGCCTCTGTTGTGGACCTAGCTACTACTTGCTACCTCTCAGGCTTATAAGATACTATGAGTTATGATCCAAGTAAATGCTGCCGGTGGGGGATATCGTAGAGACAGAGGACGCTGCCTAATAGGCTGTTCAGACAACTATTGTGTAGGAAGTTAGCTTGATCAAGGAATAAAAGGAGATATCTTAGGACCCTTTCTGCACCTTACATGTGAGATTCATTGGTTTGTGCATAAATTGACTCAAAACATTAACTACTGAGGTAGTGAGGTAGATCAACTTCCTAACTAGTCTTTCATAGCCGGATTAGGTAAGATATTACAAAGATCAGGAGGAAATGGTAAGGGGACCTAATCACTATCAAGGTGCCTGTATATGGCATATAACAATGTGTGTAGATTCACCTACTATCGTTCAGTAGCCACAGTTCATTTCTCTCCCTGAGCTAGAGTTACGATAGTACATTCTGTTGGTCATATAGACATTTTCCAACAAATCACCATGTAAAAAGGCATTCTTCACATCTATTTGGCTAACCATCCATAGTTATTACAGCAAACAAAGATATGAATATGGTTATTTTAGCTACATTAGTAAAGGTTTCCTCATAGTCAATGCCATAATTTTGCCCAGCACCATAAAATCATTGGCTTTCTGTCTCTAAATGGAATTATCCAAGTTGTTTTTGATTTTCTATAACCCTTTGCAATTTATGGCCTTCTTGGTGGGAGGTCAATGAGAATCTAGGTGTTATTGTTCTCTTATGCATCTTCATTCATGGCTTTGATCCAAGAAGGGTGTTTGACAACTTCCTTGAAGCTCACTAGATCTTGTGATGGAACCACACTGGAGAGAAACACAATAAATTGGGTTTGGAGTTCAGTAAATATTATAGCCATTAGGGTTGGAGAAGATACTATGCGAGAGGAATGACTATATCACTGAGCCAGGCAGGGACTGTTTTGGATCTGGATGATTTCATTAGGGGAGATTTGGAGCTGGTGGGCGTAAGTCTTGAGTGAACTCGATTAGCAGGATATGTCGAGACTTGAGAGAGGGGAAGGAGCAGCAAGCTCAGGGGAATTAGGTGCACTATCATTGTAATTATCATGGAGATGATTTTTAAGGAAATGATTAGAGCATGCCACTTAATAGGTAGAAGGGACTGATAGAGAATATTGTGATTAAGGCTACTGTATGGGTATGCACACAAAATCTCAGATCTTGAGTTAAAAAGCATAAGTTGAATAACATGTAGCCGTTCTGGAAAGTATCTAATGAACACATAGGGCACACCCTTGGGAGAAAATTTGTCGTTGTTGAAGGATAGATTATTTTCCAATGTAAGGCATCCACAAAACCTTCATATGGAAATAGGTGGGTTTGTGTTAGTATGAACGGTCATACAAAGTGCAGTTGCTAATGAACCTATTAATGATTTATATAATGAGGTTTAGAACACAATATCTCTGAAGTAGGGACTCTAGGGAGTAAACTCTAGAGTCAATGTACTTCATTCCCAAACATGTGGTTTTCTTCATTGAATCTTTGTTACCATTCAATGTAACCTGTGAAGTAGTAATTTGGAGAGAGACAAGCACTACAATGGAAATTAGCATGGAACTTTCTTATTAAATTTATTTAGTAGATTAGTACAATTATCACTATCCATTACCACCTATCAAATGGGAACCTCTCCAGTTTTGGTTGTTAAGGTACTATTGTGGTTCATGGTATCATTCTATCTGATGACCTGCAGCTATATATAAAAAAGTTACCATCTTCTCCCTCTTATGTCTAATACATTACAGATAAGACGTACTGACGATTACCAATGATGGAGGAACTTCGTAGAAACGCTGAAGAGTTGGGAAGTTTAGAAAGCGAGGTACAAGAACAGGTCAAACAATGTATAGAGGCTGGAAAGGAAATCGATCAACAAGTTGAAAATTGGTTGAAAGAAGCCCATGATATCAGTATCAACGTGAAAACTAATTGGCCACTTAATGAAAAAGATAAGGCAAGGTTGGGAAACAGATTTCTTTTTAGGAATTGGTTGTCAAAAAAGTCCAACACTGATGTCTTAGAAACGAAAACTCTTATTAGTGATTTAGTGGCTAGAGGAAAAAATATATTAAGTGTTTGTTTCCCTGTAGTTCCAAAAGGAATTGAACTTGTATGGCGTGATGGTTTTGTTGAATTTAAGTCAAGAACATCTGCCTTTGATAAGATTATGGGAAGACTAAAGGTTATGGAAATTGGCATTGTCGGCGTCTTAGGAATGGGAGGGATTGGAAAGACTAAATTGGTGGTGGAAATTGGTAAAAAATTCAAAGATGAGAAATTATTTGATGAAGTGATCATGGCTACAGTGTCTCAAACTCTTAAGGTCAGAGACATCCAAGGGCAACTTGCTGATATGTTGGGCATAGGGTTCACAGACGAAACTGAGAGTGCCAGAGCAGATAAGCTTCGAGCAAGGTTGATGAAAGTAAAAAAGATCCTAGTGGTCTTGGATGATGTTTGGGGAAAAGTTGACATGAACCACATTGGGATACCTCCACTCTCAGATCATAAAGGATGTAAGATTCTTTTCACCACACGACGTAAGGATGTTTGTGACGATATGTGCTGCACATTGCCGGTAGATTTGGACGTGATCGAAGAAACGGAAGCATGGGATTTGTTCTGCACATATTCAGGACTCAAACCCAAGTCTAGTCTTACTAGCAAGGCAAAAAAGGTTGTTAGCGAGTGTGCAGGCTTGCCGCTTGCCATTGTGACCGTGGGAAGTGCTCTAAGGGATAAAAGCTCGGAGGACTATGAAGATGCTGCCCATAAACTTTCTACATCGAGCTTCACCGATATAGAAAGTGCTGATAGAAATGTTTATGCGTGTCTGAAACTGAGTTATGATTATTTGGAAGACGATGAAACACAGAAATGCTTCTTACTGTGTTCTTCATTTCCAGAGGACAGGAAAATAAAGGTAGAGGAACTAACAAGGTATGCATATGGATCGTGGTTGTTCCAAAATGATCAATCGTTAGATCAGTCAAGACGGAAAATACTCGACTTCATTGCTAAACTTGAGAAGGCTAATTTGTTGTCCTCATTACATGTACACGAACTTGGGTCTTCTAAAGAACATACTTTTTATGTCCAAATGCATGATTTGGTTCGTGATGTTGCATTATGGATAACTAAAGAAAGTGGAGCCTTTCTTGTTCCAAAGTCCTTAAAAGAGGTCAAGAGGAAAGACATTTATGAAAAAGCAAGTGTGATTTTTCTAGATTTTTGGGATTTTCGCAGCCAATTTCCGCACGAATTAGACTGTCCAAATTTGAAAATCTTGATTATGTTGCCAGGTAACTAGGCTCTTTGAAATCCAAATAATGTCATAAAACGTTCTGAAATTGATTTGTTGCTGATGAAATTTATCCTGATATTGACAGTTGAAGCTGTTACAGTTCCGACATTCGGATTTTCTGGAATTCAAGGACAGCCACACCCTGCTCCTTCCTTAGTTGCACGGCAGGTGCTGCACAGTCCTCGTGTAGAGTTTACAGCTGACTTCTTTGAGAAGGCTAGTACTCTACAGGTGCTGGACTTTGAGGCATCATCGACAGTTTTGCTCCATTTTCTTGTTAATCTCAGAACACTTCATTTTCGTGGAACAGATTTAAGGTAATTCAACAAATACTAGTATATGCTTCGATGGCACTAATTACTATTTTATTTCCTTCTATTTCACGGTTACACTTTTTTTTGTTCTTAAAGTATTAGTTAACACAATTTTCAAAACACTTCATCTTATGAACGTGGCATTGTCTCACCGCCCAACATTCGGTGTCATTTAACAAACAGGCCTAATTGCCGTACGGTAAAACTTTCCCTTCAATCTTTGGGGAATGCCGGAATCACAAAGGAACCAGGTGACGCTTTTCCACTTTAACCAACCCGCGTTAATTTTATGAGCCACATCTCCATCCAGTTCTCCATCCTTTTGGAGAATGGATCCTATGTAACGGAAGACGTTCGAATTTCGATCCTTGAACCACTTTGCTATCCAAAGTGATCGCCCCTGCCTCGCTGCTTGTAAACCCACTGAACTTGCACTCCATATACTCCGTCTTAATTCTGCTCAATCTAAAACCACAGGGTTCTAATGTATGCCTCCACAATTTCAACTTACTCTCAACACCTTCCTTGTCTCATCAATCAACACAATATCATCCGCAAACATAATACACCACGATATATCATCTTGAATTGACCTTGTTAGTTCGTGCATGACTAGAGCAAAGAGAAAGGGACTAAGTGCAGAACCTTAATGCACTCCGATCGTAATAGGGAACTCTTATGTCCTCCCCACCGTACTCTGCACACTCGTAATTGCCGCCTCATACATATCCTTGATGATATCTATATATTTTTGTGAAACAATTTCCTTTCCAACGCCCACCAAAGTATTTCTCTTGGTACTCTATCATATGCCTTCTCCAAATCAATGATTACCATATGTAGATCCTTCTTCCTATCACGGTAATGTTCCATTGTTTGTCTCATGAGGTGGATGGCCTCTATAGTCGATCTTCCAGGCATAAATCCAAATTGGTTCTCCGATATCTTCACATATTTCCTAAGTCTTTGCTCAATCACCCGTTCCAGAGTTTCATCGTATGACTCATTAGTTTAATTCCTCGGTAGTTGGTATAATCTTGTACATCGTCTTTGTTCTTATACAAAGGAATCAAAGTACTCTTCCTCCACTTTAATGGCATTTTGTTGTGTCTCCAAATCATGTTGAGGAATATTGTCAGCCATTCGATTCCTCTCCCCCCTAAACACCTCCAAACTTCGATAAGTATGCCATTTGGCCGCGTAGCTTTCTTCAATCCCATCTTTTTTAATGCTGCAACGACTTCTCCCTTTTGAATCCTCCTCATAAACTCTCGATTTAACATACTTGGCGGGATGTGTGTACATTCCTGATGTCTTGTGCTTTATCCCCGTTGAACAAGGTATTAAAGTACGACCTCCATCTATCCTTTATCTCCTCATCCTCCACAAGCACTCTTTGGTCCACACCCTTGACGCATTTTACCTTTCTTATGTCTCTTGTCTTCCTGTCCCTGAGACGCGCAATTCTATAAATGTCTTTTTCCCCTTCTTTCGTATCTAATCTTGCATAAAGCTCTTGTTACCTTTGCTTTAGCTTCCCGTACTGCCTTCTTGGCTTCTTTTCTAGCCTCTTTGTACTTCTCATAGTTCACATCGCTTCTATCTTTTCCCAAAAGTTTATAACTTTCTCGTTTGTTTTTTATCGCTTGTCTCACCTCCTCGTTCCACCAAGATGTGTCCTTACTTGATGGTACAGTTCCTTTAGATTCTCCAAGGACCTCTTTCGCCACTTCCTTTATACTAAGTTCTATCTTTATTCATGTCGAATCTACATCCATTTCCGTGTTACACGACCAATTATCTTTACTAGCCATCTTAGCTAAGAAGTTCTCTTTGTGCTCCCCTTGGAGCTTCCACCACTTGATTCGCGGCTCCACTTTGGGTCTTCGCTTTCTTAAAGACTCCCTACCCCGGAAATCAAGCACGACTAGTCTATGTTGGGTGGCTGCGCTCTCACCCGGTATAACCTTGCAGTTTGTATAACTCTTCCGCCAAACATTCCTTACTAAAAAGAGGTCAATCTCACTCGCGTTACTTCCACTCTTATACGTCACAAGGTGAGATTCTCTTTTCTCAAACAAAGTGTTCATTATACTAAGACCATAGGCTAATGAAAAATCCAAGATACCACTTCCAGCTTCATTTCTCTCCCTATACCCAAAACCTCCATGAATGCTCTCAAAGCCAACTCGACTAGTGCCCACATGTCCGTTAAGATCCCCACCAATGATCATTTTTTCACTAATAGGCACTCGTTGCACAACCTCCTCTAAATCCTCCAAAATTGTTGTTTAATAGATGCTTCCAGTCCTACTTGCGCCGCATATGCGCTTATGATAGTCACCGCCTCACTCGCTAGTACTAGCCCGATACTCATAATACGGTCACTCTTCCTTGAAACTTCCACCACATCATCAATATATTCCTAATCAATAATGATGCCTACTCCATTCCTACTCTTATCCTTTCCGGAGTACCAAAACTTATAACCCCATGGGGCTAGTTCTCTTGCTTTTCCACCAACCCACTTAGTCTCTTGAAGGCACATTATGTGAATCTTTCGCCTCCTCATTCTTGGTTCAATAGCTAAAATTAATTTAAGAAGTTATAATACATTGTTATCTATTGCTTATCGCTTAGATATACATTTGGCAGAATGATGTGCACTATATTTTTGGTTACTAATATTTTGATCACACCTCCATGTTTTTTCTTATCATACTACTATTATTTGTTGTGAATTATATATGTTCTTTCATAAATGAAGATGATAGGTTTCCTCCGTTTTCTTCATTGCAATAGTTTGACTTGCTCTATTCTCATACTCCACTTTACTTTGACCATATCTTTTAAATGATACAGTATATAAAAAGTAAAAATGTACTTCCTCCGTTTTTATTTAGTTGACACATTTTGACTTTTGACACTATTCACAAAATCAACTTTGACCCTCTTTTGTGATTTATGCTTAAGTGAAAATATAGTCATGTGGGGTCTTGTTAGATTCATCTCATTGTATATTTCCATAGTATCATATTTTTATAATTTTTACTTATTGATAATCCAAGATATAAGTGATTGAAAATGTGTATTGGCAAATGTGATAAAAGAAACAGGTCAACTAATAAAAAACGGAGGAAGAATATTGTTATCTAAACTGTTATTGATTTGAGTCAATTTATATCTTCAACATATTAACTTTATACAATTTTTAGTGATAAATAATCAAAGATATCAACAGTCAAAGTTGTGCATTGACTAGCGTGCAAATCAAACTCTTGCATTGTGAAACGTAGTGCAGATCACAATTTTAAGTGTAGGATCTAATTTGTGTATGTCATGGCTTGTTTCAGGTATAGTGACATGTCTACAATTGGAAAGTTAAGGAACCTACAGATTCTCAAGTTGGTCTTCATTGGAGATTCGACCGTATTACCAGAATGGATAGGGGAACTCTGTAACTTGCGACTACTAGATCTATCTGACTGGTATGACCTGGAAGAAATCCCCCCCAATGTGTTTTCCAAATTAGAAAATCTAGAGGAGCTATATACTCCTTTATGTCATCAGACAATTTGGAGTGATGCTTTTCTGTCTGATCTAAAAGAATTGCGCCATTTAACAACTTTTAGTGGCATGCTTTCTAGCGTTCATTCTCTCCCGCAAGATTTTAGCTTCAGTGAGTTGCAAAGGTATTGCATATTGTGCAAGTACTCGGTGAGTACCAGCAAGTGGTCAAGAGCTTTGATGCTGGATGGTCTTAAAAAAGTGAAGGTTTTCCAACATTTATTTCCAAGTGTGGAGTGCCTTCACATTATGGGACCAATGATGGATATCCAAAATATGTGTCCTCAAATTGATCAGACAGGTTTTCAGAATCTTAGAGAACTATATCTTAGTGGCATACCTGATCTTGAATGTCTAATTGACTACACTACAGAAACTGAACAAGCATCGTCTTCTTTAACAATGCCTGAAATTGTACTCCCAAGATTGGTTCATCTATTTTTATCTGAGATGAAGCAGGTTCGCAGGATGTGCCGTGGTCCACTTCCAATGGATTTCTTGGGAGCGCTAAGATGTGCTTGGTACACAAACTGCCCCAGTTTGGAGAATATAGTTCCGGACATGCTTCCGGTTGCACCACAGTTGGAAGAGCTACAGGTGTGGAGATGTGAGTCGCTGGAGTATGTATATAAGGTGGAAGCAGAAGCACTTCAGGACATGAACCATCATTATTTGCCAATGACATTGCTCCCCTCTCCTACATCCTTAAAGTTATTTCACCTTCCAAAGTTGCAAAAGATATGGAAAGTGCCTCACCTACTGGTATGAATCCCTCATCATTTATATGTTATTGTGGCATTATTTTCACTTTTAGTATCATTGATAATGTTTAAGGATGTAAGATTGATGGCAATTTACGGTCGAATTTATGAGGCTTGACTTTAAAATATATGGGCAATAGCTCTTTTGCATTGTTATATACTTCACTAACCTAAACAATGTAATCAAATAATTGAATGAAATCTAAACAAATAGAATGAAAGATCTCAAGACCAACTCATTTATTTCATATTCGATTGGTTTCATGACAATTTCCACGTCTAGTCATTTCTAAGCTAACATAAAAATGCAAATATGTAACGGTCTGAAGATATTTGTCCATGTGATTATCGTAGGAAAAGGATGAGCGAGACGCAGTTGAGGCTTGTATTAGCATTTGTGAAGCTATCCTGGAAAACATATTCTCTCTTATTAAGGTAGAGATCAATCACTGTGCTGAGTTAGAAGAGATTTTTCCAAATGTTGCACTAGACAGTGGGACATCTGGTGATCAACTACCAAACTTAGTTGAGTTGAAGTTGGAATGGTTACCTAAATTAAAGTCCATATGGAATGGTCCTAACCAAAATGGCTACCTTTACAAAATTCAAAATATCTCAATTGAAGGATGTGATAGATTGACAAGTCTTTTCACATCAACTCTTGCTCAAAGTTTGGTGAATTTACAAGATCTCAAAGTCTGTAACTGCTATGCCCTAGAAACAATTATTACACGAGATGATCAAGATGAAGCTTTGAGCTCGAGAAATGTGCAAAACTCGACCTCACAGAAAGGTTTCCAACAAATTAAGAGCATCTACATAAATGCATGTCACAAATTGAAGTGTGTGCTACCCACTGCTTTCGTGGCTGAGGGACTTCCAAAACTTGCAAGCATCTCTATAGGAGGATGTCCGGTGCTAAAGCATATAATTGGAGATAAGAGTAGGGAAGAATATAAGGTAGAGAGCAGGAACCTAGTGATGAAAAATCTGCAGTCCCTAAGGCTCGTGAATGTACCAAGACTAGTTCGTGTCTTGCCATCAAATTGGCGTCTCTTAGTCTCATCTTTGGCTCGGTTCGAAGTGACTACCAAAACAAAGGTAGCCTATCCCCTTGCTCACTATCTTTCCATCAATTAAACTGTTACTTTTACATGTTAATTTTAGAAACCTACTCTATCATAATGTTTAATTTTAATATAGTGTTGGTTGAAAATTGACATTGACACTTGAAAATATGAGTATATGACACATAATAACGTACAATATTTGTAAAAAGTGACTTGTAAAAAGACATACACCTATTAAGAAATGTCATGAATGACAATGACGCAATGCACTTGCAGAATTACATACTACTCTCAAAAATTGTATCGAATTTTTGAAAATGGCAATGAGCACTTGACAAATCACATTTATTGAAATGACATTGAACACCTTTAGATAACTCTAGTGAAAACCGCTTAAGAAACACTTGAAACTCAAAAACTAATACGAAAGTGGTTCCTTCCTTTAGGATAAATCTTTCGGGAATCCCACCTTATATGAGAAGGGTGAGAATGATTTATGTAAATGTTTATGACTAGCAGAATCTAATTAGATGTACAGCTTTTTTGAACTAAATGGTTCGTGCTTCTTTTCTCAACTGAATGTGCACTTTTTCGTGATATTATTCTTTTCGTAGTCTTATACATGTCGGATAAAAAAAGATGAGTATTAAGCTTTAGAAAAGTTGTACATTTCTTTCAAAAAAGATGGACGTGAATCTTTCTCATGCACCTTTCTCATAGACTCATA
Organism: Patellifolia procumbens; assembly: GCA_947645195.1. Taxonomy (NCBI): domain Eukaryota; kingdom Viridiplantae; phylum Streptophyta; class Magnoliopsida; order Caryophyllales; family Amaranthaceae; genus Patellifolia; species Patellifolia procumbens. The sequence goes on along the minus strand of CANSGD010000118.1, from coordinate 103,003 downwards.
CTATCCCATTACTTTATGTACTTCCGCCGTTTTCAAAAGCTTGCAACAAAGGGGGATTTTTTGAGAGACATAAAAAATTGGTTGTTGCAAGCTTTTGAAAACGGAGGAAGTAGTTTGTTTATATTATGTTCACATTACTTGATTAATACAAAGTTTCTGTAAATCTCTTACTTGATGACAATTATATAGGTCATGGAAGATGGAGAGTACATAATATCCTGTATAGATGAAGGAGAAGATCAAGAAGAACGAGGAGGAGGAGAAACAGGAGCAGAAGTAGAGGTATTGGTTCTATGAAACTTGTTGATATCTCCTTGATTCCATTTTTTCTTGGCTTAGGGGGTCCTAACCATCTATATAGAGAGATATATACATGCTAAGTTACTGAGACTCGGATAAAGTGTCTACTCAGGTGTTGAACATGGCGCCATTTCATATGTTAAGTTTTTGGTTTGAAATGAAGTATCCAAGTGTAGTTTCATGTCCGACGTGATTCTACATGCGACACCTTTGGTCAATGAAGATGTTGAAGTAACAAAGCATACATGATCCAATTCTGAATGTGACCAATACGTCCTTTACATGTACAATATACCCTCTTAGTGTTCCGATATGGTAATGAGGATAGTATAATCTTGTCTGAGGGCTGATAAAGCTATGAAAAGTCAAAAACAGAGATACCCAAAGCTAAAAGAAATCTTCTCTAATTCTAAAGCATATACAAAAAGTATTTATAGTTATTTAAATAGATCAACTTATTTGGGAGTAGAGATCCAATTAGTGATGTTAATCTATATTAAGCGTGTAGGTCTTCTCACATTATGATATTGCCCGTTTGGATACTCAGCATAGCCCAATAATGGAATAAATATTTTTCTATGCAGCCATTGGCAAATTTCTACGGAGGGTCAATACAGCACTTGCGCCAAGAAGAGCACTGCATGGTGTTTGGCGGAATATTACCAATCAGAGCGTTACAAAGTCTACAGGATTTTCAGGCGGTGGAGATAGATAAAGGCGTCTCCAATGCAGAAGATATCTATGATGCAAAAGAGGTGTTTGATGTTGAAGAAGCTCAACAGCCCATCTTAACACAGTTAGAAGTGGTGAAAGTAGGTCATATGCCCAATTTGAAGTATATATGGAAGGGCCCTACCAAGTTTATCAGCTTACAGACCCTTCGCAAGATTGTAGCTTTCAGGTGTGCTAGTATCATATATCTCTTTCCTCTCACTGTGGCCCGGAATCTGCCTTGCCTAGAGTCTCTTAAAGTTTGTTATTGCCCTCAGTTAGAACACATATTTCATAATGACATGGTATTGGAGCAACCACAAAATAGTAATATCGTTGAGCCTAGTAATGAAGAAGAGTATGTTGAAGATGAAATATGCTTGCCGAATTTGAAAGATATCCTTGTAGAAAGATGTGACAACTTAAAATCCTTGTTCCCACTTTCCATTGCTCAACACCTTCCGAGCCTTGAGATTATGTGTGTAAGAGGAGCATCCCAATTGAAGCAATTATTTTGGGAAGACCGGGAAAGCCGAGACTTGAGGTACAAGGATACCATTATGCTTCCCAAGCTAGAGCACATCCAACTCCACGGCCTCCCTAAAATCTCCAGTATCGCTCCACCAGGTTACGTATTGACTAGGATGGTTTCGGAGGATTGCAAGGCAGAAGCAGTTAGTGTCCAGGATTTAAAAGGGGAATTACTTTTGATCAGAAATTGTAGACCTATCCTAAAAAAATCACACATTGTCTCAGTTGGCCAACCTATCCCATCTTTGCCGCATGACAGTGGTTGAATCTGTTACCATCGTGAAGTTTCTCTTTAAGCGTAGCATGGCTCAAGCATTATGCTCCCTAGAACGTCTAGAAGTTATCGACTGCCCAGAGTTGGAGACTCTCATTGAACCTGCAAGTGACCAAGAACACACTCTACTACGTCAGAATCACTCTTCAGCCACATGCTTCCCTCGGTTGACAGCTCTTCAATACGCCCTTTTGCTCTAATACTCGCAATTCGAAGGTTTCCCTGTCAAAGACCATCAGATAATGGTTTTCGTATAGTAGGATGTGACAAATTGAAAAACGTGTTTCCACTCTCCATCGCTCGATGCCTTCCAGAACTGAAGTATTTGTACTTGAACAACTTGCGTGTATTGGAGGAAATATTTACAGATGATCAAAATGAAGAATATGGAAGGTGCAAGAAGTTAATCAAGCTCCCGGAATTATTGAAGTTGTGGCTAGCACAACTGCCTCGCTTGTACAGAATATGTCCATTAGACTATGCTGTATGTGTTCCAAACCAACTTGAAGATTTGAGCATAGGTGGGTGCCCTTTAATGAACACCAACTGTTGTTTCCCTCCACTATACAAATCTGCAACGATTGAGCGATATTTCAGCAGATAGAAATAGGCCATTGGTGTAAAGTACGCTCATTCCGATCCAATACTGTAAAATTTGCTCGTTTAGATCAAAACAAATTAGTCCCTTCTTGCGCATTTCCTTGATAAAGGAAATTGGCCAGTGATGGATTAATCATACCAAAGACACAATGGGTTATGTAACAAAAGGAGATTTTCATTGTTGTAACAATTAGCTTCAATATGATTAATAAAAATGACAGTTGATTATATGTTAGTCTCTTAGTTATAATTTTGGAAACTATGTCACAGTTATGTATTCAATGAATTCACTTAAAGCTTAGTATCTGAAATTTGTCATATTCATCGGCATCAACAGGATTGCAACTAGTTTCATTTATGCCAGGGACACGCTACATGCAACGGCAAAGATGATGCCTGCTGTTGGTTATTGCCACGATCAGGTACCTTGAGAGTATATTTGGTCACTCTGTCTGCTCTTTTCATCAGTCGACGTGCTTTTCTTTGCATCTTCATGCTGTTTAAGTTGTAAATGTTTCTTCTGTCAAAAAAAAAGTTGCAAGTGTTTTCGACAAACTTTTAAGAGCCCTCAGATGATAAATTTTTGGCGAGGTTAGTCTTGAAAGTGCAAGTTCATGCTTGTTTGCAAAACTATAATCAGTCAATCATTTTGACGAATTATGTAGTCCAAAACAAATCAATTTGCCTCTCTTCAATCTTTGCGAAATTATGTTACTCGATGCATATGATGATCAAAGATACTTATCCAGTTCCTTAGTTCAATTGTGATTTCTTCCCATTTCTGATAGCTTCTTATCCATTTCTCATTTATCTTATTTGCAGTGTTTTCAAGACGGCCGTTCATGTGTGCAAGGTAGCAAGTGGTGACAACCTTTTCTGTTGCATACAAATTCAGCAAACTTTTGTTCTTACAGCTACCACCAATTCTAGTTTTGTGCAGAGAAAATCTTGTCTTACAATCTAACAAATGTATGTATATTTAAGGCACTAAAGTTCCATAGAGATGTATTGATGAATCGATTACTACGGTCTGCTTCTGTGTACATTTCTTGTTCTAAACCTCTGTTGGTTTGACGGAAAATGATTTCCACGAGAAAACAATTTCCGAGTTAAAACACAAATGTAAATTTGCTTTGCGTTGTTTGATTGCTTACAAGATAACCTTGACGCTCTTAATGACTTCTAGAATGGCCAATCTGCTCGGCCATTTTACTTGTATGCATGAACACAGAACTTCTGCTATCTTGCTCATTATCAGTTTTCTCCTCTGCTCAATATAAGCTTAATCAACAAAATAAATAGCTTTCAGGTAGCCTCTCTTTTCTTATGGTTCTTCATCTACACACCCAATCACATTGCTAAGCTCCCAATTCCTCAGGGGAACCTATTAACTGCTGAGTTTATCAAATTTGATCCGGCAGGTTTAACCACATAATACTAGCAAAATCTTTACTACGTATCTTCTATATACGAAAAATGAGTTAGCCAATTTGAAAACTCCATTGAACGAGTTAAATAAGTACAAGTTAAATAAGTCATTACGACTAGCCCATTTATATGAGCATGACGGGTTAGCGTCAAGAAAATCTCGAATTGTTAAATTTTCCACGAAATCAATACACATAACTTTCTTTTCCATCTGTAAATTCAGGTGCACATAAGAACCGATATTTCTGACTGATAATCGATAGCAGCATTATAAGGTTGGGTGATAGGGTTCTACCCTTTATAGATTCCTCGAGTGTTGCCCCTTTGCGAGGAGCATATGTTCCCGGTCCTGGATACACATCGAGATTGCTTGCAAGTTGTAACTGACTTTTAAGTAAATTTGGAATCAATTTATTTCATTTGCTTAGAATAGCTGACTTGTTAGTTGTTAAAAATTCAGAGTCAAATGAAGCTACAACAAAGGTTCCTGAAGATTAATCGTGTGTACAAACAACGTGCTATAATGTGATTAACTGAATCATATTTACAGCTTAGATCAGCCTACACATATAAGGATGTTACACGCGAAAATTATGTACATACTTCAACATCATTTTATACAGATCCTGCTATTTTGCTAAAACCAGCTACTGTTAATGCGCCTCACTGTCAACAAGTTTTTGGTCTGTTGTATTTCGGAGGAAGAGATGGACACCTTTCATTCATATGTGGGTATGGAGCAATGGTATTGTAACCAGGTAATTCCATTCTATATTTCCCTCTGATCTGACAAAACGGAAGCTTCACATTATCGCCATCATTGCACCAGCTTGGCAGGCGACTTGGATCATTTTCGAAAAACTTCAGTGAATAGGCATCCTTTATCTGCGACCATAGTGAAAAAAAAGGGCTCAGCTCTCAGTTTCACAAGATATATAAGAGCAGAAGAGCAGAGGTGTCCTCTTACTCGTGCATTGAGTGATCTTCAATATTTAACAGCTATACTTCCAGTTTTTATTGAAGCCGTGAAAGGAGAATCAGAATGTAAGATAGCGGGATTGATGAGTTTTACAAGTCAAACTGTTTTGTCAGAAAGGATTTTTCCTTTGTAGTGCCAGACTGCCAGTAAAAGCTAGCCTGAATACGAGAAACTTCATTTAAACTTCATCTGATATGACAGGACGACAACAATTCTAAATACAATCTCGCACAAAAAGGGGATACTTTCATTTAATAAACATGTAATAAATAACTTCTACTCCCTCCATCCCAGTTTTAGTAAACTTATCCCGACTTTTTCTTCACTCTCGTTAATATACAAGCCATATCTCTAAAGAAGGAAGCAGCAGCAGTTTGCTTACCCTTGGTTTCAAAGGTCGCATCGCATATAAAATTATAAATAATTTTGTTAACTTTCACCAAGGATGCTTAGTGCAAAATGAGAAACTTAGGGTGCTTATGTAAATATTATTGAAAGTAGAGAAATGGCGATTAGATATGCCCAGAGCAATCCAAATCGCAATGCAAGCTTTTGACATATTAAGGTCTTTTAGCTGAAAACAGGGTAAGGTTTTGGTGAACATTAGTGCATATGTTGGATCATAATGAAATGTGGCATTAAAGAGGTGCAAACCCGTTAGAAAACCCAGTCAAGGAACTACTGAGGCAGGCAAAAGAACTCACAGTGAACTCAGTTGCTTGAATGGAACTAGAAAGTGAGCCAAAAAGTCCAGCTGCCTTGTAAATTTGAAGAACATAAGCAACACACGAGACTGACTGTCCATCTTCATAAATCCAATCATCTTGCTCAGGAACAGTAAGCAACTGATCGAAGGATGAGCCACGTTTTTCAACTTCTACAAGAACTTCTGGAAGATCAAGGTCCTGCATGGAGAAATGAGGGCAGAAAAAAACTAAAAACCTTAACAATAGCAGTCACACGCCTCATCTTTTTAAAGAAAAATTGTAACCTTCCTTAATGAAAAAAATTGAGCACACAAAACGGGTATCATAATGGTTGGGTAATCAAAAAACTAGAATACAGTCATGGGATCAGACATAAACCATTTACCTCAGTTCCCAGCCGTTTGTTCAATGCTTCCTTCCACATGTTTGCTGCGTATGCAGGCTGCATGTGATACCATATTGTCATTACAGAAGCCACCTGCAATTAGACAAACAGGAAAAAGATAAAGAAAGAAGTATATATCAAAAACAAAGTCAACCAGCCAAGTCATGAATTTAGTAACAACAGATCGTCTCTAGTCTTGGAAGTATTTTGATAGAAATGTGAGCTGCATATCAAAATTTCACTATTTGAAAGGGACATGGAGAAGAGGCTGGTGGATAAACTCTCCAACTGATCATGCTAGCTGAACACATTCAAAGTTCTAAGATGCTGAAAGATCTGAAAAGCTACCACTTTTCAATAAAAAAACATAACTTTGTGGCCTAGTAGAAGTAGGCTACTGAAGTACCTCACAACCTTAATGAGAGTAATATTGTAGGATACATTATCTTTTTATGGTACCACCTAAAATAGTAGAAAGATATCTTTCAAACTTCAAATGACATCCTAAAAATACAAATGTAATGCAAAAGGTACTAGAAATTAGAACTTGTATGCCCATATTTAATGTGAAAGCAACGAAGGTGCATTCCCAGTATACATAACATATTGAATCACCAAAAAGGCAAACTGGCATTGTAGGTGAAGTGCCAGCCAATTGTACAAGTCCTTAAGTATAGAGTTTAGTTACAATGGGTCGGGAGATGCAACTCCCTGACCCAGAAATATCTTCAGGTTTAATTTGACCCTTAAACTGTTCTCTTCTCTCTCACTTCAGTTCAGAATATGAGCTGGGAGTTGGGACAACAAAATTACAATTAGAAGCTATCGATTGCAAAAATGAGGACAATATCACAGGACAGTCCTAGAGCATCAATGAAGTCCCCAATTACCGCCAAAAATAACAGTAGTGCAGAAATGAGCAGCTTATTATCGCCTTTCTGTTGGATAAGCAAAGTATATTACTGATTAATGCGTTAGGGCCTTGGAAGGGTTATGATTATGACAGCCACATGCTAGAGAATCAGAAAGATTTATTGACCCATAGGCCCTGCCAATAACAGGATCCATACTGGATGAAGGTTTTTGTTGACGGCTTTGGTGGCTTTACTACAGGTAACCCGTAAACTCACTTCAACTTCACACTGGACTTCTCCAACCTTAATTATATAAAATTCAACAGGTTTCAGATCAACCCATGTGGTTGGATAACAAATTCCCAAATCTACTACATACTTGCAAGTATTATTCACATTGTTTAGTTGTTTTAAACTTCATTAACAAAAATCAAGAGAAACATCCACAAAACAAAGACAGTAATGATCAGCCTCCACAGCAATAAGACAACGAAATACCAACAATAACACCACCCCATGGAGTTTCGCTGCTAATGCAAGACCATATAGATCTAAATTTGCCAAGGACTTGCTTCTTGAAAATATGCTCGACATTGACACATCACAAACTCTCACATCAAAAATGACTCCCTTTGCATCCAATGAGAGCATACTCGGATTGGGAAATTCATGTCAGCTCTATCCCACAAAATCTTGATAAATTTTGACATTTCATAGTATCAGCAGACAGCAGCCACAGTTGCATATAAAAGAGCCATAAGGTTTGTAGTAAATTGAAGCTTTATGAATCTTGAGTTGACTGTAGCGACGAATCCAGGGTTGCAGGCCATTCTAATTGTCTTTCCATGGCATGCTCTGACGCGGTAGTCATTTCTCAAATCTCAATTGTACTAAACCCAGCTCGGAGACCTCAAGCCGGATCTCACATAGAAAGACATAATTCTCAATTCCTGCAATTAAAGTAGCGAATTTTTTCGCATTCTAGTACTTGAAAGTATTAATAATTAGCAAACGCACTAATCCTAAAGCTGAACGTGTATCATATTTTAATTGGTAGGGATTTGCCAATTAACTGACGTTTAGGGAGATAGCCACATTCAGCAGCAAACTCGTATAGCAGCTAAATGATGTCACAGAGTGAATGCACGCTCTGGGAATGCAAAATCGGTGTTCATAAGATCTTTATATGAGCAAGGTTATCGGGTAAGCGTATTCCCAATGATGCATGAAGTAAAGAAAACAAGTGATCTTGTCAGCCAAGAGTAACCACCCTAACAGGAATTATGGCTTAAAATCATGGAAGAAATTTTTCGAGGGATACAAAATGTCCAGAATATGGGGGAAAAGGCTTAAAGAGAGATGTCATACCAGATGTGCATCCAACGGAGGAGGATAGTTCATATCAATAGTGTCTACCCAGCTGAAAATAAGATTATGATAACCATATGGCTTCCCATCCATGCTTCTTGCATACTCCCAAGCAGCACTTTCATTAAAATTGGCGCGTAAATCAGGATGTAGGGGAAGCAATGCAATGTGGGGATTGGAATTATCTTTAGTCAACTCAAATTCCCACCACTCATCCCATGGAAGCAGAGCTACAATGTCCTCTCCCTGTAACATGAAATTCACAGATATTCAGCATCAACGGATCTAAATCTGAAAGGCAGCTAAAACCTCAAAACAGATGGGATCACTAAGGAAGCGGCAATGGAAGATATATACTTATATTATATGAATGGTAGTAACACATTGAGCTGATATTTGACGAAACTCCACAGAGTCACAGAATTTAATCAAATTTGCATTCAAGCATGTGCAATATGAACAAATAGGAAATCAAAAATAAAATCAAGTGCTTCTTAAAGGTTAATTCTCAAGAGTGTTAAAAAAGATCCAAGAGATCTTGATGCAGACATTAAAGTTCATGAATTTATTCTTGCAATGTGTCCCCGAGAAGGACCCTTGTAAGTTTTCTTGAAACAAGAAAACGACTTTATTCATCTTAAACCGCGGTGAAGAATGACATCCTACACCAAGGAGTATTTTTAGCTCATTTGCTCATTTGGAACTCTCTTGTACTGTGGATCTTGCTCATTTGGAGTTCTTCATAAGAGCAATGAGCCAAAAATTAGTCTCGGGTGTACCCGGGCGACAGGCGTTGGATAAAAGTTGCACAAGAACTCAAGACACAACTAAAACCCAAGGGATGGCTAGCAATTTATGGGGCAAAATCTTCACTTGACAAAGTAGCTCAAGTTCATGAGTTCTAACTCGCATAAATGTGAATCCTTGTTACCTAATGCGTGGTACACTTTAGTACGTCATACGGATACAAGATCGCAATTGGCTACCTAGTTTTGATGTAGTCGTCCAAACTCCAAACTGTACCTTTGTATACCAATTCGCACATTTTGGTTACGCAGATGTGGATGATTCGGTTGCTGATAGCCTCCACAAGAAAGATTAAATCAATTAAGTGATTAAGTAAAGGTTTATCTGACTTATGAAGAAGGTAAGATAAGGAATGCAAGACTCAGATGGTTTGGGCTTGGTAACAAGTAGCAGCCAATCACTGTAGATGTGAAACCTTGAAAGAAGTTTTAAAATGACCAAGAAAGACTTCATCCCTCCCAAAGCTCACTGCAAACAAGAGCCTCGCTGGAATTATCACTTAAGAGATTAATGGCTGGTGACTTGGGGTGTATCATTCCACAAAATTTACCCCTCCTCTTCAACTAATATTTCCCTAAAATGGTTTGACCGCTATTTGTAATTTTAATTCTCCTTCGGATGCAAAGCATACTCTACATACATCTAGACTTTCCGAAACTCTCCCACATAGCAATAATGGGTATTATGCAATCTAGTAAATTTTTAAGAGTTGAACAGGAAAAGTTGAAACTGTTGCCAAACTAGCAGTGACACTGTAGAGTAATAGCGTCTACATCACCTAGAAACAACCCTGTTGAAGACACAATAAAGCCTACCTCTATCCCATTAAAAAATGAAGTTTTAGGAAGGATAAGTCCATATCAGGGCCAATACAATCAGGTAACTTAAGATAGAAGTACATTAGTTCGCACTAACAAGTTTATTTACAACTAGAAATAGTTAGACAAGTTAAGGGGAGTTCAAATGACTGAATGAGGGCTTAAAAGTTTCAAATAAAGAGTTTTCAAGTAAAAAAGACAAGGCATAATAGAGTAAATAGCACACCATCGAGTGCGTATCACCATAATAATTAACAGCTATGAGACATGCAGCCTGACCTCGTCATTTTCATGTCCGGATTCTGCAACCCACAGCGTCCCATTGGAATCCCTCAAGCACACAGCACTATGACCAGCATAGGATCCGGTGACCCATTTCTCCAAGGTCTCAAATCCACCCCAACGGCCACGGATTTTTGATATGGCAAGGAAATCTCCAGAGTTTATCTCATCAGTAGTAATGTTGGTAACCCAAGGCTGAGGACGTTCATCAAAAGAAGCCCCCATATGCTTCTTAAGGAATGCAATGTTAGAGTTCTCGCCCCAACCTGTATTTGTAAATAGAGGAAAGACCTCCCACAATGCTTGCAAAGTCCCCAGCATTCCCGCTTGCATAAGGAAAATTGAAACACCATGTTCTTTTACCTGAAATAAAGGTAGCATGAATTAATTTCCAATAACCAAGTCAGAGAGAAAGATATGAGCCCCGAAAAGTTGAACTCACATATTCGTACTCCGTTTTTCCTTCCCACTCTTTAAACTCTAGAGTATGTTCCCGAGATAGTAAGTAATAGTCCCATGTCACACGATATGGAGTTGCAAAGACATAAATGTCCATACAGGTCCAGCTATGTGCATTGCTAACCTGGTTACATAACAGCAAAGAAAAGGTTATTTACTATTTATGCGATCCACAGTCTTGACTCTTAAGGATCATAGATTTAAGCATCCCCAAGTATATATAACGGACGAGCAAAAACCCAAAACCAAAAGAGTTGGCAAATAATGCACAAAAGAAAAGGAAAGGAATAAAAAACTTGTACAAGCCTAGAGCGATGAAGAGCATAGGGGTATCAAGAAGTGGAAGTTTGAAAAGATTACAGTTATCAAAACTCACAAAGGTACTGTACAAATACAATCAGCAAAACTTCCATACATGATACATCAGGAGACTAAAGAGTTGGTTGTTGGTCCGATTTCACGTATTTATGATTGGCTTCCTATGTGTTTCTCATCATAGCTTCCTAATGACTTGCATATCCCAACTCCAACTAAACCATGACCATCATACAAATAGAATTTTTGAAACATGAAGAATTCAAGCAAGAGCAACATCCAGCAAATGTTTCAAGGTCTAGGGCAGCCCATTGTACACTTCAAGATCTGTCGATAAAATGCATCTATCTAATCTTTACTAATAAACATAGAACCTACCATACTCAGAATCGCCAAAAGTGCCGAATTATGGTACAGTCTTCGATACGCAAGTCTAGTCCTCCGATATTTTCTATTTTCTAGAAAGATCACACCCGTGTGGGAGGTGAAGGATCTAAGTAGCACATAACATATAGCTAACTTAACTATAACCACATATTTGTGGTAAATGAACAGTCTAGCTGCTTTGACATCAAGTTCATGCATATGTGAATAAAGTGGGTTACATTCCCATGCAAAATCTCGGTTAACTCCCAAAGTTGCAAAAACATAAGAGTTTTGCACCAAGGCTGCAAAGCATATCCACAATGAGTAATCAGACTAATCACTACTCTACTTCAAAACCTTAATGCTACTTATACCTCCATCATGGCGGAACCAGGATTTTATTATCAAGGAGACAATAGCAAATTTCGAGATTTCGACTTGGTAACTTGAGGTTGCGAAATCGAAAATTAACACAACACTTTACATTTTAAGTAGTCTAATGGATAAAAAAAGTAAGTTATAATTTTAAGCTCAGATTGTCGCCTATAACCCCTAGCCTTAATGTAGGTCCTCTTGGCAGATTTCACGACTTCATATGCATGATTAGAGCTACAACTGATGGCAACCAAGACTCTAAGGCTCAATTTGCTTGCTAGGGTGTAAAACATTTTCCACAAAAATTGTTTTCCTCTATTTCCAATTTTAGATTGTTCGGTTTGAAAGAGGTGTTTAACCATTTTCCCTCGCACTAAACTATCTCTGTAATGGAAAACCATTTTCCCCTCAAAATGAAGGGAAAACCTTCTATTTTCTTCCTTTTCCTTACCTCTCTTGTTCACTCATCTCCTCACACTTTACTTCCCCTTTCATTGTCCTTATCTTCCATCATTTTTCTTATATAGAACCAAACAATGGAAAACTAATTATGTTTTCCAGTATAAATTGTTCCCCATAAAAATCATTTTACATTCAAAATGTTTTACACCCAACCAAACAGAGTCTAAAGTTGCAATCGCGGTAACAGTACCACATCAAAATTAAAACATACCAGCAAGCAAAACTCCAAAAACCAGTTAAATTCCTTCAAATGTGAATAACATGATCAACTATCAAACAAGAAAAGTATCAAATTGAAACATACCCACAAAAACCCTAGTCATAAAATTGCAAATTAAGTACTACAAAAATTTCCAAACCTTAACATGAAGAACACCACCACCGAATTGACTACCACATTTATAATGAAATTGAAGTCAAATAACAACATACCCACAAAAACCCTAGTCATAAAATTGCAAATAAAGTACAAAAATTTCCAAACCTTAATATGAAGAACACCACCACAGAATTCGCTACGACATTTATAATGAAATTGAAGTCAAATAACAACATACCCACAAAAAACCCTAGTCATAAAATTGCCAATTAAGTACTACAAAAATTCCAAACCTTAACATGAAGAACACCACCACCGAATTCGCTACCACATTTATAATGAAATTGAAGTCAAATAACAACATACCCACAAAAACCCTAGTGATAAAATTGCAAATTAACATAAAAAATAAAACATACCAGCAAGCAAAACTCCAAAAACCAGTCAAATTCCTTCAAATGTGAATAACATGATCAACTATATAACAAGAAAAGTATCAAATTGAAACATACACACAAAAACCCTAGTCATAAAATTGCAAATTAAGTACTACAAAAATTTCCAAACCTTAACATGAAGAACACCACCACCAAATTCGTTACCACATTTATAATGAAATTGAAGTCAAATAACAACATACCCACAAAAACCCTAGTCATAAAATTGCAAATAAAGTACAAAAACTCCAAACATTAACATGAAGAACACCACCACCGAATTCACTACCACTTTGATAATGAGATTGAAGTCAAATAAAAACATGCCCACAAAAACCCTAGTCATAAAATTGCAAATTAAGTACTACAAAATCAAATAACAACATACCCACAAAAACCCTAGTCATAAAATTGCAAATTAACGTAAAAAAAAGTACAAACCTTAACATGAAGAACACCACCACAGAATTCGCTACCACATTTATAATGAAATTGAAGTCAAATAACAACATACCCACAAAAACCCTAGTCATAAAATTGCAAATTAACGTAAAAAAAGATAACAAACCTTAACATGAAGAGTACCCCCACCAAATTGAGTACCACTATTATTATGAAATTGAAGCCAAGCAGTATTCTCAAAAAAGCAAGCTCCTTTCCAATCCAAACTATTATTAGTTGAAGAAGAAGCTGCACCAACAAATGTAGGAAGAAGGTCAACGGCACGGTTCAGAGATTTCAGAATCGGCCATGAAAGTTCTTTTGGAAGAAGTGGGAGAATGTCAAGGGGTTGTAAAGGGGTTTTTAATGGCACGGCCGTGTGGATTAAGAGCAGGAAAGAGATGATTAAAGTGGGTGTTTTTGTTTTTGCCATTGTTGTTGCAGAAGAGAAGAGTAATGTTAAGGTTTTTGAGTATTTGTGTGTTTTGGTTTTAATCAGAATTGGTAAAGCCAAACACGGCTTTGTTTTGTTGTGGGTTTCAGACTGTTTCAAGGTGGCGTATTTGGGATGAGATTCTTTCTCATGGGATGCGGATATACTATTGAGGTTTTTTTGTGGGGAGGGTACTGTGTACGTGCACGATGAAAACAGAGGTTTTTTGGCAACAGCTGCGGATGTTAGAACTTAGTCTTGTGTCATTGTGCCCCTTGCCACACGATTAATAGATTATATGGTGCGAGTATAATGACTATTTTTAGAGGTATTCATAAATATTCGATCCAATCTGTGATTTAGTCGATTCAATCCGAAAATTCGGATATCCGATCCAAAATATAGTGCTTTGGATCGGATGCGGATCACACTTCTCCCGATCCGAAAATTTCGGATCCTATTTTAAAGGGCGTTAGCAACTACTCTAGGGGGTACCGAGGGTTATTGATTATTTAGGGGGGTTACTGACTATTTAAGGGGATTACTAACTGTTTGGGGGTTACTTATTGTTTTAGAGGTTACTAACTTTTTGGACAGGGGTTACTGACTATTAAGAGAAGGGGTTATCGACTGTTTTGGGTGAGTTTGGGGAGTGAAGGAATAACGTATGGGTTACTAAATAGACCCGCTAGGCCGCCACATTATTAGTTAATGGTGTAGGCAGCCGCATATAAGAAATTGTGATTCAGAAATCGTCTATATTGGAAATGGTATAGGTGAGATAAGACTGATTTTGGGTGCAAAAGTTGGAATGTCTCTAACCGGGTGTGGTTAGTTGGTGACGGCCTAGTTCTTCAAATCCAATACCTATTGGAAATCCTGTGAAATTGATTTAATTAGAGCTGGCAATCGGATCACTCAGAGCGGGTCTGGATCGGAACGGGTCAGGACCATAACTAATTATATTTAATCTACCAAACATCATTATATTTTACGAACTATATATTTCGAAAATTACACTTTAGTTAAAACTAAATAGTATTACATGCATGATCGTCCTTGCTTGGAAGTAGAAAATTAGGATATTGTTTCAGATTGCTTTTTAACAATAAAACTAGGATATTGTTTTAGAAAATTAAATATAACTCCATACCATGACTAATCATTATAATAAACAACCCTCACAACTACAATACTTTGAGTTAGGGATTTCGCTTACCATTTCACCTATTTCTAAGTTTCAAGTGTCTGGCATGCAAATGCTCCATTAAGATGAATTGAGGTTTGGACATGGTTTTCGCCTTACCATCCAAAAAAAAACATTTCCTCAAAAGAGATTTTGTTAAGATATTATAACATAATTAAACAGATTATAACAAGTACTCTTGTTTGTTCTCAATTGTTACGATTACTTTGGGGATAAGCAAGAAAATTTATGAAATCTATGTTATGAATCTTATGATTGTTTTGGGAATAGATAAAGTATGAGAGAGAATGGTGTAAAAGCAAAAAGTTGATGACAAGTGATTGGGTGTTTTATGGGAAAACAAAAGGACAAATAGGCCCCATAAATGTGGTATTGGAATATAAAGATGTGAAATTTTACCAAATATAGTAAAAGTGAAAGTGTAACAATTAAAAAGAAACGTTTTAAAAAGACAAGAACAATAATTATAAAACAAATGGAGGTGTAGTACCTTTTGATAACTATAGAGTCATATTTGTATTTTATATAAATAAACATGAGGATTTCAAATATGTATAATCAATAATAATTACAAGGACAAATTGTTAACTAGTACCTTTTAAATATGTGAATTTGTGAACTAGTACCTTTTAAGTTTCTTTTTGTGAAATAATACCTTAAGTTGTACAAAACTCTTAAAAACAATACCTTAGTCCAAAACTCCGGCTATTTTAGTCAATATTCTAGCTGTTGACCATTGTTTTTCCTCGTTTTTTGAGAGTGAAAGTTCATCTTCCATCTATATGAGTGCAATACACGCTCCAAAAAATGAAAGAAAACAATGGTCAATAGCCGGAATATTGACTGAAGTGGCCGAAATTTTGGACTAAGGTACTGTTTTTAAGAGTTTTGTACAGCTTAAGATACTATTTCACAACAAAAAACTTAAAAGGTACTAGTTTACAAATCCACCTATTAGAAAGGTACTAGTTAACAATTTTTCCTAATTATAAATAACAGTAAATATAAAACTAGAGGTGTTAAAAATTGACACGACACGAACCCGACTCGAAATTAGCGGGTTTGGGTAAAGACTTTTGACACGTTTAAGTAAATGGGTTGACTCGACACGACACGTTTATTAAACGGGTTGGGTTAGGGTTGAACTATTTGACACGAAAACGACACGATAACCCGTTTATCCACATATATTTTAAAGTTTTTCCTTATTACATCTTACCTTCATTCATTTATTTTTGAGTTTAGTTTATTTCGTACTACTTTTATGAACTATTAGATGTTATTTTAACTACCACATGAAATTTAATAAGTTCCAAACCAAAAATAAATGAACTGCGAACATCAAATATATATGAAAAGTTAAACGGGTCAACCCGAACTCGACACGTTTAATTAACGTGCCGGGTTAGAGTCAAGGATCTTGACACGTTTAAGTAAACGGGTCGGGTTAGGGTTAGGGGAAGACAACCCGCCAACTCGTGGACCCGACACGAAGTTGACACGACACGACTCGTTTACCACCTCTATATAAAACGCTCTTAAAAACAAGGCTATTGCAATCTTTGTAAAGGTATAAAGATTAAGTAATATGTGGACCATGTCCAGAAAAAGAAAAGCAAAGAATAGATATCTTGGGATAGAGGAAAAAGGAAAGTGTAAAGAATATTCTGGAAAAGAAAGAGTATTATTATGTTAAAAAATGTTGTAATTTCAATGGGAACTTAAGGACAGAATTTGGTTGACTAAGAAGAAAGTAAACAAATTTTAGTGTACTAAGCTTGAATAGTTTAATTTTAAATTTAAAAATATATATTCTAAAATTTTACAACATTATTTTAATTATATATTGTATGTGTGTGCAATTAGAATTAAGTCATTTTGTTGATTAAGTTTCGTAAAAAGAAAAGTTAGTCGGTTGAATGAATAGTATAATTTTCTAGTCACTTATACTCCATCCGTAACGGTTTAATGACAACAATTGATTTTGCACGCATTTTAAAGAAGAGGTTTAATGATGTAAAAAATAAATTGATTAAAAATATTTTCAAGATTAGTAACCTCTAATCTCATTCTTGATTGTGTTAAAACTATTTTGATTAATTTGTTCATTTACACTTTTAAATCGCTTCTTTAAAATGCGTGCAAAACTAATTGTTGCCATTAAATTGTTAAGGAGGGAGTACATCTTAACAATCTCTTGTATGAGTAATAAAGAGAGTGATGTATCTCTATTATATAAGTGAAGAGGTGGGGGTGGACACCAAAAAGAAAAAAAAGGAAAAATAATTAAAATAAATCAATGAGTTTATTAAGTAATTAAATTTTATTTCTAAATTTAGCCATCAGATTTTTAATAAAAGATGTTCATAACTTCTAACTAAAATATCTAAAAACTTACAAAGTAAAAACAATTAAAAAATATATCAACGATTATATTTTCTTGAGATCTATAGATAGACACCCATTTTGCTATACTTTTATATACTTTTGATTTTTTTTATTTTGAAATACATGAGTAATTGATTGTTTATGAGTGAAGGCACATTTGATCAAATTGATCCTGATAAAGTATTTTTGCATGAGTGAGAAATATGATAAGTATTTTCAAGTACTTTTGAATTTTTTTCTCATTTGGACAATGAGCAAAAAATACCTTATCGAGTACTATATAACAAAAGTTGTAGTTAATGGTGGGGAGCAAGGGATGTTTTCAAAGAAACATGAGCCAAAATGACTTTAGTTTGAAAATAAAATATGTTGTGTAAGGGATGTTACAGTAGCCAAAACACACATCGTATGCAAATAAAATTAGGATTTTTTTGTTCAAAACCACCTAAATTTTTCATGTTTTTAGAAACTTCCACTTCAATGAATTTTTCTTTTAAATTTCCGCCTATCATTCCCAATTTTATTAGAAATTCCCACCATTTAATGATTAGTGTTAAATTTCGTTAACAAAACCGTGAAATGGGCCCCACATATGCATTGTATTATTAGTTTACGCTGAAATTGAAGTCAATTTCATCAATTTAAGGGCAAACCCTCAACAAATTTAGAGCAAATTTGGAACGAATTACAACTATTTGAAAAGAATTGCAACTATTTCAAGTTCCATTTTGTTAACAAAATGTATATGTGGGATCCACGTAACGGTTTTTTGTTAATGAAATTTGACAAAAACGTAAAATGGTAGGAGCTTTTAATAAAATTATAAATGGTAGGTAGAATCTAAAAAAAAATCATTAAGGTGGGAGTTTCTATAAACATGAAAGGTTTAAGTGGTAAGATGGACTATCCATAAAATTATCTACTGTAAATTATAAAATTTCATAATAAAATTGTTGTCGAAGCCTAGTACTTTAGTGTTGTAAGAGATTGAATTAGAAAAATCTAGTGATGTAGTAGTTTTAAATTTAATAAACCACATTTATAGGTGTCAATATTTCGTTTTGTTCACTTGAACTATGATTTACATAGTAAGACAAATTTGGACGAAATATTTTCTAAAAGGAAGGAAATATCAAGTTTCTCTAAGTATGATATAAAAGGAAATATATCAAAATAAAAATGAAAGAAATCAAGTTTCTATTTCCAACCTTCACCTTGTTTGTCATAAAAAAAATTATTTGTATTCGAGCTAGTACATTATACACATTGATATACATATCTCTACGTCCACCCAAAATATATAAGTTCAAATGAGAAAATGAGTAAGAGTTATTGAAATGAGTATGAGTTAGCCATGAGTATGAATCAGCTAAATGAGTATAAGTTACCAAAGTAAGTATGAGTTAGTCAAATGAGTATGAGTTACCTAAATGAGTATGAACATATCCCTATTGTAAACTAATATAGTAATATTACACAAAATATCATTGGGAATACGTAGCTCTATTTACTCCAAGGTGTACCGTGTACGTAATAAATTGGTTTTTATTTTTTAACTTCTAAATCTCAATAATTAGGTTTTCAAGGATTTATAAACTTGATTTTATTTTAGGTTGTCCATTTTAAACTTCTAGTATTAATTTTTAAGACTTAACATTTCACTTTTAACACTTAACCACTCATTTTAAGGTGAGTAGTAGGTATGTCTATACACCTTGTGTACCCAAGCCCTACTCATTATATATAGAAGACTACGGTCACCTTTCTTTCTTACAACAAACATTACATTTTCTGAATTAAATAGCATTTGTAAGCAAAGCATTTTGGGATGAAGAGTTCTACATTGTTGTCAATCTTTTTAGTGCTATTGCTTGCTATTTATCATGGTAAGATACTTTCATTTATTATTTGTGATTGTTGATAGATTATTTTCTTTTCAAATTATATCTAACAATTTTTTTTGTATTTACTTGATTTATTATATGTCTTTGAAATAGGGATGTCAATTAGAGATCATTTAGATGATCAAATGGCTTCTTTACCACATGGCTCATCATCAAAGGTTCAACAAGGGTGCTACCGGGTTCCAGATTGCAGCACTCCATGTCGTTTCTTCCTTCCTTGTTCAAAAAGTGTGTGTTATAGAGTTGGTCCAGGGGTATCTGCATGTTGTTGTAACGCATAGAAAAATAAAAGCTTATTCATCCTATACTCGGGTGTAAGATGAACATTTTATACTTAAGGTCATTTTTGCTCATTTGAAACTTTCTTTATTGTATGAATTTTGCTAATTGAGCAAGAAAAAAGCCTTAAATATAGAATGTCCATTCTAACCTCGGATGCAGGATATAATTGTCGGGTAAATGCCTCTTTGCATTGTTTTAGAATTTTGTCGTAGAAATTTTAATTTGTCTGTTTATCTTTCGATTCTCTATATTAGCTCCTCTACACTAAGGGGTGATAAACTAATAATATGAGCTAAATCGTACTATACAATGACGATTAGTGTTATTTTTGTTGTTTAACTCTATTTTTTTTATTACCTTTTCAATTTATTTGTCACAAAAAAGTCTTTAGTGGCCAACAAATAGGCACCATCGAGCCGCTGATGGCTTGCCTAATTAATAATGGCAAGAACAAAATTGTTCATACATCTTCTTTGAATTTGGATAATATATACAAGCATTAAATATCAAATGTTAAATATTATATTTTGAAATATTGATAAGTTGATGGATTATTTGGTAACTTAATTTCATAAACAACATCCTTCTCTAATTCTCCTAAAGAAGAGAAGGAGAAAGGTAAGAAACCATATCCAATAATCGCACATTTAGCCTTATACTTGACGCGTTTGCAGTGTGCTGCATCAATCACCACGCAGCCAGGCACGAAGTCAAACATTCCAGATTGTGTCGAAGGCGATGACCCAGTTAGATCAACACACACATCAAGCCTATCCCAAGAGTACAAATTCCCATATTATTATTATTATTATTATTATTACTCATTATTATTATTTTTATTTCTAATTAATATAACATAATTTATTTTTAGTTCTTATCATCACATCAATAATATTTATTCTCATTAGACATTATTGTTATTATTTTTATTGTTTTGAAAAGATACAAAAAAAGTATTAGGTGACCCTTCTCTCAATGGTGTATAAGCTATCTAAAAGAGAAGAAAGATACAAATTTTTGTTAGGACATCATTAGACTTTAGACATTATTGTTATTATTATGATTATCACGAAGTATTAATATAATATTATCAATAGTAATAATTACTTATCATTATTAATTATTTATTAGCCAAAATTGTCAACAACTACCTAATAAATATCACTTTTCAGAAACAACTACCTAATATAAAAAGTTTCTTATACAACTACCTAACTTAATAATTCCGTCAACATAACACTACCAAAGACGTTAAGTTTTGAAAATTCCGTCACATGGGGCCCACCTTTTCTTATTTCCCACCATTCTCTCTTCTTCTTCCTCCTCCTCTCTAGTTTAACCACCCTAGCCTAATCACCACCACCCTAGCTTTGACCACCACCACACACCAGCCCAATCAACCACCTGAAACCACCACCCCGACCACCCGAGACCACCTACAGCCCATCCCAGCACCAAACCACCACCCCAGTCAGCGAAACCATCACCCTAATCACCGATCCACCACCCCAGCAACCCAGTTACCGATCCACCATCCCAGCCACCCCAGTCACCGATCCACCGCATCCATCCCAAAATTGCCACCACCACCATACCCCCAAAAGTCGAACCACCCAAAATCGCCACCCACCACCATACCCCCAAAAGTCGAACCACCCAAAATCGCCACCCACCACTATACCCCTAAATTCGAACCACCCAAGATCGCCACCCAAATTGACCACAAATCGCCACCCCAAATTGACCATACCAAAATCGCCACCACAAAATTCGAACCACCCCATCCACCCACTACAACCAACCCCACCACAATCAACCCCAAAATTCGAACCACCCCATCCCCCCTATCTCTCTCCTTCACCGTCAAACTACAACAACGATTTTGGGGCCCATTGACGCCATTGATGGTGGGTTTGAGCTTGAGTTGCAGAACCAGAGAGGAGGAGGAAGAAGAATAGAGAATGGTGAGAAATAAGAAAAGGTGGGCCCCATGTGACGGAATTTTCAAAACTTAACGTCTTTAGTAGTGTTATGTTGACGGAATTATTAAGTTAGGTAGTTGTATAAGAAACTTTTTATATTAGGTAGTTGTTTCTGAAAAGTGATATTTATTAGGTAGTTGTTGACAATTTAAGCTATTTATTATTATCATTGATTAATAATTATTACTTGTTAATTATTGATGATAATATTATCTTATACGAGTATTATTTTAGTATTAGCATTATTATTATTATTATTTATTTATTTATAAATATATGAATTAAAAATAACTATTTTAAAATTATTGTCATTGAGAAATTATTATCATTAATTGTTTATTATTATTACTTATTAATATAATTATTAATTATTGATATTTTTATTATTATTGTTTGGTAATTTATGACCATGAATTTAAAATGGTTTATCTACTATTGATTATTACTTACTATATAGTAGACCTGGTAAACGTGTCGTGTCGTGTCATATTCGTGTCACCCGCTAACATAAACGGGTTAAACCCCCCTCAACCCTAACCCAACCCGTTTAATAAACGTGTCGTGTCGTGTCAACCCGTTTACTTAAACGTGTCAAAGAGCTTTGACCCAAACCCGTTTATTCCATGTCGAGTTCTGGTCGTGTTGGCGTGTCATATTGTTTGTACATACAAAAATTGAATAATTAGTAATTTGTGTTATGTCGTGTCAAACTGCTTATTTAAACGGGTTGAACCCCTCCAACCCTGACCCGACCCGTTTATTAAGCGTGTCGTGTCGTGTCAACCCGTGTACTTAAACGAGTCAACACCTTCGACCCAAACCCGCTAATAACGGGTCGATTTCGTGTCGAGTTGGCGGGTCGTGTCAGTTTTTAACACCTCTACTATATAGTTCAGTGCAACTCCGTTCAATTTATAATTCAGTTTAGTTCAGCTTCATTCAATTCAGTTTAGTTCAATTGAGTTGTTTTCACTCGAAAAGAACAATCTCATGTTGAGTTGGTGACCATTTAACCTGCTTAAGTTAAAATTTAACACAAAGGCTTTGTTTAATAATATTGAGTAAAGAAGTCTAGTTCACTAAAAATAATTCTGGTTCAGTACAAATAAGTTCAACTGCCAGTCTAGTAAAAAAGAGTTCAATTTAATAGATATAAGTTCAATTTGGTAAATATAAGTTCACATTGTAAAAATAAAATAAAGTAAACCAAGCCTCATTTTGTTTCTTGTGTTCATTTTGTTGTACCATAGTATTACAACTCATGTTTAGCTAATTTGAACTTTTCAACAGATTCCAATTGTAAATGATTGGTTCAGAATATAGTAATATTCTTTTGCCTCTTAATTTTGCTAAAACACTCAACTTTCTTACATGTTTAAATTAAAAGGCTGAAGTGAGTTGAAACTCTCGATAAGAATTTAACAAGTCATTAAAATGTTAAACTAGCTTTAATTCCCTTCGGAAAGACAAGCCGCTATATCATGTCCGATTTTGTTATCGTATCACGTTAACTTTTGCCAGTCTGAATTATGTTGTAACAATATCCTTCGAATTTGGACCAAAGACTGACTATTTGACAAACGATTACGTATGAAGAATCGTGTATAATTCAGTTGGTTAGAACATCTCTTCTAATTAAGAGAGGTCATGAAATCAATTTTAAATTTCTAATCCTACCTTCATAGCTTCGATAAACGAAGAAAATTGATTCCGTACTATCTGATATTCTTTTTCTCTTTTATTTTCCTTGTTCTTACACAAGTTGCAAGTTGCAACAAGCATATACTACCTCCGTTCCAAATGTATTGCAACCTTTGACTTTTTGCACTATTCATACACTCTCTTTTGACCTTCTTTTGTGATTTATAAATAAGGATAAATATAGTCA
The DNA here is from genome assembly GCA_947645195.1 of Patellifolia procumbens. Classification (NCBI taxonomy): domain Eukaryota; kingdom Viridiplantae; phylum Streptophyta; class Magnoliopsida; order Caryophyllales; family Amaranthaceae; genus Patellifolia; species Patellifolia procumbens. The sequence goes on along the minus strand of CANSGD010000118.1, from coordinate 79,701 downwards.
TGTGAGATCTTGTTAGATTCGTCTCGATATATGCTTAGTAATATCAACTTTTTATAATTTTTAGTTGAATAAAATTAGAGATATTAGCGTTTAAAGTAGTGTGTTGGGAGACGTAAAACTCCCTATGTTGCAATACATATGAAACGGAGGTAGTATGATGTATACTATTACTAGTACACCCTAAACAACTCTCGGTTTGACACAATCAAAGACTAACCTCAAGAAACGAGTGACCCAAAATTCACAATAAAGTTTTTTAATATATATGACTTCCAATAGTTATACGCAACTCCTTTCGTTACCACAACATTCAATTACTCAATGTCTCAATCTCTTCTTCCCACCCACCACATGTTCCCCACTCATAACTTCAACCACATTTGTTTTTCTTTATGTATTTCTACAATATTACGTCCACTAATATAAGGTGCCGTTTTCTATTACTCCACACCCTTAGGCACCCCTCAATCTAAATGTCCAATGTCAATCCTATCTCAACAAAATAATCTCTTCAGCTCTTCACACCAATATGCTAACAAATCCTACCGAATCATCCACATTCCTACCCGGGTTCTTTGTGCCGCCACAACTCCGATAAAACCGGACCTTGGCCCGAGCCGTTTAGTACTTAAACCAAGTCTTACTTCGCCCACACAATCTCAAGTTCCAATTGTTAAGGGGCCTAGGCCTGATGATCCGGACTTAAAATCCACGTGGGCCCATCGAGCTTGGTTAGCTAGCGGGTGCACTAGTGTCCTAGTTGCTTTAGCAAAGTCCATAATAGCCTCGACCGATTCCCATATTTGGGTTGAACCCGTTTTAGCTACACTAGTCGGGTACATCTTGGCAGATCTCGGGTCCGGAGTCTACCATTGGGGCATTGACAACTATGGGGATGCTACAACACCAATATTTGGGGCCCAAATTGAGGCCTTTCAAGGACATCACAAATGGCCTTGGACCATTACAAAGCGTCAATTTGCCAACAACCTCCATGCATTAGCCCGGGTCATGACCTTCACGGTTCTACCCATTGACCTCATTCTCCATGACCCGACCCTGATGGCTTTTGTTGGATCCTTTTCGGGTTGTATCATGTTTAGCCAACAATTTCATTCATGGGCCCACTCAACAAAGAGCAAGTTACCACCAATAGTAGTGGCCTTACAAGATTTGGGAGTGTTAGTGTCACGTTCACAACATGCTGCCCATCATCGGTCTCCTTATAATAATAACTATTGCATAGTGAGTGGAATTTGGAATAAAGTTTTAGATGAAAGTAAGTTTTTTGAGTTACTTGAAATGTTGTTATTCTTTCGATTAGGATTAAGGCCAAGATCTTGGAATGAGCCTAGTTTGGAATGGATTGAGGAGAGTTCCACACACTCTTCCTAATTGGCTCAATTAAATTTCTTTCTAATTCCATCATTTTTCTCAAATTATTTTGGAACATTATTGTAATATTGTAATATGTATAATAGTAAATCATGGTGAAAATATATACGTTACTTTTTTCTGACAAGTTCTATTTTCTGTTTATTAACTCAGTTTAACAGTTTAACTATATTATACTTGCCATATATGCACGCGATGCGTGCCCCGTGATAAAGATATGGGAGAAACTACATTGTATTTTTTCCCGTGAAGTATATACGTATATTTCATACTTGAAAAAAATTATTAAGTTTTAATCATTTTGTTTTTTAGAGGGTGTATTGTAATCTTAAAAGAGTTTAAATAAGGAAAAATTGTTAATTACCACCTTTTATAAATCACTTTTTTTAAATTACCACCTTAAGAATTTTTTTTTAAATTACCACCTTTTGTTTTCAATTCTTTTAATCTTCCCACTACTTAACGTATTCCGTCTAAGAAATCGTTAAGTGGGGCCCACTCTTATACCTAATGTCAATTTCCCTCCATTTCTCACTCTTCTTTTCATTTCTCAACCACGACCCTCTCTCTCTTCTTCTCTTCTCTGATTCTCCTTTTCATTTACCACCAAAACTAGGATTTTTTTACCCAAATCTCTCTCTCTCCTACTCATGCGAATCTATCTCTGTCTTCTCCTTCATTACTGAGCAACAAAGTGGGCCATAAGAGAGCATCGTCATTTTCAAAGAAGGTGGATTGAGAGGACGTATTCAACCTCTTTTTTGGTCGAATTTTGGTTTTTTACAAGGGCAATTGAGGTAATCTTCTATTCCAAAATTGGCCTTAATTCACCCCCCAAAAAAAACCTAGCAATGAAGCCCTAATTTTTGGCACATATATGCCTTTTTTTCTGTAAATTGAATAACTTTTCTTAAGTGAAAACATCATTTCTACATTCGAATATGACCTAATAAAATGAAATTGCCAGAAATTTTAAGTTTCGAACAAATTCGATGAACTATTGCTTCACAATTCGATTTTGAAATTGCTAGGGTTAGGGTTCACTATTTGCAATTGAATTGAGGTTCTTTGGGTTAGTTATAACCTTAGGTTGGCAGTTAGAGTGGGCCCCACTTAACGATTTTTTCGACGGAAAACGTTAAGTGGTGGGTGTTGGATATTTATGTATGGTAAGGCTCAATATATTTATACATGTATATTTTATGATGTCATGGAGTTGTGTAAAAATGACATTATATAAATATTAAGATATTAATTAATTATATATATTGATTAATTAATTAAGATATTAACATTATTAATATCTTGTAAGTTAATACGTTAGACACCAATGTGAAACATCACTTTGATGTTTGGAGTGGTGTTAATGTGTATAGGCATAATGAATATGTGCCTTTTGGTATTTGATGTGGCATTTGCAATGTAGTGCCACATTAAAAACTAACTAGTGAAACATCATGTTTTTGCAATGCATTGTTTCACATTTCACTCTAACATTTGCTTCCAACGTATTATACTTGTTGGGTGGTCATTTATGAGGAAAATAGTTGGTTAATTTTTTAAATAACTAATTATTGTATATTTATAAATACCCATGACATATATTGTGTAAAGACAAGAAATATTCTGATTTTTCTATTAAATGCTTTCTCTCTTTATTAGACTTATAAACTAATATTTGAGAGTGTAAACACAAAACCAAATACATAATACTAGTGTTGAATAATCTAAATAAGTAACTTAGATTATTTGTACTTCTCTATGTATCTCAATAGTGATATCGTGTAACCCGGTTACTTCGTTGTAGAGGGTCGATATTACACTATTAGGAAAGTGTATTGGTACATGCCTTAGAGAAGTGTTCCGGGTTTTATTGCTTTATCATTATTTTGCCATTTTACAACCATTATTTCTAACAATCTAATAGTGTAATATTCGAGATGATTTCGACGGTTCGTGATCTTACTACCAATTTTCAAAAATTGGACAAGTTTGAGGGTGTCGGATTTCGTAGATGGCAAAAGAAGATGCATTTCCTTCTGACTACTCTCAATGTGGTGTATGTGTTAAGTACTCCAAAGCCCCAGAGCCCCGCTGAAGGAGAGCAAGAGGAGACTATCGAGCAAACGAGGAAAAGAACCAAGTGGAAAAATGATGATTAGTGTGTCGGGGTCACATTCTTAATGCCATGTCGGACTCCTTATTCGACATATATCAAAATGTGGAATCCGCTAAGTCATTGTGGGACTCGCTTGAAACCAAGTACATGGCCGATGATGCTTCTAGTAAGAAATTTCTTATTAGCAATTTTAATAATTATAAAATGGTTGATAATAGGCCGGTAATGGAACAATTTCATGAAATCCAAAGAATTTTGGGCCAAATTGACCAACATAACATGATAATGGATGACACCATAGCAATAGCTTCCATCATTGATAAATTGCCACCTTCTTGGAAAGACACTAGAAATTCTTTAAAGCATAAGAAGGAAGAATTAACCATGGAACAATTGGCTACTCATCTTCGTATTGAAGAGAGTATCCGTTTGCAAGATGGTGTTAAGGAATCAACAACTCCGGCTTCCACCATTAATATGTTGGAGGAAGGTACTTCTAATGCTAATAAGAAAAATAATAAAAAGCGTCCCCGTAATTTTAACAAGTCTTCTAACAAATCTTCTAAGAAACAAAAGAAACCGGTCTCATGTTGGGACTGTGGTGGTCCTCACTTTAAGAAGGATTGTCATGCTTGGAAGAAGAAGAAAGCCCAAAATGGTGGTCATTCTAAAGATGGCCATGAGAATCAAGGTGAGATTTCATTAGTTACTACAAATTCGGTTACGGAGTTTGTGGCTATGATCTCTGAAATCAATCTTGTGCAGGTTGATGATTCATGGTGGGTGGACTCGGGGGCCACAAGGCATGTGTGCAATAAGCGAAATTTTTTCAAGACTTACAAAGTTTTGGAAAATGGTCCAACATTGTACATGGGGAATGAATCTACATCTCGGGTCCAAGGAGTAGGACAAGTAGAATTATTGTTCACATCGGGAAATAAATTGATATTAAATGATGTTTATTTCGTTCCCGTTGTTAGGAAAAATCTAGTGTCTTGTAGTCTTTTAAATAAATTCGGTTTCAAGATGGTGTTTGAAGCCGATAAATTTATTTTAAGCAAAGGTGGTGTATTTGTAGGTCAAGGGTATTTATGTAATGGCATGTTTAAACTTAGTATCAATAATATGAATGATGTTTCTATTTATATGATTGATGTTTCTTCTTTATGGCACAATCGATTATGTCATGTTAATTATAAAAGATTGTGTGATATGTCTAAAATGGACTTAATTCCACCAATAGACATTAACTTGGAGAAGTGTAAAACGTGCCAATTAAATAAAATTACAAGACAACCATTTCCTACTATTGAACGGTCTTCTAGCATGCTTGATTTGGTGTATAGTGATTTATGTGATTTTCATAGCACTCCATCTTTAGGAAATAAAAAATATGTTATAACTTATATCGATGATAGCACTCGATTTTGTTATGTCTATTTATTATCTTCTAAAGATGAAGCACTTGATAAGTTTAAGATCTTTAAAATTGAAGTTGAGTTACAAACTAATATGAAAATTAAGAAATTTAGATATGATAAAGGTGGCGAATATTATGACCCTAAATATTTTGAATCAATAGGAATCATTCATGAAACAGCGGCCCCTTATACACCTCAACAAAATGGTGTAGCGGAAAGGAAAAATAGAGTCTTAAAAGAAATGGTTAATTCTATGTTATCTTACTCGGGTTTGAGTGATGGTTTTTGGGGTGAAGCCATGATAACGGCTTGTTACATCCTAAATCGTGTTCCCAATAAAAGGAACAAAATCACTCCTTATGAATTATGGTATAATAAACGGCCTAACCTCAAATACTTACGTGTTTGGGGTTGTAGAGCAATTGTTAGATTGCCTCAACCTAAAAGGAAAACTTTGGGTGAAAAAGGAATTGATTGCATATTTATAGGTTATGCGGTACATAGCAAATCCTATAAATTCTATGTAATAGAACCTAATGACTATATCTCGGTTCACACCGTGGTTGAGTCTCGGGATGCGGTTTTTGATGAAACTCATTTCACTTCAATTCTTAGGCCCAAAGATATAGTACCTAGTACTACAAATTATACCAATTCAAGGGAATCAGTGCCTAGCACTAGTGAATCCCAAGTACCAATTACGGAACAAGAACAAGATCAAGAATCTAATCCGGAATTGAGAAGGAGTAAGAGGATGAGGAAAGAAAAATCTTTTGGTCCCGATTTTCAAATTTATTTGATGGAAGGGTCAAGAAAAGAGATTTATTCTCAATATCTATATTGTTTTAATATAGAGGAGGATCCTAAGACCTATGATGAGGCTATAAAGTCTCAAGATGCTTCGTTTTGGAAAAGAGGCCATTGATGATGAAATGGATTCAATTATGGGTAATAATACTTGGGTTCTTACGGACCTACCACCCGGTTGTAAGGCAATTGGTTGCAAGTGGATCTTTCGTAGAAAAATGAAAGTCGATGGTACTATTGACAAATTCAAGGCTCGGTTAGTAGCACAAGGATTTGCTCAAAAGTATGGCGTCGATGTATTTGATTCATATGCACCCGTGGCAAGAATTTCCACCATAAGAGTATTAATTGCCTTAGCGGCGATTCATAAACTTGTAATTCACCAAATGGATGTCAAAACAGCATTCCTTAATGGTGAATTGGAGGAGGAAGTGTATATGAAGCAACCAGAAGGCTTTATTGTCAAAGGACAAGAGCATAAAGTTTGTAAACTTGTTAGATCTTTATATGGGCTTAAGCAAGCACCAAAGCAATGGCTTCAGAAGTTTGATGAAGTTGTCTTGGCTAATGGCTTTAAATTAATCATTCCGACAAGTGTGTATATAGCAAATTCGAAAATGATTTTAATGGAGTCATAATTTGTCTATATGTTGATGATATGCTTATCTTTTGGACTGACTTGGAACAAGTTGAAAAGACTAAGATGTTCCTTTCCTCTAAATTTTCGATGAAAGATATGGGGGAGGCAGATGTCATTCTCGGTATTAAAATAATTAGAAACAATGACACATTAACCTTATCACAATCTCATTATATTGAAAAGGTGTTAAATAAGTTTAAGTGTCGTGATGTTTCTCCAGTTCATACACCCATTGATCCAACTTTGAAACTCCAACCTAATGAGGGTAAGATGGTTTCTCAATTGGATTACTCTAGGGCTATTGGGTGTTTGATGTATGCCATGACAAGTACAAGACCGGATATCGCTTTTGCGGTTGGAAAGCTTAGTAGGTATACTAGCAATCCCGGATTAGTACATTGGCAAGCATTAAGAAGAGTTCTTAAGTACTTAAAGCGAACCATGGACTTTGGTTTGACCTTTAAGGGTGATCCTTCGGTATTAGAAGGATACACAGATGCAAGTTGGATAACAGAAGATTACTCATCCACGACCGGTTGGGTATTCTTGCTTGGAGGAGGTGCGGTCTCTTGGAGTTCCAAGAAACAAACTTGCATCACTGATTCTACAATGGTGTCCGAGTTTGTAGCTTTAGCTTCGGCTTGTAAGGAAGCGGAATGGTTAAGGAACTTGCTCTATGAGATTCCTTTGTGGCCAAAACCGATGTCACCAATTATCTACATTGTGATAATGCTTCGACTCTATCAAGAGCTTATAACGATGTCTATAATGGAAAGTCCCGTCACATAGGTGTGAAACATAGTTATGTGAAAGGACTTAAGGACGGAACTATTTCCAATGATTTTGTACGATCTAATCTTAACCTAGCGGATCCTTTTGCTAAAGGGTTACCTAGGGATATGGTGTACAAAAATGCTAAAGGGATCGGTCTTGAATCCGTGAAATTTATCACACATGAATGATAACTCAATTCGACGTCTAATATAACGTTAGATCTTGAATTCAAATGAGGAAGTCATTCATCTTGTGATTGCGAGCACTAATAATATTTCAATCCCGAGGTAAGTGCTTGGTACTACAATGTTAAGAGGTTGATTTAATTTCTTAATAAATCTTTTGATACAGTGCTTTTATTGTAGGGCACGATAAAAGGATTTACCTATATGAGTATGAAGTCGGCCCCTTCACCGAACTTTACGGATTTAGTTTGGACATGCTCATGAATGGATATGGACACAAGGCTTAATGGTGTCATGTTACTATGTATTAGTGAAAACTTATGTGTATATTATCTTCAATAATTCATAGTGATATGTATGGTTCAAAGCTTAGACTACCATTACAATTAGAATTGTTGTTAAGAATATTATACTATATGAATGTTCAATCGTTTAGACACATTCATTTATGCATAAGTTTCGGTTAGTGTTTTAAAAGCATATTTTTGAGCGTTAGACTTACTAATACATAAATGGAGGAGGATTGTTGGATATTTATGTATGGTAAGGCTCAATATATTTACACATGTATATTTTATGATGTCATGGAGTTGTGTAAAAATGACATTATATAAATATTAAGATATTAATTAATTATATATATTGATTAATTAATTAAGATATTAACATTATTAATATCTTGTAAGTTAATACGTTAGACACCAATGTGAAACATCACTTTGATGTTTGGAGTGGTGTTAATGTGTATAGGCATAATGAATATGTGCCTATTGGTATTTGATGTGGCATTTGCATGTAGTGCCACATTAAAAACTAACTAGTGAAACATCATGTTTTTGCAATGCATTGTTTCACATTTCACTCTAACATTTGCTTCCAACGTATTATACTTGTTGGGTGGTCATTTATGAGGAAAATAGTTGGTTATTTTCTAAATAACTAACTATTGTATATTTATAAATACCCATGACATATATTGTGTAAAGACAAGAAATATTCTGATTTTTCTATTAAATGCTTTCTCTCTTTAATAGACTTATAAACTAATATTTGAGAGTGTAAACACAAAACCAAATACATAATACTAGTGTTGACTAATCTAAACAAGTAACTTAGATTATTTGTACTTCTCTATGTATCTCAATAGTGATATCGTGTAACCCGGTTACTTCGTTGTAGAGGGTCGATATTACACTATTAGGAAAGTATATTGGTACATGCCTTAGAGAAGTGTTCCGGGTTTTATTGCTTTATCGTTATTTTGCCATTTTACAACCATTATTTCTAACAGTGGGAAGATTAAAAGATTTGAAAACAAAAGGTGGTAATTTAAAAAAAAAAATCTTAAGGTGGTAATTTACAAAAAGTGGTTTATAAAAGGTGGTAATTAACAATTTTTTCTTTAAATAATTACACAGTTTAAATAAATAAAAAATAGTAATAAATATTAGGGAGTAAATTAGCAATAGTGTTTTAAAAACAAAATGTCTAAAAAGACAAAAATCTTACAAAAGATTAATTGAAGATGTCATTAGCATCATCACTCATAAGTAAAAAAATACATCATCCTTCTCCCTCTACCACTTTCGCACTCATCCTAAAATATATACTTTATCATGTTTCATGATTAATTTGATCAAATGCACATTCATTTATGAGCATTTAATTAGTCATGTATTTGAAAATAAAAATTTCAAAAGTATATAAAAATATAGCAAAGTGGGGGGTCTATTTATAGAGCTCAAGAAAATATAACCATTGATATTTTTTAAAATTATTTTTACTTTATAGAAATTTAGATATTTTAGTTTGAAAGTTTTAAACATTTTTGCTAAAAAAATGATTGCTAAGTTTGGAAATAAAACTTAATTACACTTAATAACTTCCTTGATTTTTTTTCTTTTCTTAATTTTGGTGTTCACCCCCCTCTTCCCTTATAGGGCATGTTCTGTTCAGCTTATTTTCAGTTCAGTTCAGTTCAGTTCAGTTCAGTTCAGTTCAGCTCTAATAAGTTCAGTTCAGTTCAGTTCAGTTCAGTTCAGCTCTAATAAGTTCAGTTCAGTTCAGTTCAGTTCAGCTCTAATAAGTTCAGTTCAGTTCAGCTCCAATAAGTTCAGTTCAGTTCAGTTCAGCTCCAATAAATTCAGTTCAGCTCCATTCATTATTTAACCAATTTGTTTAATATTATTATTGTTGTTGTAATTTATTTTACTTATTATTATTGTTATTATATAATAATAATTATTAGTATTATTTATATATATTATTTTTTTATTATATCTTTACTCATTATTATTACTATTATTATTATTATGGCTCAACAAAGTTTGAGTTGATGCACGGTTTAACCAAATTTCATGTCAATACGAGTATTCTAATTTGCAATTGTTGCTTTATTTTACTGAATAAAATTCACTATTACATCATACAAATAAGCTACAAAAAGCTAGAAGATATGAAAAAATTACAGAGTTGCTAATAATAATGCAGTACTATTTAAAATACAACATTGTCGTTACGTTGTATATTAAATATACTTTGGCGCTTTGGTGTATCTCTATTATAGACCAACCCACCACAAATCGTGGTTTGGTTAGAAGCACACATCAACCCATGTTTTAAGCTAATTATTATTATAATGATAATACTTTAATTTACTTCTTAGGCATTATATTATATCATCATCATCAAGTATTAATATATTAATACCAATAATTGTAATTACTCATTATTATAAATTATTATTATTATTATCAGTAATTATTATTTTTAAAATTAATTTATTATTATTATTATTTATTTATTTATAACTATCATAATAACATCAAAATAATATTGTCATTATTCATTTGATATTATTCTAAATTATTAATTTAATTATTATTACTGATTATTTAATATTCATAATAATTATTATTACTTAGAATTATTATTACTGATTATTTAATATTCATAATAATTATTATTTACTTATTATTCATATACTTATTATAATTTAATTCAGTTCAATTCAGTTCAGTTCAGCTCCAATAAGTTCAGTTCAGTTCAGTTCAGCTCCAATAAGTTCAGTTCAGTTCAGTTCAGCTCCAATAAGTTCAGTTCAGTTCAGTTCAGTTCAGTTCAGCTCCAATAAGTTCAGTTCAGTTCAGTTCAGTTCAGTTAAGTTCAGTTCAGTTCAGTTCAGTTCAGTTCAGCTCCAATAAGTTCAGTTCAGTTCAGTTCAGTTCAGCTCCAATAAGTTCAGTTCAGTTCAGTTCAGTTCAGCTAGAATTAGCCGATGAGAACAGGCCCAGTATAGAGAACCCAAACCCGACCCAGACTCATTGGGTCTGGAATTTTCAGACCCAGATCCAGATCCTTTGGGTCTGATGGGTCTAGGGTCCTTACATGGTCCTTAGTGGGTACTTTTGAATATTATAGAATTATTATAATTTGATATCATAATTTAGGTACTTTGATACACTTAGGTGGGTTAGCGTGTCTTCAAACATCTGAAGTAAGGGAGGGAATTTGATTAGATGATTAGTCAGATGATATACTGTTGACCTTGCCTTATAATAGAGATGTGTAATTTCTTATCTAATAAATAAAACCCCCATCTTTTACCCCAAAAAAGCTATAATGGGTTCAATTTTTAAAAAAATCAAATTACCCGTAATCTTTTTAATAGTTAGGCTTATTTTTGGTGATTAAATCTTACCTAAAAGTGAAAATATTAAACCAACATAAATAATAATTATATTGACTGACGCATAATTTTGGCTTATATTCTAAAATCAATTATCATTTTGTAAAATATATTGAATGTTAATAAGAGCCCCAAAGGCGTTCATTAACAAGATCTTTACCCAATGAAAGATACAAAATTGATATTACAAAGAGGAAAATATGAAAATTATGCGAAGAAGGAAATGGAGAAAACATAGTGATATTTACCCAAATTTTGTTCACCAAATAAGAAACTTTAGGGTGTTTATCTTTCCCAAACCGAAATTGTTCTACTTTTCTTCAAATGGTGAGTTTCAGAGAGCATAATCCCTACCATTTTCCTAAGTTCTATCCACTTTTTGTTTACACCCATTTTAGTATTAAAGTTTCCCTCTTTTATTCTACAATACGTCATAAATTATACTATAGGACCACTTATATTACTTCTCCTAAAAAGTAACTAGAAGACACATGTATTTTTCCCTATCCTGCTCCTTGATTATTAGAGCTAAATTAGTGAATATTATTTGAAAAAACACAAGGGGGCATTTTTAAAAATTAAAACGACTTCTAATTATATTTGAAAATATTGAGAAATAGGAGAAGTGGCCTTCATATTTTACAATACTAGCCTTGTATGCACGCGATGCGTGCGAGAACATGACAAAGTTAAATTAATTGTCAAATTAAATTCTTAAGTTCCTAAAATATAGCATAATTTATTACCTTAAAGAAATCAGTTACCTCATTTATACTTGACTTATTATAGTTATATTTTTTTTTCTTATTTTTGGTGTCCACCCCTCCTCTTATATAATAGACATTGGAGAATAACAAGGGACCAAAATACTCCATATATGGATTGGAGAAAAATGGAAAGAATTCAGAAAAACTTAAGTAAACCAAAAGTAAAAAGAAATAAATCGAAAAAAGTAACTGATAGACTATAAAATTATTCGCGGGCTTTTAATAATCAACTTAAACTTTTGGTTGAATTGTACCTTGACATGACATCAAGAGGTAGTGTGATTATAAAGTCACAGGGGCTCAAATCTCATCCAACACCCTCCTTTATTAGTGGAATATTAAGAACCATATATAAGGGAGGTTTAAGCTGTGTCCACACAATTCGAAAGAGCTCTTGGCCTCTTGTGTGTAAGCTAATTATAAAACCAACTTAGCCTTCTGATTGATTTGGTTCTTTAAAAGTAATCACTTGCCTAATTAGCATTATCTCCTATCCATATAATGTCTTTTCTTTTTAACTTTGAATTAAAAAAGGAACATTTGCAAGGATTAAATGAGAGTTTATCGAGCTTTGGAGGAGCTTTGGTGGACATGGAGTAGTTTTAAACCACTAACCGTCAATGGACACGCTTGCCGCTAACCATAATATAATAATTAATAATTAATAATAAATAATAATTTTTTTAAAAAAAGCAAGAAAATGATCTTATAGAGGAAATCCAACATTGTAATGTCAAAAACCCAACAATTTTTTGTCAACACCAACAGTATATGTGGCTACACCGACAATATAATATCCTACACCAACAATATAATGTCCTACAACCAACACTATTTATTGTTATGTCAAACAAAACTTGTTACTTCATTATTATAAAACACAAACAACATTTGTGGCTACACTAACAATATAATGTCCTATATCAGCAATATAATGTCCTATACCAACACACTACACACTATATTGTTATGTCAAACAAAACTTGTTACTTTATATTATTATCAAACATCAACAATATTTTTGGTTACACCAACAATAAAATATCCTACACCCACAATATATATAATGTTCCTCAACAACAGGGGGAAGAAATCGAGGATTCCTCTATATCAAATGGGTTGCTGCTAGATTACCAATTTAACCCTCCTTTAATGTGTGAAATGACCATCTTATCCGTGTTATGGTTTTGCTTCCCGCTAACCGAATCATTCCTCCGTGGACATGACTTTTCCTTTTTGTTAGGGAAAGACACATGCATTAATTTAAGGATTAGGTGCTTATAAGTGCATAGGAAGAGACCTCTTAATAGTGGTGCGGCGGATCCACGTGAGAACAGGGGGACAGGGTCCCCCCACTTTAAAAAACTCAGAGCAGAAAAAATTATAGAGACCGTTATGTGTAAAACCGGGACTCTTTGATTGACCAAAGAAATCGGATTTTATAGATAAATGATTTCGTTGCCTTCTTAAAACCAGTTTCTCATATCAACTAAAACACCGGTTAAAATACCCCAAATTAAGAATGAATATAATTAATCATCTAAAGTAAAGTAATCCGGTCAGAAGACTCAAATGATATTTTAGTAGTATGTACCCAAATTGTAATATCAAAATGGCCTTTTTGATTGACTATGTAGTCAATTTTTTTTAATTGTGTACCCGAATTTTTGTTAGTAAATAGATTTGTATTGAATTATTTAAATTATCCTCTATCGTTAAATTCCTGAGTCCACTGCTTAATAGTAATGGTTCTCCCAGCATTATTTAACACGAAGTGGCATGAGCCTAACTAGATGATGACCATAATATTCTCATTCCTCTTAATATTAATGTTCTCAATTTGACTTTGCCTTAGTTATATAGGATAGGATAATAGGATGATCGATTTGATATTTTCGACACTTATTTTGTATAATTTTCTTACAATCTAACATGCAATATACATCACATTTACATTGCTAAAATATGAGAGGACGATAAACATGGATCCTAATCATCTCAAATTAAATGGCAGGAAGAAAAACACCATTTGCTAAATTTATCACCCTTCGTCTAATGCATTTGTATGAATTATAACTAAATATATAATTGTTACTTTTGAACCATATGCACAATCTCACAAAACTCTAAAACTTTGAGCTCGTTCAACCACCATGAAGCAATCTACAATTCTCCCTCTACTTTTGACATTCTTATTCATTCTTAGTTTTTGTGGTAACTATATATCTGTTCATTTTAATAATTTATGTCTTTTTAGTATAATGATCTAATGTTGCATGAAATTTTGATAGAATTCATGTTTTTGTTTTCGAAAAGAAACTTCATCATAGGCTTAATATCATCGTAGATATTCATCAAGATGTTTATTGTATTCATGGTCATTGTGTATCCCTTTAACTAATTATTAAATTATTGTTGAATATATAATTTGTAGGTACTACATTAGCAAAGCCCTATGCAGACACTTTACCTCGTTGGGATCTAGCACAAGCCGGAGAAGGACCTTCAGAAGCTCCAGGCCAAGCACCAAATAGCAACGATGACGATAGCATACCGCCTTGTACGCTAACGCAAACTAAATGTGATGATGAACTATGCAATTCTGATTGCCAAAGTATTTATCATCAAGATGGAAAATGTATAGTTGTTCCAGAAAGAAATGTTTGTTGTTGTGGTATGTAGATAATAGGATAATTTTGTGTAAGATTAAAGGTGGTTCATCCTCTTCGAGAGCCCCTCCCGCTTATATCTATATTAGAAATAAGGTTATATCATATATTTAAATATTACCCCAGGGTTCCACTATTGAATTATCTAGCATTGATACTATGTAACACCCCGAAAATTCGAAAACTTAATAATTATTATTAAGTCGTTTTATTAGCATAATCAAGTCTTATTTTAATTTTATAAAATTCTTTGATATAAATTTTCGATGTTTTAGTTATAATTATTCTTATTGTTATTAAATTTATTATAATTATTATTTATCGTGATATTATCTTGTTTAAATTCTTTATTTAATCCTAATGTAGTAATTAAACCTTGGATTTGTAAATGATCAACCAACTTAAAAAGAAAAGAAAAGGAAATACCCCCACCACCCGTCATCTTCCCTTCCCTTCTCACCACCACCCGTCACCTTCCCCTTTCCTTCTCACCACCCGCCAGATAGTTTTATTATATCTTTAGAGCATCCTTATTCATGAACTTTAAAAAAAGTTCATCCTTACCTCTCTTTAGTTTCTCTCACTAAAAAATTCATACAACAAACTTTTCCTATTTTTTCCCCTTAACCATGAACTTAAAATAAAAGTTCATCATTGTCCCTTTTACTTTTTTAACCTACCCTACTATACATTCTCTCTTAAGATTAAACTATATCTAAAATATATCAATATTGGTCTCTATTTATAGATCTCAAAAAAATATAGACATTGATATTTTTAATTTATTTTTTGAATTATGGCCATTGGAATGTTTTTTGCAATGTTAAAATATCTCTCCAATAAGACCTTGCCAAGTGGCATGCATTAACTGAGTGAAAAAATTGAGCGTCAGAATTCATAGGTGATTGCAATGAATTGCCGCGCGTCTAACCTGTTGCTCATTATTTCTTTGCCAAGTGTCTTCTACTTATTTGCTAGCTAAAGAGCTCCAAAAAAACGAACGAACGTTTTCCTGTTCGAGTTTGAGAACAAACTCACGAACTTTGCTCCGAGAATTTATAGGCGTCTATTTGGTGGAGTCCAAAAAGACTCCACCACATGGTTCTTTTGCAATTTTTTGTGAAATAAAGGGTAAAAAGGACATTTTCTCTGAAAATTGAAAAAGTAACACGCGCAATGTTTCTCATCTCATTTCATCTCTCTCTGCCCACTGTTATTTCTTCCTGAAAATACCCCAAAAACGAAATTTTCTGGGCTAATTGCGGTTGAAGGAATCACGGTTAACGCATCAAATTTTGATCTTGTTTGTTTGATACATCGATTGTCATCTAAAGGTATAAATTTTCATCTTTTTCGTATAATTATCGCCTATTTTTCGTTCACCTCCCAACCCTAATTCTATTGAAACTTTCTAACTTTATTTATTTGTGTAAAGATAATAATTCAATTTGGTGATGTTGTGAATGAGCCGGAAATCGGTGATTTTGAGAACCCTAAAGTGTCTATTAGCATACACTAGTGAATGAGATAGGTTTTTCTTTTTATGTGAAATCATATTGTGCGTTTTCGCCGGGATTTGAATTGTGGTGTTGGTCATTCAGAACTAGTTGTATCATTATCATAAATTGAGTCACATTGCTGTGAAATTTAGAATGGAATTTCACCTCTACCAATGATTTTTAGGATTACACTTGTGAATAAGAAGTACTTTATTCCTCATTGATGATAAATCAGAAGGGAATAGTCTGTAATCATCTTCTAAGTGACTGTTAACCTCCTTCAGTTTGTAGCATACTAGCATTTGTGTCTTTCTAGTTTGGATTGATCACATAATTTAGTGGTATATTTTGATATACTTTGGTTTATGTTTTAGTTAGGAACTAGTCATGCTCATTAGTAATGGTGCCTCTTGGTTGGCGTTAGTTCCTAGGATTCACATGAAGCTAATAGGTAAAATTTTATAGAAGAAATCAGTTATAAAGAATGGCCAAAACATGTATTAATAGATTCAAACAAGGTTTAACAATGACAATGTACATCATGGTGCTTAAAGTTTCAAACCAAGAAGATAAGACATGTTTCAAGTTGGAAGCCTTTGTTGTCCTTGAATAAAAGCACCGACAGTAAATCTCATAGCCTCATCTCTATTTGTAATAACATGGTATCCCTTCCATCTAACCCTCCTATTAGTAACAGCACCGGACGTCGAATCACGTATTCTCCATATTTAAATGTTTAGAAGGCAAGTACCATCACCAAAATGAAATCTACTGTGCCTGAAACCACACAGTTTCTATAAAATTGGTGATGTGCTTGAGTGTAAAGTGGGTCTAGGTATCCATCCATTATGCTATTATAAAAGGCAGGCATATTGGATTGTACACGAAGTGCCAATGGTTGGTGTCCTTCTGGACCTGCTGTGCTTTAAAAACCCATCGACTTTCCGATGAAACCATTTTCGACTACAGCTGCAAAATCCAAGTGTCGTTATATTGATGTGTTGGGAGCGAAAAAATTAAATACAATAATGTATAAATGATACAATCTCAGGTTTTGAGTACTAACTCAACTAGTCCATACCTACCGTAAAAGAGTCATCATAAAATGGCGCATTAGTATAATTCATTAATTCATTCTCTTTTTTTCTTCCTATTTTAACTTTTATCAACAAACTTGGAAAACTCATTGCCTATCTTTGATATTTTCTTCATATTCAATCTCTATGTTTATCTGTTCGTGTGTTGCTTAATTATACAATCTCATTGCCTATCTTTGATATTTTGTTTTACTCCCTTCTATTGCCATATCTACCACCCATCCCCTTGCTGCTGTACAGCCCCCCACCCACCCCTCTTGCTGCTGTACAGGCCCCCACCCCACCCCCTTGCTGTTGCTGCTGTTTGTATTCACGAAGTTGTAAGTTGTTATTGCCCAATGTTGTCAATTAGATTTATCATTTGAGTTTGTTGTATCATTTGAGTACTTATATAGTGTAGCCTGTCCACTAATTCTACATTAGTAATGCCTCGTGTCTGACTTATTGGATGCACCAAATTTGCAATGACCTATTTTTCGGTAGTTTACATATGACTTATGAGCATAGTGAGTTCAAGTGTAAAGGACCAGACCTATTTTTCAGTAGTTTACATATGACTTATGAGCATGGTGAGTTCAAGTATAAAGGACCAAAGCCACCGTAGTATTCAGTATCCGCCAGTGGTTTTGACCCTCATCATTGTCGCTTCAAGGTTAAGTTTGTGCAATTTTATAATGAACGTTTTCGATGTGGTTTCTCTCTTATGTAACCCTGTGTTTTTTTACATATAGCATGGATTCGTGTTCTTTTGGTTTCCTCGATCACCAGAGAAAAAGAGCTCTTTTAAGCTGTCAAAGTGAAAGAAATACAGTATATATGTTGCAAGGTGTTGGGAAAAGCATACAATGACTTGAAGCAAGGAGAGCCAGCTATTGGAGCATTTGTTTGATCTCACAAGATTTAAACCTCAGGTGAAATATTGAGTATATCGTCCCTTTTCCCAGTGCCTTGAGCTTCTTTCTTACTTTCTAGAGCTTCTTTCTTACTTTCTAGAGCTTCTGGTGCTTAATTGATTCCTTGTAAACGAGCTACAGGGTTTTGTTATGAATCTGCTTGTTGACCAAACAGGAAATGGGATTTTTTTTTTGCATTTATCATACACATAAGATAGGTTAGGAATCAAGATGTTGCCAGACGGACCTTGTGATGAATCGTCAAAAGAATGGTCTGTGTCCTCCTACAGAGAACAGCCCTAGAATCCCACAATTGGACAAAATGATCTGACAACCAGATACAATTGCTATAACAACTGTGGATCCAACCAGAGCTACAGACAACCTGATCATCAGCTCGCTTGAAACCATGGAGAATGCTTCTTTCCACTTCTTCTGCCACTCATATCCATCAACTTCTTCCCAATTCAACTCCTCGACTATAACTTCATGCATCCTCTCTGCACAAAAGTAAGCAACCTGCCAACACAATAGGAATCCCACGTTAACATACCGATCTTACGCCTAATGGAGAAATATTTGGCAGAGCATATGTGACCTTCTACGTGACATGAACTTTGGTCAGTTTTTTATAGTTCTCACAAATAGTTAATTGAAGATGTTGTGGTCAACCTGCCTAGAGACGTCCTTATTACCTTATTGAAATGGAGTGACAGGGAATTGAGGCATGTTCAGTAAGAGTTAGTATAAATTTATGGGGATATATCATATACGTGATTCAACATAGTGAATTTTGACTTGATTTCTAATAGGAAATCCTTTTACTTTGAATACTTCAGATTTGGTGTTTCCTATCATTTGTAGACTCCATACTTCTTATGCGAAAACTTGATTTTACAGGCTATGACTTGTTTAGTTGACCTTAAGCATTGCCGTGAAGTTGCTGATGTGAACTAATATTTTCTATTTTTCTAAATTTGTAAATCACTTTTCTTATTTCGAAATGAAAAGGAGATTCAAAAGAAGTTGAAAATGAATACCAAGTGGTCGAATATACAGGTTCGTGACTGTAATTTTTATAGATATAAGATCATATGTAGTAACAGAATTATAATTCGTCTTTGTTGTTTTGTAGCGCCAGACAATACGATGATGTTGAATGTGGATATTGTGTTATGAGATTTATGAAAGAGTTAATCCAACAAAAGCAAGTAAAATTTTCAGAATCCGTAAGTACCCAATTTCTTATTCTGGTGGTTATGTCATTAGTTTAGAGCTGTTTATTATTTGATTAGTCTATAGCCCTTTGCTTGGAAGATTTTGGTGCATTATCCAAACACTTGTAGTATTTGTTTTATGGAAATTGTATTGTAGAATATATCCTATTGTGAACTTTACAACCATTTAGGTACACGTTTGGAAATTAGTGGATCGTCCCAAATATAGAGGAAACTTTGCCAAATTTTGTACTTGAATTTCTAAATAATCTGATACTTTTGCTAATTAACTTTTTTTTTTACTTATTTTTTTACAGTACTTTCCAGGCACTTTTTCCGTATTATGGCCAAGATCAAATTGATGAATTCAGAAACTAGTGGCTGCAATATGTATCATCGTTTGACTAGTTCATTCCAAGAAAAATATATGTAGATTGATTACTAGACTTTTTGTTTAACATATTTCATTAGTTTATATCGGAGCATAACAAAGTTTAGTTTTTTAGGAAAAAGATGTAAACAACTTGGTTGACAAATTATTATTTAAACTTTACATTTATATTATGATCGAAAGATTGTTCTTTTTCTCCATTTAGTAAATATTTTTCCAGCATTTACAATATACATTGATAAAGAAAAAAATGGAATGACTCTATATAACTTTTGAAGAAAGGTATCAGATCTTTCTATGGCGGTTGTGTTAAACCGCTATCTTAAATAATTTTTAAAGCAAATTAATGCTTGAATTATGAAAGCGTGAACCAATTATATTAGATTGGAAAAAGTAGGTAGATGGTTGTAAGAAATTCATAATTTTTTTAGTCATATGGCTAAAATACATAACCTTGTACTTGCAATTAAATAGGTTGCTTTTATTATGAAGTATTAGTAAATTTAAGATAAACCATTAATGCCGTGAAATCGGCGCTTTCTGGCTTGGTGTTACATATAATATGTGTTGGTATCAAAAGATCTTATACTTCCTCCGTTTCACTATAGATGTTACATTTTTTTTCACGCTTATATATCAAGAAAGCGATTTAAGGCTGTAAACGAGCAAATTTTTCGATGAAATTTTAACACAAGTAACATAGAAGGAAGTATTTGTTATAACATTTTAGTTTAGCTCATCAAAATTGTTTTGGTAAGAAGAAATTCGTGATTTGGTATTACAGTTAACTTATTTTGGTACCAAAAGGTCATATGTTTGTTGTTGATGTAGTTCATATAAGTTGTTTTGGTAGGAGGAGTCGACTCCCATGGTGTTACACTTATGTTATTTTGGTACCAAAAGGTCTTATGTTTGTTAAAACACTTTAGTTTAGTTCATCAAAGTTGTTTTGGTAGGAATAAATTCGTGATTTGGTATTACAGTTAACTTGTTTTAGTACCAAAAGGTCTATGTGTGTTGTTGATCTAGTTTATAGAAGTTGTTTTGGTAGGAGGAGTCCCATACTTTGATGTTACACTCAAATTGTTTTCATACCAAATGGTCTTATATTTGTTATAATATTTTAGTTTAGTTCATCAAAGTTTTTTTGGTAGGAAGAAATTCATGATTTGGTATTACAGTTAACTTGTTTTGGTACCAAAAGGTCTTATGTTTGTTGTTGATCTAGTTCATAGAAGTTGTTTCGGTAGGAGGAATCTCATGCTTTGGTGTTAACTTAAGTCGTTTTGGTACCAAAAGGTCTTATATTTGTTAAAATATTTTAGTTTGGTTCATTAAAGTTGTTTTGGTAGGAAGAAATTCATGATTTGGCATCATAGTTAACTTATTTTGGTACTAAAAGGTGTTATCTTTGTTGTAGATCTAGTTCATAGAAGTTATTTTGGTAGGAAGAGTTCCATGCTTTGGTGTTACAGTTAAGTACCTTTGTACCAAAAGGTTTTATGTTTAGGTATTTGATTTAAGTAATATTTTCATTTTTTTTAGCATTTGTTGTTACATATAAGTTGTTTTGGCACCAAAAAATTATATATTTTGATATAATGTCTAAGTTTAGTTCATCTAAGTTGTTTTGGTACCCAGAGTATCATGTTTTGGTATTGCGTTTTATTTGGTTTGGTACCAAAATGTCTTATTTTTGTTGATTGATTTAGTTGAAAGAAGTTATTTTGGTAGGAGGAGTTTTAGTCTTTGGTGTTATATATAAGTTGTTTTGGCACCAATAAGTTATATGTTTTTGTATAATGTCTAAGTTTAGTTCATCTAAGTTGTTTTGGTACCCATAGTATCATGCTTTGGTATTGCGTTTAAGTTGGTTTGGTACCAAAAGGTCTTATGTCTGTTAGTTGATTTAGTTGAAAGAAGTTGTTTTGGTAGGATGAGTTTTAGTCTTTGGTGTTACATTTAAGTTGTTTTGGCACCAATAAGTTATATGTTTTGGGATAATGTCTAAGTTTAGTTCATCTAAGTTGTTTTGGTACCCAGAGTATCATGCTTTGGTATTGCGTTTAAGTTGGTTTGGTACCAAAATGTCTTATTTTTGTTGATTGATTTAGTTGGAAGAAGTTATTTTGGTAGGAGGAGTTTTAGTCTTTGGTGTTACATTTAAGTTGTTTTGGCACCAATAAGTTATATGTTTTGGTATAATGTCTAAGTTTAGTTCATCTAAGTTGTTTTGATACCCAAAGTATCATGCTTTGGTATCGCGTATTAGTTGGTTTGGTACCAAAAGGTCTTATGTCTGTTAGTTGATTTAGTTGAAAGAAGTTATTTTGGTACGAGGAATTTTAGTTTTTGGTGTTACATACAAGTTGTTCTGGCACACCAAGTAGTATTTGGTCTATTGGAAATGATTGTACCCTTCCAACATCTAAGTTTAGTTTATCTAAGTTGTTTTGGTACCAAGAGCCTCATGCTTTGTTATTGCATATAAGTTAGTTTGGTACCAAAAAGTCTTATGTCTGTTAGTTGATTGAGTTAAAAGAAGTTATTTTGGCTGGAGGAGTTTTAACCTTTGGTATTACATATTTGATACAAAAAAGTTATCTGTTTTGGTGTAATATCTATGTTTAGTTCATCTAAATTGTTTTGGTACCAAGAGTAACATGCTTAGGTATTTCTTATAAGTTGGTTTGATACCAAAAGGTCTTATTTCTGTTAGTTGATTTAGTTCATAGAAGTTGTTTTGGTAGGACGAGTTTTAGCTTTTGATGTTACATATTAGTTGTTTTGGTACCAAAAACTTATATGCTTTGGTATAATGTCTAATTTTAGTTCATCTAAGGTTTTCTGGTACCAAATGTATCATGCTTTGGTATTGCGTATAAGTTGGTTTGGTACCAAAAGGTATTATGTCTGTTAGTTGATGAGCAATTCATATCTTTTCTTTGGTATTACATTTACGATGAGCAATTCATATCTTTTCTTTGATTTGAGTTTAGTTGATCTAAGTTGTTTTGATAGCAAAAATTTTATACATTGTATTACATTTAACTTATTTTGGTAGCAAAAGGTATATGCTTTGGTAGCAAAAGGTATATGCTTTGGTAGCAAAAGTTTTATTCTTTGGTATTACATTTAAGTTGTTTTGGTAGCAAAAGGTCTTCTCTTTGCTAATTGATGTGAGTATTAAGTTGATCTAAGTTATTCTGATAGCAAAAGTTTTAGACTTTGGGATTACATTGAACTTATTTTGGTCGCAATAAGGCCCTATTCTCGTCAACTGAATTTTGTTGAACTGAACTTATTATTACTGAACTGAACTTATTTTTACTAAACTGAACTTATTTAACTGAACTGAAATTATTTTTACTAACCTGTCTACATATATGTATATAATATATGGACACACATACATCTTATATTTGTGGATTAAAGTGATTTTTATTTTTCAGAATTGATGTTTGTTTGTTTTAGTAATGCTGCTATTTTACAGTTTAATAAAAAAGAAAAGAGAGATAATTGAGGGATAAGGGTTGAAATTGAGTAAAAAAGTTAGAAAATATCCTGCTATAAGCGATGTTCACTGGATTAGGGAAGATTGAAATGGATGAAGGAGTTGTAATCTTGCCATCATAGATGTTCATGGGATTATAGATGATTTTATTTGCTTCCCTCAAATAATGATGCCTTAATATTTTGGCTAATTTATTTCCTTTATTAAGTTATAATTCGAATGAATTTGAAACTCAATTTTCAAAGAAACATTATGATACTATATATGAAATATAGATATTACTACCGGATATTTTAGAGGAGATATTATAGGATAATATTGTTATTTTATTTGGTTTTCTAACCAAAATTAATTAATAGGATTTTTTGTGCAATACCACATTAACTTATCACAATTTTAGGAACTCCCACCTTTATGAATTTCTTTTGTAACTTTCCACCTAACCTTTTGAAATTTCTTATAAAGTCCCACCACTTAACAGTTTTTACCTAACACCGTGAAGTAAGTGGTTAAATGCGCTCCCACATTATGGTTTTGTTATTCATTTTCCCTCCAAACTTCCATTTTCTTGCTAATTGATTACTCCCAAATGTGATTTAAGTTGGTTTTCAATCAATTTTAATTCTTTATGTACTTAATTAAGAGTAGGTTTACTATAAGACGGTCATAGGTTAAGTCTTAACATCAGACGATGAAGAGGTTGAGGAGGTGATGAAGAAGGTTTCTTGGTGAGCTTATCTTCACGGGAGAAGACCTTTGACAGCAAAGCAGTGGTGGCAATGGAGGATTGGAAGGAGCAGGAGAGAGATATTTCATGGAGATTGTTAAATGGGTCTATTGGACTGGTCTTACATTAAGTTTATTGTAAGACCATTTTTTACAAGACTTTGTGCTTAATTAATAGTTTAATTGGATTAATGATTGGAAAATGAAAGTTTGGAGGAAAAATGAATAAAAAAACATAGTGTGGGACCCACTTGACCGCTCATATGACGGGGTTAGGCAAAAACTGTTAAGTGGTGGGAGTTTATAAGAAATTTGAAAAGTTTAGGTGGAAAGTTATAAAAAACATTCATAAAGGTCGGATTTTCTAAATTCGTGATAAGCTAAGGTGATTTTGCACAAATTATTATTACTTCCTCCGTTTTTTATTAGTTGTGACACTTTTAATTTCACGGACTCCTAGACAATTTTTGGAGAGGAAAGAGATAGAGAGAAAGAAAGAAGGGGACCCATGTGATAGGAGAGAGATAGAAAGAAAGATTTGCCCAATAAAGAAAGTGTAACAATTAATTCCAAACTTCCTTATATAGAAAGTGTCACATTTAATAAAAAAACGGAGGAAGTATTAACTTTCACTTTAATTTGTTTTATAACTATATATATTTTTCATTTGGTAGAACTAATAATTTGAAATATTAATTTTAGAATACTGAAGTGAACTTATTACTACTGAAGTGAACTTATTTTTAAGAACAAGACTTAAGTCTTTTGTTTGATGGTAGATGTGAGTTAAGGTGATTTAAGTTGTTTTGGTAGCAAAAGTTGTATGCTTTGGTATTTCATTGAAGTTGTTTTAGCAGCAATAAATATCCGTTTTGGTAGTTCATTTGAGTTTAGTTGATCTAAGTTGTTTTGCCACCAAAAGTTATATACTTTGGTATTATATTTAACTTGTTTTGGTAGCAATATGTCTTTTGTTTGGTAGTAGATATGAGTTAAGGTGATCTAAGTTATTTTGGATATTAGTTTTTGAAATCATATCTTGAAAATTGTAAAAAAAAATGAATGTAGCAAATAAATTGAGGCGAAGGGAGTATGTGATTAATATTGTTTGGGGATTGTTTCAGCAAAAAATGTTATAAAAATCTATCAAAGCAAGCAAAGTTGTTTAAGAAGAGAAAATAAGGTTGAAAAATGGGTTTTCAAAAATTATTTCAAAATATATCAAGATTGGTCTCATTTTATAGATCATTTTACTAAACACAACCCGTATTTACTACCTCACAGCCCGTATTACATAGTAAATTATCCAAAATACCCTTACTAAACATAATTTGTGTCCGTTTTTTTATTTTTCAGAAAAACAAAAATCAATTTTTTTTTTATTAAAATTGATTCTTCACGGAACCGGATGGAGTTTCCGGTTCAGTCAAAATTCATTCTTTTAAAAACAAATTCAAAACGATTTTTTTTGAAGATTTTTCACGGAACTCCATCCGGTTCCGTCAAAATTCAATTGTTAAATTTTTTTAAAATTTTTTTTAAAAGGAAGTGAGTAAAGGAAGAGGGGGGTATTATAGACTTTTGTACCACGTATTCATATGTATACGGGTTATGAGCTAGTAAATACGGGCTGTGTTTAACCGCACACTATATTTAATTTGTTTTGGTAGCAATATGTCTTCTGTTTGGTAGTACATATGAGCTAAGGTGATCTAAGTTGTTTTTGGGTATTAGTTTTTGAAATCATATCTTAAATTATATAAAAAAAATGAATGTAGCAAATAAATTGAGACAAAGGGAGTATGTGATGAATATTGTTTGGGGATTTTTTCAGCAAAAAATATAAAAAGCAAGCAAAGTTGTTTAAGAACAGAAAATAAGGTTGAAAAATGGTTTTTCAAAAATATTCCAAAATATATCAAGATTGGTCTCATTTTATAGATCATGAAAAAATACGACCGTTGGTAATTTTTTTATATTTTTTTGACTTCTATTTTTAGAGAAAATAGCCATTAGATAATTTAAACAATTTATTTTCTCTCTCCTTCTTGCACCAATGACCAAGTGACAACATATTGTAATTTTTTTTTTAATTGTTTTTTTTTGATGCAAAAGAGGGGCAAGCCCCGACAAAACAAAAAAACAAATTAAGCTAAAACTAAACGTGGTAGAGCTACACCCACCACATCTTCATACAAAAGTTTCCTAACACCCTCTGGAGGTACTGTAAACACAATGTCTTTTTCAACTTGGGTGACTCCATGGTTAGCTAACCAATCAGCAACACGATTCCCCTCCCGATAACAATGGCTAATCTGAGTTTCCCATCTTGTATCCTGGAGCATCCTGCGACAATGTTGATTGATGTGTAAACCATCACCCACATTACTGTCTTCCTTTTTCAGATTCTGTATACAAGTTAGATTGTCCATTTGTATTATTAGCTTGGTCACTCCCCATTGTTTTGCAAGTTCAAGTCCTCGTTCAACAGCTCTCAGTTCGGCCCGTATTGCATTACAACGCCCATAGTAGGAAGCGAATGCAACAATGAAACCACCTCTATGGTCACGAAGGATGCCACCACCCCCTGCCGTGCTTGGACAACCTTTGGCTGCCCCATCAGTATTAAGAACCACCCATTCAGGTGGTGGAGCCTTCCAATTTACGAAAATTTCAGTTTTCCGGGTGGGGTTTACAGCTTGAATATGGCGATCTTTGCACATGGCTCGCCTATTTTCCTCTATCCGAATCTCCAAGAAGCGAATAGGATCAATAGGTTGACCATTTCCCCTACCAAAAACTAGCTCATTACGCCATTTCCAAATCCACCAACAAACAATAGCAAAGGTTTCACTCCATCCTTCCGGAAATTTAATTCCTTCAGCAGTGATGTTAACATTTAACCAAGTGTGCAGATTACTGGAGAAAAATTCTGGGCTCCTCGAGACGTTAGAAAGTGGCATCCAGACCTTCTTGGCTTCTATACAGTCACTTAAGAGATGAAGAGTAGTCTCCTCATTGTTGTTGCACAATGGACAACGGGGATCATCAGTAAGGTTCCTTCTCAAACGGTTAGCGTTAGTTAGAATCTTATCATGGGTCGCTAACCAGATGAAGAAACGCACTCTATTTTGCGCTTGAATATTCCATATATTCTCCCACTTGGAATGAGAAGGGACAGAGTCAGATTTGCGCAAAATTGTCATCGCAGATCGAATCGTAAATTTACCTTGTTGGCCTTTACCCCAATAGAGAAGGTCCCCAGCACTATCATCTTCCATCAACATATAGGCTTCGATACATTGTAGTATCTCAGGTGGGAGAAGGTGGCTAAACGCATCCCAATTCCAACCATGACCGCATACCCACATTTCACGTACTGTCGCACCATCAAGATCAACTGGAATCTCCTGCGTAATATGATGGCGAAGTGGCGAATCAGTAGCCCAATTATGATCCCAAAATAAGGTAGACGAACCATTTCCAACGTCCACCTTAACTCCTTCACATAGAATTCTTGCATTTTCAACAATACCACGCCAAGTATTAGACATGGAGGCTTTGGACTGAAACATATCAATGTCACAACGGCTATTACAATATTTGGCTCTCAGAACACGAGACCAAAGGGATGAAGGTTCGGATAAAACTCTCCATCCTAGTTTGGTTAAGAAGGCCGCATTTGCTTGTCTCGCCGATTTCATATTTAAGCCACCTTGGTCTTTGGATTTTTGGAGGTTTTCCCAAGAGATAAGATGAATTTTCCTAGTCTCCGCATCTTCACCCCAAATAAACCTCTTAGTGCGTTTGTCAATGTCATCACACGTATGTCTAGGAATCTTTGCAGTTTGCATAGAGTTATAAGCCAAGGTCGAGAGGGTGGATTTAGCTAATGTGACTCGCCCTGCAAGCGAGAGATGTTTAGTTTTCCAACCCGCTAGTCGACGATCCATCTTCTCACACAAATGGGCAAATGTTGCTTTGGTAACCCTGCTAGTGAGAGTGGGTATACCCAGGTAGATACCTAGGTCAGCAGTTTCAGTAATACTAAGTGCTTCCGTGACAGCATTTCGATCATTCACACAGGTGTTTTTCGAAAAATATACACGAGACTTTGCTAAGCTCACCTTTTGGCCAGAAGCTGCACAGAATTTCCGAAGGCATTCATGAATGATGGCAGCTTGATCCACTGTTGCTTCGGCAAATAAAACAATGTCGTCAGCGAAGAAAAGGTTCGAAAGAAACGGACCGTTTCTACTAGCCTGAATTGGTTTCCAGTGACCACCCAGAATAGCCTCTTCAATGACTTGGTTTAATTTTTCCATACAAAGAACAAAGAGATAAGGAGACAAGGGGTCTCCTTGCCGAATCCCTCTAGTTGGCGTGAACATCTCAGTTGGCTCTCCATTCCAAAGCACCCGAAACTTAGCAGAACTCACACATTCCATTATGATCTCGACAAGATGAATAGGGAAATTCATGTCAAGGAGAGTACTTCTGATGAAGGTCCATTTTAGTCTATCATAGGCTTTCTCAAAGTCGATTTTAATAGCCATGAGACCCTTCAACCCTTGTTTCCGTTTCATAGAGTGAAGGACCTCCTGCATTATAACAATATTGTCTGTTATCTGGCAGCCCGGCACAAAGCTAGATTGAGTGTAGGAAGTCACCTTGGGGAGGAGAGGCTTGATTCTGTTAACAATGGCTTTAGTGATTATTTTATAAGCCACATTGCATAAACTTATAGGGCGGAAATGAATTGGGGATTCAGGATTATCAATCTTGGGGATCAAGACAATAAACGTCTCATTTAAGGAATCCGATAATCCCCGACCTTCAAGAGCAGCAAGAGCCATTTCGTACACACTATCCGACACTAAGCTCCAGTTTTTTTGGTAAAATAAAGCCTGAAAACCGTCAGGGCCAGGGGCCTTAAGCGAGCCCATGCTATGGATTACCTGGTCAATGTCACTACGAGTGAAGGGCCGCGTCAGTTTCTGCCACTCCGAATGAGGAAATTCAGGGAATAAATCAGTTGGCAACTCATTAGGAACATTGGCAGAGTCATCAGTAAACAAATCAGTGAAGTAGGAAACAACTAAACTCTTTACTTCCTTCTTGTCATGAACCCAATCACCATCCACGTTTCTAATGGCTGTAATTTTATTCTTCCAACGCCGAATGATGGTACTAAGGTGGAAGAAAGAGGTATTGCGATCACCGTCCTTGATCCACTGGACACGTGATTTTTGGTACCAAAGAATTTCTTCCTGCTCAAGAATATCATCGAGATCACGTCGAAGTTTAGCTTCCAACTTGACGAGACTAGAGGTGTGACCAGAAGTCAATGAACGTTGAATACCCGCAATCCGTGCCATTAAAGTTCTCTTCTCTCGGAAAATGTTGTGAAAAGTATTCTGCAAATCATCCGATAGTTGCTTAAGAGATGGAACAAGCGGTCCTCCACGGTTCCATTTTTGATGAAGGAAATCCTCAAAATTCTCATGGGTAAGCCAAGCAGCCTGGAAGCGGAATGGTTTGGCCATATTGCCTAAAGGAGCAAAGCCATTAGGGGATATTAAAAGGGGACAGTGATCAGATTGTATAGCTGGCAGGTGTCGAACTTGAGCATGTTCGAATCTTAGACTCCAGTCTCCATTGCACAAGGCACGATCAAGTCGAGCGCTAACACGCGTCTCCTCTGTGAGGCCTCTAAACCAAGTATGAGAGGAGCCTGTAAATTCAACTTCGAGAAGTTCCATATCTTCTATCCAGTGAATAAAATGGGCATTCCTACGTGAGGTGCTTGAGGAGGTGGAAGACCTTTCCCAAGTATATCGAGTGTCATTAAAGTCTCCAGCTATTAGCCATGGTTTGTCGTGAGTTTCAGCAAACTCCTTCAACTCTCGCCATAATTCACGTCGCTTGGTTGCATCCGGACTAGCGTAGACCGCAGAAAAGTACCAAGGTAATTCACCTATTCGGGAAATCTCCATAGTAATGTGTTGTTCTTCTTGAATGATTGGTAGGATCGTAACAAGATCAGAATGCCAAAATACCCATATACCACCGCTAAAGCCTTGTGCATCCACTCGAGTATGGCCATTGAATCCAAGGGTAGTAGCTACTCGCTGTGCGTGATCACCCCCCATATGAGTTTCAACCAAGGTTAAAACTTGAGGACGATTAACACGAACCAATTCCCGTAGGACTGCCAAGAAAGCTCTATTGCCTGCCCCTTGTACGTTCCAGATCATACAAGTGATGGGCGTAGAATGAGGAGCCAAATTTGGGTTTTTATCTTCCATAAGACAAGGTAATTCTGGTAACGAGTCTAAATAAGCTTCAGAAATTAATCGGAGAATCCGAATGATTTCATTGGGAAGTTTCAATGTCACCACCAATTCTGGTGGTTCTGGTAAGGGTTCCGGCCATGTCTGAAATCTGACCTCCAGCAAGTGCGTCAGGGGGTCGGCCACTCCCAGATAGGGTTGGCTCATTGGACTGCCCACACAGAGAGTTTTCTCCGGGGGGATCTTCAAAGTAATTGGAGTTGGTGGTCGGAGAGACATGAGTGAGCTCCGTCGAGACATCGATAGCAGGAGTTGGGGTAAGCAAGACTTCGTCCCTTTTTGAATCTATATGCTTCGATGGATGCACTTGGTGGAAAATGGTGGAATTTTCTTTTCCTGTAGGGTTGGCTTTTAGTGGGCCTTGTTGAATAGAAAAGCTGGCATGAGAATTGAAGTTTTGGAGGGGGGCTTTTTTGTGTGGCGTTTGACTTTTCTTTGTTGGTTTGCTGGAAATTTTTGGAATAGTATTGATTTTTATATTTAAGGAAGTACTTCCTAGATTAAAAATTGCATTTGATTTCCTTGACAAAGCAGGAATTTGAGAGTCAACACCAAGGTCAACAGTTTCACATATGGCAGTATCTTTGATCTCTCCTTCTCCAATAACTTCCAATTCCTTCAATTGCGCCTCTAAATTCGGGATTTCCTCCATGGGGAAAGGAGTTTCCTTATTTTGTAAGATATCAAATCTCGAGCCACCCTGATTCGGGTCACGCAACCCGGGTTTTCCTGGGTTCGGGTGCACACTCTTCTGAGCCTGGATTTGTACACCATCCGGTTTATCGGGTCTCGGGTTGCGGCGTCGTGTTGGTTTCTTAGTAATCATCCAGGAACCAAATGATGCTTCGTCCTCTGGTCTCTGTGGAGTTTTTGCCATAGCACGAGGTTGTTGATTCCCCTGTTGTGGGTGGGCAATATCCATACTGTCAATTGGAATTCCACAAGTGTCTTCTCGATGCCCGATTTTACCACATTTATAGCAAATCATTTTGAGACCTTCATACTGGACTCGCCAAATCCTACCATTAAGCCAAAATTTTGACAAGAGGGGTTTGAAAAGGTCAATCTCCACACTAAGCCTCGTGAACTGACCTCGTTCTGCTGAAGCCGTAGTTTTATCGATGCTAATGACTTTTCCTATCTTTCCTCCAACTTGCCTTAGAAATGCAGTATCGAAATACTCTACTGAGAGGTTTGGAATACGAACCCAAACTGTTAGAAACCTCATAGGGGCTGCATCGGGGATGAAATTGGGAATCCATTATGATCATCAATCATCCAAGGTCTTTTGGACTCCACCAAATTGTCACCAATTGTTTTTCCTTTGCTCCTTCAAACTTTATTTTTTTTGCCATTAAGCCAAAAAATATTATGTTTGCTACCATAAACTTAATTTTTTACTTCTATTAAGGATGCTCTTAGTATCCTAATATATCTCTAATACCCTTCCCTTCTCACCACCCGTCACCTGCCCGCACTCACTCACTCGCGCCCCCTCTCGTTCGCTGCTTGCCACGCACAACCGCCGTACCGCCGCCGCACCGTCGGCCTCCTTCCCCATCTCCGACCACCTGGGTCAGGCCGAGCAGCCCTGCTCTCCCTCTTCCCTCTTTTTCGTTTTGGTCTGCTATAGTTTTAGAACTGATTCTCTGTAATCAGTTTTGAGATACCGTATAAACTACTCTCCTCCAAAAGTCAACTTTGACTTCCCTAAACCAATGTAAGCTCACATTTCTAATTTACTCCTTTTAGGTAATATTATTGTTCTATTTATGTTTAATTATATCTAAATAAATCTGATTTTATTTTCAAGCAACAATTAAGTTCACAATGCTATATAATGTTTTAATGATATTATTATAAGATAAAGAAAATTGTTTTAATTAGATTAGTTAAACTATTTTAATTAGTTATTCGAAAATAGAGGATTTTATTAAGAGATATTTAAAGAATAATGATGTTATTTATAATTGAACGATTACTTATAAGCAATTAATTTTCAAATGTAAGAAGCGGTCCTCAGAGCTCGAGAAGAACGATCCATCAAAGGCTAAGAATCACGCACATCGGACCTAGGTAACATCTATTGCTAGCACCCACATTCCCCTTGAAATGTGATTATGAAATGCTTTGCAAATATGACATATAAGGGTATGATTATGAAAAATAGAAATGTGTTTATGAACGAGTTTATTTGGATTGTGGGAAAATGTTTAATAACATTCAAGTATAATAAATCGAATATGAAGAAATTATGAGGATTAATGTCCAAGCATGATTCAAGTGAATGTTTACGAATTTATTGTTATGATGTTATGAGCTAATAAGGAAGTATGTACAACATGATAAATGAAAAGTGAAAGAGGTTCTGGCAGTATAATGTTACTATATGTTTATTCTGTCGTGCACGTACCTTCGCACCCGCCGTACACCCAACAAGGGAGATCGCTCGTTGAGGGGTACCACAAGTTTCAAAGTTAATGAGATCTCGGTGTGAGTGGTAGATCCAACAAGGGAGAGTGCTTCCTGAGGACTATCGCAAGGTGGGAGACGGCCCGCAAGGTGGGAAATGTCCCGCAAGTATAGCCAGTTACCAAATTTATAAAAGATGGAGGACATTATGAAGTTTAAAGTTATAAATTGTAATATGTATTGATTTATTAAAATAATTTTACATAACGTTTGAAGATATTTCGCCTCTCCCTGTTTGCAAATAAAATAAAATGAAATGAATTTACGTTGTTAGGGTAGTATGTTACTGGACCTCGGCTCATGATATTACTCTTTATGTTTTAGTCACTGTTGATGGCTATGGAAATGCAGCGGTGAGGATGTAACAATCGAAGTCTAGTTGTTCCAGTTTAATAAAGGTCACTGCTAGTTCTAATTTCCAGTTGTTTGCTTTAATTTCCATGTACCAGAACACTTGTGTTCCGACTTTTAATTAATAACATGAAAGTTTTAGTTATTTCATATCTCATTTATGCTTATTTTTAAAGTGAAAATCGCCTTGTATTTTTCCTCTGGAAATGTATGGCGTGTGACACACCGACTAAGTTAGGATTTCCGCTGCTAATTATTGTTAAATTAACTTAATGAAAATGATCAGAAGTCGGGGCGTTACATAATATTGATATATGCATCTTCAAATTATTTGCTTCTTAATCTTCTTTCAGAATATGGATGCATTTGTTTTTTTGTTGTACTATTACATAAATGCACTAATGCCTCAGAGCAAATATATAGATTAATACATTCTCTTCAACAACATTACATTGGCTTTCATGTGTTCATAAAAATTGTCGATCATTGATAAATGGACAAAGGGGAGGTATAATTTAAGTCCCAATCCATTGATTTAAAAGGAGTTTGAGAGAGGAACATATCAAATTATCAATATTATGTTAGCTTTTTAACAGAATATTTGACGGATTTTGGCACGTTGGTAACAAAATTCCAGTAACAACTCGGTGATTATAATAAAATTCTAATCTAAAACAAGCATTATAGGCAAACCAAAAAGCGAAGTATCGATCCATCTTTTTGAACTCGAATCTTCAATCCCACAATTTATGTGCCGTTTATTTACCAATAAAACAAAAAGTGGCACAAGCTCTATCTGATTGTACGACTAAACAAAGTGGCACCAACAAAAATATAAATTACTAAGACCAATCTTATCTTTCCAACTATCTTCCACTTCTCATATATGAACGGATGAACCCAGTTCAATTAAGGTGGAGTACCAGATTTGAAAGCTTTAACATATTTTGTCTAATGAAATAATGCAAATTATTAAAAATATGGATATTTCCAATGGTACACTCCTAGATTTGACTTCTCTTACTGTTACATTTCTATCCTTTTGACTTCTAAATGGTACACATGTAGTTTGAAATCTTCCTACCGTAAACATTCCATTAAATAAAATGTTAGTTTAGAGTTAGGGTTTGCCTCATTTGCGTGCTTTGACTTTTTCAAGGTGAAGATGACGGTTTTTTGAAAAACAGACACCACCGTGCTTCCTTTTTAGACAATAATTTTGAAAATCCCTCCGAAACGATACCTACAAGCCGAGTTTTTGGGCACGTACTTCAATGTGGCTTTTTCGGCTATCAAAAATCCATCTCGAGGTACGTGCTCGAAAACCAGAGTTATTGATACTCGTTTCGTAGGGATTTTCCAAATTCTTACCCATAAAGGATGCACGGTGGTGTCCGTTATTCGAAAAAACGTCATCTTCACCTTGAAAAGGCCAAAGCACGCAAAACGAAGCAAATTCCTAACCCTAATAACCCTAAACTAACCTTTTATTTAACGGAATGATCACGGTAGAGATTTCAAACTACAGGTGTATCATTAAGAAGTCAAAAAGATGGAGGTGTACTAGTAAGAAAAGCCAAATCCAAGAGTGTACTATTGGGAATTCCTTTAAAAATAAAAGCCAAGGAATGAAACCAAATAAGATTTAACATCGCCAGACGATTGAAAAAATTAGATAAAAAATCAAGGAATTATACTTGAATGTCTGTGTGTATGTAATTGACCAAACACTATAGAAACCCACCTAAAAATCAAGGAATTAATAAGATCCTGATAAATAGTCATCTTCACTTCAACGAGCAACTCATTGCGCCTAAATAATGACACCATCTCCAAAAGCTTCTCAACAACTCCTTTGATGTGCTACCCTACACCACTATGATTTGCCCTCACGCCACGTGAACGACCAATATAAATTTTACTGAGGAACCACCGAGGACACCAAGTCTTTGCTAGGGGCGGGACAAGGGGGTGCTGGAGGGGGCTACGGCCTCCCCCATGGTCCAAGTTAAAAATTGTTTTTGCACTAACTATACTTACAGATTGATAACTTAGTTGGTTTTATTGGGTCTACCGATAACAAGTAACAACCCTGTACCAAGGTTTCAATCCCCATGGCAAATATTTTTCCTCCTTTATTTTTAACCCTCTGCTTCTTTATTTCTTATAAAACATAAAAAGTAGCATATATATTTTCGTCCCCGTACAAATTAAAATTTTGGCTCCGCCACTGGTCTGCAAGCCAGAATAGTCAAACCACTGACGACAAATCCAATAGTGCCGACAACACAACCAAAAATCTGACCCGACCCATAACTAAACTGACCACCAGTGAAGAAGCATGGTTCACCGCTCGATCCACAACCTACTCCACCTCCTTGCTCTAATTTTTAGGTTATCTAATAGTATATAAAAATCAAGGAATTATATGGTTGGCGTAGACACTAGAACAGACACATATTAAGCTAAAAACCCTACTTTGACAAGTCTAAGGAAGATCACTAACATGGACCAAGATATTGTTCTACCAACCACAAAGATGGAACCGATCATTATCATGTATGGCGATGGACCTGATATCCATAAGGATATAGACATATAAGCTAGTGTTACTACGCTTTTTTCGGAGCTTTTACTAACACAATGAGGGACAATCCATATGTTTATATCATGTCAACAACGTAATAAAAACCCTCTCTGAAAGTAATACCTTTGTTTTCTCCAGCATGGTGCAAAAACGCATAATTCTCATATCTCCTACGAAGAATCCATCTAAGGTTACTCGATATATGGTTAGAAAGGAAGAAAAATAATCACAAGCTACTCTCTCCACTCATAGGTGGCATTGGTGGAAAAGGGAAATTGCCATGTTACCAACCAAATCAACTAGGAGTAATTCTAAGAGTTAAAAAGGCTCGTACCTACAGTTCTCTAGTTTAGATCCTCACATTTTGGTAATTGCTAGTTTAAAAAAAACCATAAGGTGTTTATCTTTCTCAAACAAAAAATGTTTTGCTGTTTTATAAACAAAATTTCTTCAAATGATTTGTTTTAGAGAGCATTATCTAAGGGTGTATTTTTCATAGATACTTTGCATACTCGCTCTAGTTTGATCTACCCAGTGTTTATTCTTATCTGTATTAATTACTAAGTTCCATATACCTTTTGCTTTATTATTTATTTGATAAAAAATTTCCCTTTTTTATTCTCCAATACGGATAATATAGGACCCAGTTCTGTTATTTCTCGTAAAAAGTATTTAGAAGACACAAATCTTTTTTTTCCTATCCTCATCAAATATTAGAGTTATAATAAGTGAATATAACTTAAAAGAAAAACAAAGCGGTATTTTTTTTTCATAAAAGGACTTCTTTTTATTTTTTATAAAGGGGGTTTGATGTTGTACAGTGTTGGAGTATAAAAAAGGACAAAAGTTATCCAAATATAGAATAAATAAAAAGCAGATGGAACTAAGAAAAACTTATGTAGCACAAAGTGAATAAGATTTCGGAAAATTAAAAAGAGTAATTATTTGCTTAATTAGCATTATTTGCTGTCCATACAATATTATTTTCTTTTAAGGACGAAAACCATCTAATAAGTAAAGAAGAATTTGGATTTGAAAAGGGATAATCTGGAGGGATTCAATGAGAGAGTTTAATGAGATTTTGAAGAGCTCTCATGGATAATGACTTTTTTGAATAGGAAAGACCCACACTTTTTTGAAGGACGAAGAGCTACTAAGTGTATCAAAAAAGATCTCTTAAAAGTAATGATTCCCCAAACATTATTACACACCAAGTGGCAAGAGCATAACTATATGATGGACCACAATAATCTCATTCCTCTTAATATTACTGTTCTTAATTTGGCGTTGCCTTGATTATATATGATAGGATAATAGGACGATTTCACATTTTCCAAACCTGTTTTATATGATTTTGTACAATCTAACCTACAATATACATCACATTCACATTGCTAAAATATGAGAGGACCATAAACATAGATCCTAATCATCTCAAGTTAATGGCAGCAAGAAAAAAACATTTACTAATTTTATCACCCTTAGTTTAATGCATTTGTATAAATTGATAATTTACTAGTAACATTTTTCATAATTGGTACTTTTGAACCATACACAATCTCACAAAACTCTAAAACTTTGACCTCGTTCGATCACCATGAAAAAATCTACAATTCTCCCTCTACTTTTGACATTCTTATTCATTCTTAGTTTTTGTGGTAACTATATACCTGTTCTTTTTAATAATTTATGTTTTTAAGTATAATAATCTAATGTTGCAGAAATTTTTAATAGAATTTATGTTTTTGTTTTCTCAAAGAAACTTCGTCATAGGCTTCATATCATTGTAGATATTCATTTTCCTTTTCTTGTATTCATGGTCATTGCGTATCCCTTTAACTAATTATTAAATTATTGTTGAATATATAATTTGTAGGTACTACATTAGCAAAGCCGTATGCAGACACTTTACCTCGTTGGGATCTAGCACAAGCCGGAGAAGGACCTTCAGAAGCTCCAGGCCAAGCACCAAACAACGACGATGGCGATAGCACACCGCCTTGTACGTTTACGCACACTAAATGTGATGATGAACTATGCAATTCTGATTGCCAAAGTATTTATCATCAAGATGGTAAATGTATGGTTGTTCCAGAAAGAAATGTTTGTTGTTGTGGTATGTAGATAATAGGATAATTTTGTGTAAGATAAAAGGTGGCTCATCCTCTTCGAGAGCCCCTCCCACTTATATCTATATTAGAAATAAGGTTATATCATATATTTAAATATTACGCCAGAGTTCCACTATTGAATTATTTAGCATTGATAATATTAATATATGTATCTTTAAATTATTTGCTTCTTAATCTTCTTTCGGAATATGGATGCATTTGTTTTTTTGGTTGTACTATTACATAAATGCACCAATGCCTCAGAGCAAATATATAGATTAATATATTCTCTTCAACAACGTTACGTTGGCTTTCACGTGTACATAAAAAATGTCAATCATTGATAAATAGACAAAGGGGAGGCATAATTTAAGTCCCAATCCATTGATTTAAAATGAGTTTGAGAGAGGAACATATCAAATTACCAATATTATGTTAGCTTTTTTTAACAGAATATTTGACGGATTTTGACATGTAGGTAAAAAAATTCTCATAAACAGCTCGGTGTTTATACTAAGATTCTAATCTAAAACAAGCATTATAGGCAAACCAAAAAACGAAGTATCGATCCATCTTTTTGAACCCGAGCCAAACCATGATCTATGTACCGTTTATTTACCAGTAAAACAAAAAGTGCCACAAGCTTTATTTGATTGCACGACTAAACAAAGTGGTACCAACGAAAATATAAATTACGAAAACAAAAAGTGGCACAAGCTTTATTAGATTGTACGACTAAACAAAATGGCACCAACGAAAATATAAATTACGAAGACCAATTTTATTTTTCCAACTATCTTCCACTTCTCATATATGAACGGATGAACCCAGTTCAATTAAGGTGGAGCACCAGATTTGAAAGCTTTAACGTATTTTGTTTAATGAAATAATACAAATTATGAAAAATAGGGCTATTGCCAATGGTACACTCCTAGATTTGACTTCTCTTCTGGTACACTTCTATCTTTTTGGCTTCTAAATGGTCTTCCTGTAGTTTGAAATCTTCCCTACCGTAGAAATTCCGTTAAATAAAATGTTAGTTTAGGGTTAGGGTTTGCTTCATTTTGCGTGGTTTGACTTTTTCAAGGTGAAGATGACATTTTTTTCAAAAAACGGACACCATCATGCATGCCTCTTTTATGGACAACAATTTTGAGAATCTCTACGAAACGAGTACCAGCAAGTCGAGTTTTTCCGCACGTATTTCGATGGGGCTTTTTCGGCTATCAAAAACCCATCTCGAGGTACGTGCTCGAAAACCCGACTTATTGGTACTCGTTTCGTAGGGATTCTCCAATTTTTTACCCCATAATGAGTGCACGGTGGTGTCCGTTATTCGAAAAAACGTCATCTTCACCTTGAAAGGTCAAAACACGCAAAACGAGGCAAATCCCTAACCCTAATAACTCTAAACTAACCTTTTATTTAACGGAATGATCACGGTAGAGAAGATTTCAAACTACAGGTTTACCATTAAGAAGTCAAAAAGATGGAAATGTACCAGTAAGAGAAGCCAAATCTAGGAGCTTACCGATGGAAATTCCTTTAAAAATAATAAAAGCCAAGGAATGAAACCAAATAAGATTTAACATCGCTAGACGATTGAAAAAAAATAGATAAAAAATCAAGGAATTATACTTGAATGTCTGTGTGTATGGAATTGACCCAAACACTATAGAAACCCACCTAAAAAATTAAGGTTTTAATAAGATCATGATCATCTTCTCCACTTCAACGAGCAACTCATTGCGCCTAAATAACACCATCTCCAAAAGCTTCTCAACAACTTCTTTGATGCGCTACCCTGCACCACTATGATTTGCCCTCACGCCGCGTGAACGACCAAAATAAATTTTACTGAGGAACCCCCGAGGACACAAAGTCTTTGCCAGGGGCGGGGATAACCGGCCTCCCAAGTTAAAAATTGTTTTTGCACTAAATATACTTACAGATTGATAACTTAGTTGGTTTTATTGGGTCTACCGATAACAAGTAACAACCCTGTACCAAGGTTTCAATCCCCATGGCAAATATTTTTCCTCCTTTATTTTTAACCCTCTGCTTCTTCATTTCTTATAAAACATAAAAAATAGCTTATATATTTTCGACCCCCTGCAAATTAAAATTTTAGCTCCGCTACTGGTTTGTAAGCCAGAACAGTCAAACCACCGACGACAAATCTAATAGTGCCTATGACACAACCAAAAAACTGACCCGACTCACAACTAAACTGACCACCAGTGAAGAAGCATGGTTCACCGCTGGATCCACAACCTACTCCACCTCCTTGCTCTAATTTTAGGTTATCTAATAGTATATAAAAATCAAGGAATTATATGGTTGACCCAGACACTAGAACAAACACACGTTAAACTAAAAAACCCTACTTTGACAAGTCTAAGGAAGGTCACTAACATGGACCAAGATATTGTTCTACCAACAACAAAGATGGAACCGATCGTTATCGTGTATGGCAATGGACCTGATATCCATAAGGATATAGACATATAAGCCTGTGTTACTACGCCTTTTTTCGGAGCTTTGACTAGCACAATGAGGGACGATTCATATTATTAAGGTAGTTGGTTATTTTTTAATGAGACTCTTAGTCTGTATTATTAGAGAAGGTTTTATTCCTCTCTATATATAAAGTACCAGGAAACCTAAACAGGTATACCAATCATTCTCAATACTTGTACATGGTATCAAGAGCCTAGGTTTAAGAAATTTTTTTCTCTTCCGCACGCTTTTTTAACCCTCACGGTTTTTCCCTTTATTTTTTTCAAACCCTAACTACACGTTAGTGTTTTTCGGCCAGCACCATATCTGCCACCTTCTCTTCTGGACTGCCCACCACCGACCAGCCAACCACTCCTCTTCAGCGCCCCCTCGTCAGCCCAGCGAAGGCTTTGCGTGCACCCCAACGCACATCTCTTGGCGAGGCGACCCTAGTTTCTTTAGCGCGACACCATGGCTACGTCCCTGTGGCACACTCTGCCACCACAAAACGCCTCTTTTGGTGGTTCTCATCTACTGTTCAGCGGCAACCCCTCCTCTGTCCGCTCCCCTTCTAGGGTTCCGCCCGGATTTTCACAATCACTAAGCGGCAACGTGTTTCCACCGCTACCTTTTGGTTCCTCTCTTAGCGGCCCTTTTGGTTCCTCTCTTAGCGGCCCTCAATCGAGTTTAATTACCATCCACGCATATTCTTCACCACCGCTGCCTCTCGCAGCTTCTTTGACAAATCAAGGCATCACTCGTTTCGTCTCCTCCAAATTATCTACTCCCGAAGATTATCTTATGTGGAAAACTCAGGTGACATGTTTTCTTTCGACGCATCAATTACTTGGTATTGTCGAAGGTACAATTACGGTTCCTCCTCCTACTTATAGTGATAATCAAGGTTAATCTTTGCCTAATCCATAATTTCATAAGTATATGAGACTTGATCAACAAATTAAAATGTGGTTATATGCATCGATTTCTCGTGCTGGTATGATGGATGCTCATGAATTACAAACTGCTGTTGAGATTTGGAATCGGTTATAGTCACGTTTCCTACATGCTAGCATGGCTAGGTCTATGGAACTGAAAGGTCGTTTAAGTCATATAAAGAAACCTAAATAGCAGTCTATGGAATCGTTTTTACGTGGGATTAAAGTTATCGTTGATTCTTGGGCTGCTATTCAGTGTCTTGTATCTCACTATGATCTTGCTCAGTATACCTTGACTGCTTTGGATAAGGATCGTGATTATGATGCCCCTGTCACTACTTTGTTACAATTTCAATCTTCTTTGACTTTTGATGATCTTCACCCTAAACTATTACAACATGAGCAACGTATTAAGGCTATACGTGCTTATGATGAGGCGCTCCCGCTGCACATCAAGCTTTGGTTGCTGTTCAGTCTGGCTCTTCGGGTTCTCAATCATCTGCTTTGGGTGGTTGGAATTCTAAAGTTCAAGGGGGTGGAAAGAACAAGAACAAAAATAATCGTAACAAAGGTGGTCATGGCAATGGAGGACAGGGTGGTCGTGGTAATGCAGGCCGAAATAATGGTATGGGTACATTTTCTAACGTTTCATTAGTTGATTATTCTTGTGCCAATTATATTGCTAATAGTTTGTCTTCAGCAGGAAGTAATCCTTCTAACGACAATTTAGCAACACTCCTTCCTCCGATACTTGTGGTCTTTGTTGGTATCCAGGTCACCAAGCAGCTTTTTGTCCTTAACATTTCAATCACAACTTTGTGCCTTCTTTTCCTGATGGTGTCACACGTGCCCTAGCTGCACTGTCTGTTGGTGGTGAAACGAATGACTCCGTTTGGTATCTAGATTCTGGAGCCGCATCCCACATGACATCACAAGATGGTAAGCTATCTAATGCTCTTCCTTACACTGGTTCGAGTTCTGTTGTCGTTGGTGATGGCACAAAACTTCCCACTAATAAACTTGGAAATTTAACTTTGTCTTCCCCTAGTTTTCCCCCTACGCCTCACGAAGGTATGTCATGTTCCCCAATCAAAACATAATTTGATGTCTGTTCAAAAGTTATGTCAGGATAATTCTTGCATAGTTTGTTTCATAGTCTTTTGTTTGCGTTAAGGACAAGACCACGGGGGCGGTTCTGTTGCAGGGAATCAGTAGGATTGGTGGCTATCCTCTTCAGCCTCACATTCTTGAGTCAGAGTCGTCTTCCCAAGTTTGTTTAGAGTCTTCCCGAGTCTGCTCAGAGTCGTCTGTCCCTGCTCTCATTGCATTCAAGGAGTCTGGAGATGTTTGGCATGCTCGCCTTGGTCATACTTCTGCTAGAGTTTTAGGAAGTTTACGTTCACAGATTTTGATTTCATGTAAATCTAAGTTTCATGACTATTGTGTTCATTGAAAAGTAGTAAAGCTACATCGTTTGCCTTTTGAGTCTGTGATTCATCGTGCCCCCTATCCCTTATATTTGATACATAGTGACCTTT
The DNA here is from genome assembly GCA_947645195.1 of Patellifolia procumbens. Taxonomy (NCBI): domain Eukaryota; kingdom Viridiplantae; phylum Streptophyta; class Magnoliopsida; order Caryophyllales; family Amaranthaceae; genus Patellifolia; species Patellifolia procumbens. The sequence goes on along the minus strand of CANSGD010000118.1, from coordinate 37,053 downwards.
GGCAATCGCCTGTTAAATCGAATCAATATTTTTAGTACTATGTGGTTTTCGTTGATGATTATTCACGTTTTTCTTGACTTTATCCACTTAAACTAAATCTGATGTTTATTCGAATTTCTTAGTCTTTTAAAAACTTTTGAAAAATATGTTTAATTCAAAAATTAAGTTTTTCCAAAGCGATGGTAGACGAGAGTTTGATAACACGCCTTTACTGCAACATTTCTATGATTCGGGCATTTATTTTCGTAAATCTTGTGCTCGAACTCACGCACAGAATGGTGTTGCGGAAAGGAAATCTCGCACCATTATCGAGATGACACGTACTATGCTAATTCAATCTGAGTTGCCACTCGATATTGGGTCGATGCGTGTTATACGACTGTTTATACGATTAATCGTATTCCGAGTTCGGAATGGCAGGGTTCATCCCTGTTTGCCAAACTTTTTCATCGTCCTCCTTCCTATGAGTTTTTGAAATGTTTTGGTTGTGCCTGTTTTCCTCTGTTTTTAGATCCTAAAATCAATAAATTACAGGCTAAGTCGATTCAATGCGTTTTCATTGGCTATGCATCTCATTATAAAGGCTATCGATGTCTGGATCCTCTTTCTGGCACAGTTTACACGAGTCGTCATGTCTTGTTCAGTGAACGGAAATTTCCTTATTGTACCATTTTGTCTAGCAAGTCCACTGCATCGTCTTCCGACGAGTATCTTGACCCTTTGGCTTTGCTTCCGAATTTTAGTCCATCTAGCACGTCGAATGGTTCTATGGGTGTGCCTAGTGGTCCTTCCAATGTGGTCGTGTCTCGCGTGTTTCCTAACGTGTCCCCCACTTCCTTACGAATGCATCCACCACGTTTGTCTTCACCCACGTCAGTTTTCCATTCGTCTAGCACCAAATCTGCTCACCCGCGGGTTTTGGTGCCACCCGCAGCATTCCCCTCGCCCGTAGCTCTCACTACTGCGCCCGCAGGCCACGTTTCGCCCAGCTCGCGTACGACTACCTGCCCGCAAAGGTTATCCGCGCCCGTGGGGTCTTGCCTTCCGCACAGAAGGCCGCAGGCTCCACGCCCCGCGCTCGCAGCTGCTGTGTCCTCATCACTAGGCAATGCTGCCTGCCCGCAGCACACCACTGCGCCCGCGGCTTTCTTCCCCAATCCCCACTCCCCCTTCCTCGTCTATGGCCATGCCCAATGATCTATCCATTACGTCACCCCCGTCTCCCATCGTCCCTCTCCTTCAGCGTCCTCGTATGTCATCTAGAAGTGTCGATCCCACTAATGTCCATACTATGACTACTCGTTTGAAAGATCGAATTGTTTCATCTAGGAATTTAATGAACTTAAAAACTGATGTGGTTGAGTCTGAACCGTCTAACTTTAAACAAGAGTCTAAAGATTCTCGTTGGCAACAAGCTATGAGGGATGAGTATACGACATTAATAAAGAACGATACATGGGAACTTGTGCCTCGCAACTACAATCGAACTGCTCTTGGTTGTAAGTGGGTGTATAAGATTAAAAATAATTTTGATCGTACTGTGGAGCAGTTTAAGGCCAAACTTGTTGTTTTTGGTAATCATCAGCATGCAGGTATTGACTACTTTGAAACCTTTAGTCTTGTTATTAAGCCTACTACTGTTCGCTTAGTTATTACTATTGCTGCTACATTTAAATTGCCTATTCGTCAACTTGATGTTAAAAATGCTTTTCTTCATGGTTTCCTCAATGAGGAATTCTATATGCGTCAGCCCCCCGGTTTTGAACATCCTTCTAAACCTAATCATGTATGTCCGTTATGAAAATCCATTTACGGTTTTTCCATCGTTTCAGCAATTTCCTACTCTCTATTGGTTTTAAGTGCAACAGTTTAACACCTCCATGTTCGCTCTCAAAAATAGTGGTCATATTATCATTCTCTTGTTATATGTTGATGATATTGTTCTTACAGATAGTAGTTCCTCTTTACTTCAGAAATTTGTCACAATTCTCTCTGCTTAGTTTGCTATGAAGGATTTGGGTGATTTGCATTATTTTTTAGGCATTCAGGTTTTACGTACTCCTCAGGGTTTGATGTTGTCTCAAAACAAATATGTAATTGATCTTCTTCATAAATTTCATCTTCATACTGTCAAACCTGTACGTACTCCTGTTGTATCACGTTTCACTCTCTCTCTCTCTTAGATGGTGAACTTCTTGTTGATCCCACAGATTATCGTAGTATGGTTGGTGCATTGCAATATTTGACTATGACTCGTCCTGATATTGCCTATGCTATTAATTCGGTTTCTCAATTTTTGCATGCGCCTCGTACTACTCACCTTCATGCTATGAAAATAATTTTCAAGTATCTGCAGGGAACTTCTGATTATGAGCTGTTTCTTCACAGTACTGGCTCCCCTACTGTGACCATTGCCTATTCTGATGCTGTGTCCTGACACTCGGCATTCTACTACTGGCTATGCTGTCTTCCTAGGGAAGAATTTAATCTCCTGGCGCTCCAAGAAGCAACCTATTGTTTCTAAGTCTTCCACTGAAGCTGAGTATCGTGTTGTTGCTTACACTGCGGCCGAAACAATTTGGATCCGCCAATTGTTGGCTGATTTAGGGTATTTTCATCGACGCCCTACCATTCTTTATTGCGACAATGTTTCTGCTACGTATCTTACTACCAATCCTGTTCATCATGATCGTAATAAGCACATTGATGTTGATTATCATTTTGTTCGTGAGATGGTTGCTAAAGGTGGACTTCAGGTTATGCACGTTCCGACACAGTTACAGGTTGCCGATATTTTTACTAAGGGTCTTTGATCTGAGTTGTTTTGTAAACATCGCTCCAATCTATCCGTGATTCCTCCCCGTAATGATTGAGGGGGTTTTATTAGGGTAGTTGATTATTTATTAATGAGACTCTTAGTCTGTATTATTAGAGACGGTTTTATTCCTCTATATATATAAAGTGTCAGGCAACCTAAACAGGTGAGTCAATCATTCTCAATACTTGTACACATATGTTTAGATCCTGTCAACAACTCAATAAGGACCCTCTCCGAAAATAATACCTTTGTTTTCTCAAGTATGGTGCAAAAACGCATAATTCTCATAACTCCTACGAAGAATCCATATAAGGTTACTCGATATATGGTCAGAAAGGAAGACGAATAATCACAAGCTACTCTCTCCACTCATAGGTGGCATTGGTGGAAAAGGGAAATTGCCATGTTACATACTAAATCAACTAGTAGTAATTCTGAGAGTTAAAAAGGCTCGTACCTATGGTTCTCTAGTTTAGATCCTCACATTTTGCTAATTGCTAGTTTTAAAAAAACATAAGGTGTTTATCTTTCTCAAACAAAAAAATTGTTCTGCTGCTGTATAAACAAAATTTCTTCTAATGATTTTTTTTAGATAGCATTATCTAAGGGTGTATTTTTTTTATAGATACTTTGCATACTCCCTCTATTTTCCTAAGATCTAGCGAGTTTTTATTCTTATCTTAATTAATTATTAAGTTCCATACACCTTTTGCTTTATCATTTATTTGGTAGAAATTTTTCCTCTTTTATTCTCCAATACGGCAATGGCCCATAATATAGGACCCATTTATGTTATTTCTCCTAAAAGTATTTAGAAGACACGAATCTTTTTATCCTATCCTCCTTGAATATTAGAGTTATAATAAGTGAATATAACTTTAAAAAAACAAAGGGGGTATTTTTTTCACAAAAGGACTTCTTTTTGTTTTATTATAAAGCAGGTTTCATATTCTACAGTATTGGAGTATAAAAAAGGACAAAAGTTATCCAAATATAGAATAAAGAAAAAGCCTGTGGGACTAAGAAAAACTTATATAGCACAAAGTGAATAGGATTTTGGAAAATTGAAAAGAGTAATCACTTGCCTAATTAGCATTATTTGTTGTCCTTACAATATTCTTTTCTTTTAAGGACGAAAACCACCTCATAAGTCAAGAAGAGTTTGGATTTGAAAAGGGATATATGGAGGGATTCAATGAGAGTTTAATGAGATTTTGAAGAGCTCTCATGGATATGATTTTTTGAATAGGAAAGACACACACTTTCTTAAGGACAAAAGTGCTACTAAGTGTATCAGAGAAGACCTCTTAAAAGTAACGATTCCCCCAACATTATTGCACACCAAGTGGCACGAGCCTAGCTAGATGTTGGACCACAATGTTCTCATTACTCTTAATATTAATATTCTTACTATGGTGTTGCCTTAATTATATATGATAGGATAATAGGACGATTTCACATTTTCCAAACCTGTTTTATATGATTTTGTACAATCTAACCTACAATATACATCACATTCACATTGCTAAAATATGAGAGGACCATAAACATAGATCCTAATCATCTCAAGTTAATGGTAGCAAGAAAAAAAAACATTTACTAATTTTATCACCCTTAGTTTAATGCATTTGTATAAATTGATAATTTACTAGTAACATTTTTCATAATTGGTACTTTTGAACCATACACAATCTCACAAAACTCTAAAACTTTGACCTCGTTCGATCACCATGAAAAAATCTACAATTCTCCCTCTACTTTTGACATTCTTATTCATTCTTAGTTTTTGTGGTAACTATATACCTGTTCTTTTTAATAATTTATGTTTTTTAGTATAATAATCTAATGTTGCAGAAATTTTTAATAGAATTTATGTTTTTGTTTTCTCAAAGAAACTTCGTCATAGGCTTCATATCATTGTAGATATTCATTTTCCTTTTCTTGTATTCATGGTCATTGCGTATCCCTTTAACTAATTATTAAATCATTGTTGAATATATAATTTGTAGGTACTACATTAGCAAAGCCGTATGCAGACACTTTACCTCGTTGGGATCTAGCACAAGCCGGAGAAGGACCTTCGAAGCTCCAGGCCAAGCACCAAACAACGACGATGGCGATAGCACACCGCCTTGTACGTTTACGCACACTAAATGTGATGATGAACTATGCAATTCTGATTGCCAAAGTATTTATCATCAAGATGGTAAATGTATGGTTGTTCCAGAAAGAAATGTTTGTTGTTGTGGTATGTAGATAATAGGATAATTTTGTGTAAGATAAAAGGTGGCTCATCCTCTTCGAGAGCCCCTCCCACTTATATCTATATTAGAAATAAGGTTATATCATATATTTAAATATTACGCCAGAGTTCCACTATTGAATTATTTAGCATTGATAATATTAATATATGTATCTTTAAATTATTTGCTTCTTAATCTTCTTTCGGAATATGGATGCATTTGTTTTTTTGGTTGTACTATTACATAAATGCACCAATGCCTCAGAGCAAATATATAGATTAATATATTCTCTTCAACAACGTTACGTTGGCTTTCACGTGTACATAAAAACTGTCAATCATTGATAAATAGACAAAGGGGAGGCATAATTTAAGTCCCAATCCATTGATTTAAAATGAGTTTGAGAGAGGAACATATCAATATTATGTTAGCTTTTCTAAAAGAATATTTGACGGATTTTGGCACATGGATAATGGAATTCCAAAATAGTTCGGTGATTATAATAAAATTCTAATCTAAATCAAGCATTATAGGCAAACAAAAAAACGAAATATCAATCCATCTTTTTGAACACAATTTTTTTATCCCACAATCAATGTACCGTTTATTTACCAATATACAAAAAGTGGCACAAGCTTTATTTGGTTGTACGACTAAACAAAGTGGCACCAACGAAAATATAAATTACGAAGACCAATACACTTCTTATATATGAACCCAGTTCAATTAAGCTAGAGCACCAGATTTGAAAGCTCTAACATATTTTGTTTAAGGAAATAATGCAAATTATCAATAATAAAAGCCAAGGAATGAAACCAAATAAGATTTAACATGGTCGGACGATTGAAAAAAAATTAGATAAAAAATCAAGGAATTATACTTGAATGTCTGTGCATATGGAATTGACCCAAACACTATAGAAACCCACCTTAAAATCAAGGAATTAATAAGAACCTTATGAATAATCATCTTCTCCACTTCAACGAGCCACTCAGTGCGCCTAAATAACACCATCTCCAAAAGCTTCCCAACAGCTCCTTTGATGCGTTACCCTGCACCACAATGATTTGCCCTCACGCTGCGTGAACAGTGTGAAATAATTGTGAGAATAATCTTGTATTCCTTATGCGTGAGATTGAGTGCATATATACATGTTTACAATATTGGGCTGACTTACCCTAACTATTAATTACACAAGATAAGCCCATAATAAATATACTTCACAACTTTACTATTGTTAATCCCAACACCCCCCTCAAGTTGGAGCATGTAGATTACAAATGCCCAACTTGCGGAGAAGAAATAAGAACTGAGTTTGGCCCAAAGCTTTAGTGAAGATATCCGCAAACTGCGCATTAGTAGGAACATGAGAAGGACTAATGGTACCATCTTGAACAGCATCGCGTAAAAAATGACAGTCAACTTCAATGTGTTTGGTACGTTCATGAAACACAGGATTCTGTGCAAGATATAAGGCGGACTGACTATCACAATATAACTTCATAGCTTTGGGATGTTGTACCCGAGACACAAAAGTAAACCCTTCAACCACTTAAGTTCACATGTAACCGCAGCCATGGATCGATACTCAGCCTCAGCAGAAGATCTAGAGAGAGTGACCTGTTTCTTAGTCTTCCAAGATATGGGTGAGTGCCCTAGAAAGACTAACCAGCCAGACAAGGATCGCCGAGTAAGAGGGCAACTAGCCCAATCAGAATCACACCAACCACTCAAAGATAAATCACAATCAGAGCGAAGAAGAATACCTTGTCCGGGACACCCTTTCAGATAACGAACCACACGAATGGCAGCATCCCAATGATCATGCCGTGGAGCATGCAGAAATTGGGATAAAATATGTACTGAATAAGCCAAATCAGGCCTAGTAAAAGCCAAATAAATAAGTCGACCAACTAACCTTCTGTACTGATCCACATTCTCAAGAAAAGGACTAGTAGACCGAGCTAATTGATGATTTTGCTCCATAGGAAAACTGATAGGTTTGGAACCAAGATTGCCCGATTCAGCAATAATATCAAGTATATACTTCCGTTGGCATAGATAAATTCCTTCTGGATTTCGGGCCACCTCGATACCCAGAAAGTACTTAAGTAAACCAAGATCTTTCATGTGGAAACAAGAGCACAAATACTTCTTAAAAGCAAAAAGAGCAGCGGAATCATTCCCAGAAATAATCAAATCATCCACACACAAGAATATTAAGTTGCACATTACTTTGCTGGTAGGTGAACAGAGAATAATCAGAATATGATTGCTTAAACCCATACTTCCGAAGAGACTGTGCCAACTTTGCAAACCAACATCTAGAAGCCTGCTTTAGACCATAGAGAGATTTTCGTAGCCTACAAACCTTACCAGATTGTGCACTCTGAAAACCGGGAGGCATTTTCATGTATACTTCTTCCGACAAATCACCGTGCAAGAAAACATTATGCACGTCCATTTGATGCAATTCCCAATTTTTGGCAGCAGCCACAACAAGGAATGCACGAACTGTGGTCATCTTTGCAACCGGAGCAAAAGTATCAGTGTAATCAAGACCCTCGACCTGGTGATTTCCAAAAACAACTAATCGAGCTTTAAGACGCTCAATGCTCCCATCTGAGTTATACTTGATTTTATACACCCAACGGCTACCAAGTGCTTTCTTTCCTGGAGGAAGCATCTCCATACTCCATGTACCACTGTCCTCCAACGCTCTAATTTCTTTTTGCATTGCCTCTCGCCACCCTGGATCTGTCATAGCTTCCTTAAAAAAACGAGGCTCAGTGCCTGCAGACACAGCTGCAAGAAAATTTCTATGTCCCACAGAAAATCGTTCACAATTAACAAAGTGTGCTATAGGATAGGACATACCTGAGGACGAAGATGAAGTAGATGAATGTGAAGGAGGAGACGGACTTACAAGTTGGATAGTGTTGGTGACGAAGCCTTTCAATTTTGTAGAACGAAACTTTTGGCGCTTGCCTTTCCCCATGACACCACCATTACCACTGGACACAACAATACCACTACCACTAGATGTATCCACCAAAGAACCAGACGACATATTTCCACTACGAGGATTAACCTCGTCATCATTAGCAGCCTCTACAACAACTGTACTTGCACCATTATTGGCACCAAAATGTTCACTTAATGGGGAAATAGTAGGACCCACATCAGCAATAACGTAAGTTTGGGGCACCTGATTTCCGACATTCTCACTAACAATTATCTCAACATCATCATGCACATGATCATGACCAAGCTGCTTACTCATTAAAGAACCTACACCATCACCGTGACTCAAAGTACTAGAAGCTATATTATGCTCATTATCATGAACACCCAAATTTGCACCACCAATATATTCATACAAAAAATCATCATCAAAACAAGGAGCAACATGTGAGGTTGGGGACTCAGACACAGGAGTTGTCACTTGAGCAAATGGAAACTCACTTTCATAAAATTTTACATCACGTGAAACAAAATAATCACCAGTGTCAAGATCAAACAATTTCCACCCCTTCTTTCCCCAAGGATAGCCAACAAAAATACATTTTCGACTCCGACTCATAAATTTGTCTCGTTTGGCTTTGTGATTGTGAGCATAACAAAGGCACCCGAAAACACGCAACTCACTTAAAGAAGGAGATTTTCCGAATAACACTTCATAGGGTGTTTTATTGTCAAGCAAAGGAGATGGAGTTCGACTAATTAAATAACTAGCCGCCAAAGCACAATCACCCCAAAATTTGAGAGGCAAATTAGCTTGAAAACGTAATGCCCGAGCAACATTCAAAATGTGTCGATGTTTTCGCTCTAGTTTCCCATTTTGTTGAGGGGTGTCCACACAAGAGGTTTGAAAAATAATTCCATTTTGATCAAAATAATCCTTCATACAATTAAACTCGGTGCCATTATCGCTACGAACAATTTTGACTTTAGCATCAAATTGTCTCTGAATCATAGCAAAAAAAGCTCTAAACATCTTATTAACCTCAGTTTCATCAAACAAGAGATACACCCACACAGTACGAGAAAAATCATCCACGATAGTAAGAAAATAAGTGGCTCCACAAGAAGAAGGAGTATGATATTTGCCCCAAAGATCACAATGAATAACTTCAAAGCAAAAAGTGGATCTACTATCACTAACAGGAAATTTGTCTCTAGGTTGTTTAGCTTGATGACACACACCACAAGCCTTATGCAAAATAGAACTAGAATGATCAATAAAAGGAAGAGACCGCACTACTTTGTCAGAAGGATGTCCAAGTCTTCTATGCCACAACTCGGGGGAAGAAACTCCAGTCACATTTAATGCATGTATCTTCGGAACCTCTCGAAAGTAGTAAAGTCCGTCTCTCCTTTCACCTACTCCAATCAGAGTCCTCAAGTGTTGGTCCTGTATAACACACAATGTTTTAGTGAAATGTACACAGTTCATGTCGTCCGCAAGGTGTGTAACAGAAATCAAATTACAATTAAGTTTAGGCACATATAACACGTTTCTAAGAACAATGTCCGAGCTCAAACACACTTCACCTTTCTTAGTGGAAAAAGTTTGCTTACCATCCGGGAGACCAATCAGGCGTTCAGTTATATTAGTAACATTACGCAACATATTAAAATCACCGGTAACATGATGCGATGCACCCGAATCAATAATCCAGGAAGTGTTAGAGTACTCACCACTCAAGCGGTCATCAATATTTTTTATTGAAGAATTACCAAGAAGATCAAGAAGTTGTTGCCATTGAGCACTAGTCATTCCAGGAAGTGCTGATGCATCATGATTGCCATTAGAAAAAGCTTGCTCACCTTTCCCACCAGACACAGCAGCTACCATTGCTACACCTTCACCCCTTCCACGTCCACCATTAGTTGTGGCAGCTTGTTGATGAGATGAGCGACCACCACGTCCACCACGTCCTGTACCTCTTCCACCACCACGAGGCGCTCGATGCTCCCACCATTCGGGGTAGCCATGCTTAGACCAACAATTCTCTTCATTATGACCCCTTCGCTGACAATAGGAACATAGCAAAGAAGCTTTATCACCATCTGGACGAGGCCGAGAACCAGTCATACTAGCCCCAGACTTCACGGCCATAGCTCTTATTTCTTCACGATCGGCTTGTGCCTTTGATGCCATCTGCAACCGCTCCTCTTGGAGGAACATTTGGTAGGCTCGATCAAGAGAGGGTAAAGGGTCTTGAGACAAAATAGTAGACCTCATATTGCCGTAAAGGTCGACATTAACACCGTACAAGAAATCTTGTAAACGATCTTCATCGAGACGCGCTTGAAGTTGTGCTCCAATTGCACACTTACACCCACCACATTTGCAACTGGGAAGGGGATTGTATGTGGCTAATTCATCCCATAAAGGTTGTAGCTTCCCAAAGTACTCGGCAATGGACATCGTTTTGGGTTGTCGACACTCCGCCAATGATGTTTTGATTTGTTGTTTGCGAGGACCATTGCCAACATTAAACCGCTGTCGTAGAACATCCCACAAAGGCTTGGCCTCTTCGAAATAGGGAATAGTCTTTTTAATTGATGAGTCAATGGTGTTAAGGATCCATTGAACTAGCATGGCTTGCAAACATCTCCAATCCCTCAAACCCTTCTCATCTGTTGGTGTCGAGATTGTGCCTTCAATGAACTCGAACTTTCGCCTAGCCATAAGAGACAACCGAATTGAAACGACACCATTCTTCAAAATTATCTCCTCGGAAAACGACCGGAGTAATAACGTTTCCGGGCCCGTCATGTGAACTAATAAAATAAGGAGAGGACGGATCCACCTTGGTCTCACCACCACCAGTGTTCTTGCCGGAGTCGTCACCACCACTGCCCGCCATGACAGAGAACACAGAGACCACAAAGCAGCGTGCCCTAGTATTTTAGAGAGAAGCCTGATACCATGTGAAATAATTGTGAGAATAATCTTGTATTCCTTATGCGTGAGATTGAGTGCATATATACATGTTTACAATATTGGGCTGACTTACCCTAACTATTAATTACACAAGATAAGCCCATAATAAATATACTTCACAACTTTACTATTGTTAATCCCAACCGTGAACAGCCAACCTAGATTTTCCACGGGAACCATCGAGGACACTAAGTCTTTGCCAAGGGCGGGGACAAGGGGCGCTAGCGGGGGCCACAGCCTCCCCCTTCGTCCAGGTTAAAAATTGTGTTTGCACTAAATTTACTTACAGATTTATAACTTAGTTGGTTTTCCTGGGTATTCCGATAACAAGTGACAACCCTATATCAAGGGTTTAATCTTCATGACAAACATTTGTCTTCCTTTAATTTTAACTCTCCGCTTCTTCATTTCTTACAAAACATAAAAATGAGGTTATTTATTTTCGGCCCCCTCCAACTTAAAATTCTGGCTCCGCCACTAGTCTTTGCAAGCCAGAACAGTCAAACCACCGACGACAAATCCAATAGCGCCGACGACACAACCAAAAAAGGGACCTACCCACAACTAAACTAACCACCAGTGAAGAAGCATGGTTCACCGCTGGATCCACAACCTACTCCACCTCCTTGCTCTAATTTTAGGTTATCTAATAGAAGTAGTATATGAAAATCAAGGAATTAATGGTTGACCCAAACACTAGAACAAACACACATTAAGATAAAAAAACCCCTACTTTAACAAGTTTAAGGAAGGTCACTGACATGGACCAAGTCGACCAACAACAAAGATGGAACCGGTCATTATCATGAATGGCGATGGACCTGATATCCATAAGGATATAGACATTGAAGCTAGTTCTTTCAGAATTTTGACTAGCACAATGAGGGACAATCTATATGTTTAGATCCTGTCAACAACTCAATAAGGAGCCTCTCCGAAAGTAATACCTTTGTTTCTCAAGCGTGGTGCAAAAACGCATAATTCTCATATCTCCTACGAAGAATCCATCTAAGGTTACTCCATCTATGGTAAGAAAGGAAGACGAATAAACACAAGCTACTCCCTCAACTCATAGGTGGCATTGGTGGAAAAGGAATTTTTCCATGTTACCCCCTAAATCAACTAATAGTAATTGTAAGAGTTAAAAAGGCTAGTAGCTATGGTTCTCTAGTTTAGATCTAGTTCACAGTTTGCTAATTGCTATTTGAAAAAAAAAGGTGTTTGTTTTAATTTTCTGAAACAAGAAATTGTTCTATTGTTGTATAAACAAAATTTCTTCAAATGGTTTTTTTAGAGAGCATTATCTAAGGGTGTAATTTTATTGATACTTGGCATACTTCCTCTATTTTCCTAAGTTCTACCCAGTTTTTATTCTTATCTGTATTAATTATTAAGTTCCATACACTTTTTTCTTTATTCTTTATTCTTTATTTGGGAGAGAATTTTCCTCTTTTATTCTCCAATACGGCAATGGCCCGTAATATAGGACTCATTTCTGTTATTTCTCCTAAAAAGTATTTAGAAGACACAAATCTTTTTTTCCTATCCTCCTTGAATATTAGAGTTATAGTAAGTGGATATAAATTTAAAAGACAAAGGGGTATTTTTTTTTCATAGAAGGATTTCTTTTTATTTTTTATAAAGTGGGTTTCATATAGTATGGTATTGGAGAATAAAAAAGGACAAAATTTTTCCAAATATAGAATAAAGAAAAAGGCAGTGGAACTAAGAAAAACTTATGTAACACAAAGTAAATAAGATTTCAGAAAATTGAAAAGAGTAATCACTTGCCTAATTAGCGTATTGCCTATCCATACAATATTATTTTCTTTTAAGGACGAAAACCACCTCGTAAGTAAAGAAGAGTTTGGATTTGAAAAGGGACATATGGAGGGATTCAATGAGAGAGTTTAATGAGCTTTTGAAAAGCTCTCATGGATATGACTTTTTTGAATAGGAAAGAGTCGCACTTTTTTAAAAGACAAAGTTCTACTAAGTGTATCAGAGAAGACCTCTTAAAAGTAATGATTCCCCCAACATTATTGCACACCAAGTGGCACGAGCCTAGCTAGATGATGGACCACAATATTCTCATTCCTCTTTACATCAATGTTCTTAATTTGGCTTTGTCTTAATTATAGTTGATAGGATAATAGGATGATTTCATATTTTCCAAACTTGTTTTATATGATTTTGTACAAACTAACCTGCAATATACATCACATTTACATTGCTAAAATATGAGAGGACCATAAACAGAGATCCTAGTCATCTCAAATTAATGGTAGCAAAAAAAAAATTTACTAATTTATCACCCTTAGTTTAATGCATTTATATAAATTGATAATTTACTAGCAACATTTGTCATAATTGGTTTTTGAACCATACACAATCTCACAAAACTCTAAAATTTTGAGCTTGTTGGATCACCATGAAGAAATCTATAATTCTCCCTCAACTTTTGACATTCTTATTCATTCTTAGTTTTCTTGGTAACTATATATACCTGTTCATTTTAATAATTTATGTCTTTGTAGTATAATAATCTAATGTTGCACAAAATTCTAATAGAAGTCATGTTTTTGTTTTCTCAAAGAAACTTCGTCATAGGCTTAATATCATTGTAGATATTCATTTTCCTTTTCTTGTATTCATGGTCATTGCGTATCCCTTTAACTAATTATTAAATTATTGTTGAATATATAATTTGTAGGTACTACATTAGCAAAGCCCTATGCAGACACTTTACCTCGTTGGGATCTAGCACAAGCCGGAGAAGGACCTTCAGAAGCTCCAGGCCAAGCACCAAATAGCAACGATGACGATAGCATACCGCCTTGTACGCTAACGCAAACTAAATGTGATGATGAACTATGCAATTCTGATTGCCAAAGTATTTATCATCAAGATGGAAAATGTATAGTTGTTCCAGAAAGAAATGTTTGCTGTTGTGGTATGTAGATAATAGGATAATTTTGTGTAAGTTAAAGGCGGCTTGCACTTTAAGAATCCCTCGCACTTATATCTATATTAAAAATAAGGTTAATTATGTCATATTTAAATATCACCTTAGGGTTCCACTATTAAATTAATATAGCATAAATAATATATGTACCCTCAAATATATAGTTGCATTTTGTATTATATAAATGCACTTTGTAATCTAGTACAAACTTGTATGATGTACTTGTAGGCTTCTCTTGATTTTATTTTTGTAATTTACGCACCTCAAATTATTAATAACATTAAGTGACTCGTTTTTCAAAACTACTCATGTAATCAATAATTTCTTTTAAAATAGAAAGTCAAGTTAATAGGGTCAATGAGGTACAAGTAGAAGCAAATAAAAGTCATTGATTTTCTCCCTCCTTCCTTCTTCGACAAACAATCAAAAAATTGCTCTCCATTCTACTTACTACCAACTCAACAAGCTTCCATTGTCTTCTAGTATGGATTCCATTCTCTCAACAGAAAAAAAATATGGATTCCATGGTTTTCACGAAAACCAACAATGGCGCCAACGATTTTTTTGAGTTTCTAGAGTTCCATGGCTATAAATAGTCATTTTCACACTTTCATGAATCACCCGGACGCCTGAAGCAAAGCATAAGCTAATTAAAAAATAAAAAAGGAAAATTTGCACAGAACCACGTTAAGTTTTCCAATATTTGTAAACTCCCACCTTTATATTTGTTTTTTATAAATTATCACATTAAGTTTACCAAACCTTTATAAACTTGTCACGGCGGTCTAACAAAACTCCCACCTTTTTACGGATTTTGCTTAACTCCGTTAGTGGTGGGGCCCACATTCGTTATTTCTTTTCTTTTTCCCTCCAAACAACTCACTTTGACTATCCCATCTACTTTGACTCCACTCAACTCATCTTCCTCCCTCCCCTATTTCCCCTGATCTCCATCAATGGAGTCAAAGAACTCAACCCTCTTAATTGTCCTAACCCCTATGATCCAAGAAAAAGAATTCAGCAAATACTCTGAGTTAACCAGAAAAAAATTATGAAAACAGGGATATCAAATCCTTGAAAAGTGTTGCAATCTGTTTCTAAAACCCTTGAAAAGCCTTCCTCCATTTTTATTTCACTACAAAGACGCCATTTTTATCAGTCTTAGGATCATTGCTTACTCTCTCACTCTTTCCCCATTTTTGTCGAACTTCAAGCTCCATAATCATATCAATGGGGCCACCCAACAAGAACCGCAAGAGGAAATCCAGAGAACGCCAATTTAAACCTTCAAAAAATCTGATTTGGTTGGACAAGTTAGGAGTACCGTTGTAACACCCCTGAAATTCCTCTACTTTGAAAATGTAATATAATAAATAATTTAAGGAAACTCCAAAGGTGCTACGCCGCGATAATTAATAATAATCACCGCAAGGCTAAAGGTTCTAACTGAAATAAATAGTCAATAAGGTTTCACTAATCAAACTAACTAGAATCTACATTATTATTACAGACTGAAATAAAATACTAAAGTCAAAAGAATAACAGCGGAAGTCTTATTAAACCTACTAACATATAACTAAATCCATCGCACTCTTTAACCCAACCTTGAGCTAACCACCTTCAAGTCCCTGCACATTGAACACTATAGTATCAGCCAAAAGGCTGAGCAAGATTTCATACTGTATTAAAACAAAACTATCCAATGTGCAGGTAAGATATATAGGAATATCTTACAAATTCATTTCCAACCTGTTCAAATTAAATATATAAAATAAAACCACCTTCCAATAAATCTTAACTTTCAACTTTCTTTCTTTCTAAAACAATCCTGAAAATACATTTAAAATGTAACTGTTTTGAAACCTGTGAGTAGGAAGTATTAAAGTCCAATGAGCTAGCTAGGCTCACGAGACAGGTAAACACCAAAGCCCCTAGTATGCATACCCCTAACTTGATAACGAACCAAGAAGGAAGACAAATGGCAAGTGTATTGATCAACATACACCCAACTACTAAATAATGGTTGAGACAAAACTCAACCTACTTCCAAACCCGAGGAATACCGCTTACCGGCAACCCCACAAAAACATTCTTATAAAACATGATAAATCATAATTAAGTAAACATAGAAACATTCTAGTTTACTCAAAACCTGTAGCAATGAGGAACATCCTCCTTTTAAATCTCAACTTGGTATATGAGGAACTTCCTCCCTTTTGAATCTCATAAATAAATCTCCTTTTTCTTTCACAATAAATATCGTCAAAACGATTTAAATCTCATTATATAAACATTGTAAAACCTTTTAAATCTCAATATATAAATAATGTAAAACTCTTTTTAAAATCTCAATATATAACCACACAAAACCTTTTTAAAACTCAATATAAACTTTAAACCAATATCATCCAATTCTCAAAATAATCTATACAAGTCTTAGTAAGAAATCTTACCTTTTCCGCAACCACAACCAACCAAACGTAATCTCAAGTCAGTAAGGTCCTTCTACGAACCCACAATCTACAATATAATAAAGTATAGTATAAGTCATTTGACTATACTTCACATAATTCACATACAAATAACCTAACCTAGTTAATGAGCTTTGACTAATTTTAAAACCGACTCAATGTCAATAGGACACAAAAGTCAACAAAAGTCAAACTGGTAAATAAAAGTCAAACTACTTTGACCAGAAAATCCCTCGTACTATTTTTCCGATAGTTGACTCCTTCACCTACACTACTCTACTAACAACTAGTGAGCACAACAACAATATTAAACCACAGCGACGTCACTAACAAACCACAATACGACTACATTAGCAACAACCTACAATGACAGCTTATAATACTCCATATAACATCTACCAACATAAACTATACAATACCACTACAACCAACAACGCACATATACAATACTAACACTTGACAAAAGTCTAAACTTAAGCATATAATCTCTAATAATTCTGCTAATCAGACAACTAAAAGTCTACAATATTAGACAAATCATTCGACTAATAATTTAAACTATGAAACTAACATGAACCCAATATAACAAGAATTCAGAGTAAGTTTTGAAAGTAATAAATTTTTCAATCTAAATTCGAAAACATAGTAGACAACTCGAATTAAAGATCACACTATAACTAATTAAACAAATTTCACATGACATAAATTTTCCCCAATTCAATTTATCTCAAGAACCCTAATTTAAGAAAACGCCCAATTTGAAAATCAACATAGAAACTGAAATTAAAGCATGGATATAAAACTTACTTGATAAATTAGAGTGATAGAAGGTAGATTAATGAATAAAGACCTGGAATTTCGTCTCTTTGACCCGAAATTCTACCCGAAAAACACAAGCCACAAAACTCCCTTTTCTTTTCAATCAAAAACGCCTAAAACTAGAATAATGATTGTTGATGGTTAGTGATGAAGAATGGTCTGATGATGATGGTTACTGTAAGTTTGATTTGTGGTGATGGTTGAGTAAGAAAGGAAAAATAGAAGAAGTAATGGAGGAGATGGCTAGATGGGGATGTCGAGCAGTAGCAGCGCCTCTGGAGGTAAGGTTTTGTTTTTCTTTTTTTTTTTTGTCCTCTCTTCTTTATATAGTTTAGTATACTAAACCTAATGGGTATGGGTATTAAACCTAATCCAACCACATATAGGTTTTGGGCTACTTCTAAGATAGAGTCAAAGTAGGGAAAACATAATTTAATAAAAGACTAATTTAAATTATTTTAATATAGATATTTACTAACAATATATAAAATACGGGGTGTTACAATCTACCCCCCTTAAAATAAGTTTCGTCCCGAAACTTAAAATATAAATCACACAATCAAATATTCAAACTTAGACAATTGTTTTTCAAAATAGCTCATTAACTCTATAGGTTAAATAAGTACTAGACACTTAATAAATAAAACCATAACTTACACCTTACCATCGTACTAAAACAAGTAGCGAACTAAACACATAGCAAAATTAACAACCAAACTCGTATGATAGTAACTTTCAACACTAAAGACTCGTAATAAGTACGCATTCTACCCCCCCTTAAAAAGGGAGTTACGTCCTCGTAACTAAAAGTTTACCTCGGTGAAAAGATGGGGATACTTAAGACGCATGGCATTCTCGGCTTCCCAAGTACACTCCTCCGAATTGTGATTTGACCATAACACCTTTATGATCTTTGTCTCACCTTTGCGAGTTTTTCGAACCTTTTGATCTAAAATCTGAACTGGAAACTCTTCATAAGTCATGTTATCATCTAACTGTAGAGCCTCGGGCTGTAGCACATGTGAAGGGTCACTAATGTATCGACGTAACTGAGAAATATGGAAAACGTTATGCGCACGATCCACGCCTGGTGGCAACGCTAATCTATAAGCAACCTCTCCTATTCTCTCCAAAATCTCATAAGGGCCAATGAACTTAGGGCTTAACTTGCCCTTCTTACCAAATCGCATCACACCCCTCATAGGAGAAACTCTAAGCAATACTTTTTCTCCTACCTCAAACTCCTCATGACGTCGATGCTTATCACCATAGCTCTTTTGTCTATCTTGTGCCTCCTTCATTTTCTGCTGGATGAGCTTTACTTGCTCAACGGTCTCTTGAATCATCTCTGGTCCAATCACAACAGTCTCACCAATATCACTCCAACACAAAGGAGTACGACATCGACGACCATACAAAGCTTCATACGGAGCCATCTGAATGGTAGAATGGTAACTATTATTGTATGAGAACTCTATCAGATCAAGCTTATCCTCCCAAGAACTCTGAAACTCTAAGGCACAAGCTCTCAACATATCCTCCAATGTTTGAATAGTGCGCTCTGTCTGACCATCTGTAGCAGGGTGAAAAGCTGTACTCATCTTCAACTTAGTCCCTAGAGCTTCCTGAAGCTTCTGCCAAAAGTTAGACAAAAATCTACGATCCCTATCTGAAACAATATCACTCGGAACACCATGAAGTCTAATCACGTGCTCTCTATAAGCAGCGGCCAATCGCTCATGCTTCCAAGTATCTTTCATGGGAACAAAATGAGCAGACTTGGTAAGACGATCCACAATCACCCAAATCATATTATTCCCTTTTGGTGTCCTCGGAAGTCCACAAACGAAGTCCATAGAGATCGAATCCCATTTCCATTGTGGAACCTCTAAAGGCTGAATCATTCCCTGAGGCCTCTTATGCTCACTCTTCACCTTCTGACAAGTCAAGCATCTCGAGACGTACTTAGCAGCATCTGTCTTCATATGAGGCCACCAAAAAGTCCGCTTGAGATCCTTGTACATCTTATCCCCTCCAGGATGTACAGAGTACTGCGCTGTATGAGCTTCCTCTAAAATCTTCTCCTTCAACTCGGGGATATTAGGAACACACCATCTCCCTTTGAACCTCACACTACCATCCTCGGCCAGTGTGAAATTGATAGGCTCATTAGCTTGCTTGTCCTTCAAAAATTGATCATTTACTTGTGCTTCCTTGATCTCGTCAAACAAAGTCGACTGAATAGTAAGAGCATTAAGCTGCGCTCCTATTTGCACTATCTCCACATCGAGACTCTGAAACTCCTCTCTAAGACGATTTCTGGAACGTAAGGTCTGCAAATAATGAGAAGTTTTCCTACTAAGTGCATCTGCAACAACATTAGCCTTACCCTCATGGTATTGAATCTCCATATCATAATCCTTGATCAGTTCCAACCACCTTCTCTGCCTCATATTCAGCTCTCTCTGAGTGAAGATGTATTTCAGACTCTTGTGGTCCGAAAATATCTTAAATGAAGTGCCAAGCAGATAATGACGCCAAATCTTAAGTGCAAAAACAACAGCTGCCAACTCTAGATCGTGCGTCGGATAATTCATCTCATGGTTCTTCAACTGCCTAGAAGCGTAGGCAACAACCTTTCTGTTCTGCATAAGCACACAACCTAGACCATTCTTCGAAGCATCTGTAAACACTTCGTACTCTAGATTCTCATCAGGTAGTGTCAACACAGGAGCTGTAGTGAGACGCTCCTTCAGAATCTGGAATGCCTTCTCACAATCACCATCCCAATGATACTTAGTATCCTTCCTCATCAACGCAGTCAAAGGCCGAGCTATCTTTGAGAAGTCTTTCACGAACCTCCTATAATAACCCGCCAAACCAAGAAAACTGCGAATCTCAGTCACACTCTTTGGAGTAGGCCACTCCGAAACAGCTTGAATCTTTGAAGGATCAACTGAAACACCTTCTTTAGAAATAATATGGCCAAGAAATGCAACTTTCTCCAACCAGAATTCACACTTGGAGAACTTAGCATACAACTTATTCTCCCTTAGAACTTGCAAAATAGTGCGAAGATGCTCTTCATGCTCACTAACATCCTTAGAATAGATAAGAATGTCATCAATGAACACAACTACGAACTTATCAAGATACGGCCTGAAAATCCGATTCATCAAGTCCATGAACACCGCTGGAGCATTAGTCAACCCAAAGGGCATAACAGTAAACTCATAGTGCCCATAGCGAGTTCGGAAAGCCGTTTTAGGAATATCATTCTCTGCAATACGAAGCTGGTGGTAGCCAGATCTCAAATCAATCTTAGAGAAAATTCCAGCTCCCGTCAACTGATCGAACAAGTCATCTATCCTCGGCAAGGGGTACTTATTCTTCACTGTGACATTGTTGAGCTCCCTATAATCTATACACAGTCTAAGACTCCCATCTTTCTTTTTCACAAACAGAACAGGAGCACCCCATGGAGACACACTAGGACGAATATAGCCTTTATCAAGCAATTCCTCTAACTGAGTCTTAAGCTCTTTCATCTCAGCAGGAGCCATTCTATAAGGAGGTTTAGAAATAGGTCCAGTTCCAGGCTTCAAGTCAACACTGAACTCAACATCACGCCTAGGAGGCATGCCAGGAATATCATCCGGAAAAACATCTAAGAACTCATTGGCAATTTGAACATCCTCAATTCGTGGCTCCTCTTTGCTAGTATCATGAACATGGCACAGGTATATAGGACATCCCTTCCTCATGTAGGATTTCAAAGTCAGGGCAGAAATAATTTTCAAAGATGATCCTCTACAAAACTCATAGACTCCATTAGGACCAACTATAGACACTTTTTGTCTCTCACAATCTATCTTGGCTTTATGCTTACTAAGCCAATCCATCCCTAGAATTACATCAAAATCATGTAAAGGAAAAGCTATCAAATCAGCTACTAAGGTGGTACTACCACACATAATAGGGACTTCTACATACAAACTATTACAAGGTATAACCACACCAGAAGGCGTAGAGATGTCTGCCTCACAAGCTTTAGAGTTCTCTAAGCCTAACTTTTTCACAAGAGATTCAGATATGAAAGAATGAGAAGCACCTGAATCAAATAACACATAAGTAGGCATCGAATGGATAGAGAAAGTACCAGTCACCACGTTGCCCTTAGTGTTTGCCTCAGTCTGGTTCATCACATGAACATGGCCAGTGTTTCGCCTTGCATCGCCTCTGTGTGCCTGAGCAGCATTAGCAGTACCTCCATTATGATTAGGTGGTGCATTTCTTGAAGTAGAATGTGGAGGACGAGCATTGTTTGTATTCTGAGGTCTCCTATCTGGTTGTGGCCCATTTCTCGAACTCATCTCAGGCCTGAAGTTCCTAGACTTTGGGTTTGTGAAGCATTCATAAGCACGATGCCCTTTCTTCCCACAATGGTTACACTCCACCAAGTTACCATCACAATCTTTGCCAGGGTGGTTTGAACTACAGCGTTTGCAATAGTAAACCCGATCAGTCCTCTGGTTCTGTCCTGAGAGCTGACTACGGCTATGAGTGGAACTCTGATTCTCCTTAGAATACTGCTGACTAGAATCACGATTCCCAAAGTTCTTGTTTCTATTAAAACTCCCTCTACCCTTGTTGTCACTCTTATCTGTCACCTGAGTCGACCCAACTGAGGTGGCTTTAAGCTTCTTTGCTGCCTGTTTCTTCTCCTGAATTCTCTCAGCATTACAAGCACGGGAGTACACCTCTTTCACTGTAGCGTAATCTCCAGCTCCCATCTTAGAATGAAGTTTAGGGTTCAGTTTCTCTTCAAATTTCTCTGCCCTCTCCTGCTCATCAGGAACTAGCCCCTTAGCAAAGCGAGCCAACTCCTGAAACTTCACATAAAACTCATGGACACTCATATCTCCCTGCTGGAGATCATTGAACTCTTCCCTCTTTCTCTTCCTCATATGGGCTGGGAAGAACTCCTCACGAATCGCCTTCTTGAACTCAGTCCAGCCAAACTCTCTCTCCTCCATAAACTCTTCTCCCTCCTCATCTACAATCACCTTAGTAGTCAGATCAAACTTATTGTGAGTCCACCAAATATCAGCATCCTCAACCAGGTAGTATGCAGCAGAATCAACTCTCATCTGGTCAGGGACTTGGAGAGTAGTAAAGATCTTATCAAACTCTCGAATCCAATTCTCCATCTTGGTAGGATCACCCTTACCATCAAACGTAGACGGTTTCTTCTGGTCAATCCCTTTCGAAATCATAGCATGAGAGCTAGCATTACTAGAAATAGGAGCAACGGGAGTAGCAAGAGCAGCAGCCTGGGCCGCAGCAAGCTTCTCCATAGCTTCAGTCAAGGCTCGGTTGGATTGAGCCTCCTCGCGTATCATACGACTCGAACCTGAGCTTCTACTACGCACGCGTCGATTCATCGTTCTAGCATCGCAATAAAAAAAAACAAAGATAAACCAATGTTGATTCACCCTTACTAATTAATGATTAACAAAACAAACTCAAATAGTTCACAACTGTTACGTTTAAAACTCCATCAAATCAAACAATAGAATGAAAAGAGAAGCATAAACATTAACACATAAAATAAAAATTCCTTGCCTCCCAAAGTCTCATCCTCGCAGCGGCTTTTTAGTTTTTAACAAATTTATTAACCTACTCTTGTTTAAGGTCATTTTAGGAGTCTTAATAACCTAAAGCTCTGATACCAACTGTAACACCCCTGAAATTCCTCTACTTTGAAAATGTAATATAATAAATAATTTAAGGAAACTCC
The DNA here is from genome assembly GCA_947645195.1 of Patellifolia procumbens. Classification (NCBI taxonomy): domain Eukaryota; kingdom Viridiplantae; phylum Streptophyta; class Magnoliopsida; order Caryophyllales; family Amaranthaceae; genus Patellifolia; species Patellifolia procumbens. Next base: position 13,984 of record CANSGD010000118.1, on the reverse strand, counting down.
AAAGGTGCTACGCCGCGATAATTAATAATAATCACCGCAAGGCTAAAGGTTCTAACTGAAATAAATAGTCAATAAGGTTTAACTAATCAAACTAACTAGAATCTACATTATTATTACAGACTGAAATAAAATACTAAAGTCAAAAGAATAACAGCGGAAGTCTTATTAAACCTACTAACGTATAACTAAATCCATCGCACTCTTTAACCCAACCTTGAGCTAACCACCTTCAAGTCCCTGCACATTGAACACTATAGTATCAGCCAAAAGGCTGAGCAAGATTTCATACTGTATTAAAACAAAACTATCCAATGTGCAGGTAAGATATATAGGAATATCTTACAAATTCATTTCCAACCTGTACAAATTAAATATATAAAATAAAACCACCTTCCAATAAATCTTAACTTTCAACTTTCTTTCTTTCTAAAACAATCCTGAAAATACATTTAAAATGTAACTGTTTTGAAACCTGTGAGTAGGAAGTATTAAAGTCCAATGAGCTAGCTAGGCTCACGAGACAGGTAAACACCAAAGCCCCTAGTATGCATACCCCTAACTTGATAACGAACCAAGAAGGAAGACAAATGGCAAGTGTATTGATCAACATACACCCAACTACTAAATAATGGTTGAGACAAAACTCAACCTACTTCCAAACCTAGGAATACCGCTTACCGGCAACCCCACAAAAACATTCTTATAAAACATGATAAATCATAATTAAGTAAACATAGAAACATTCTAGTTTACTCAAAACCTGTAGCAATGAGGAACATCCTCCTTTTAAATCTCAACTTGGTATATGAGGAACTTCCTCCCTTTTGAATCTCATAAATAAATCTCCTTTTTCTTTCACAATAAATATCGTCAAAACGATTTAAATCTCATTATATAAACATTGTAAAACCTTTTAAATCTCAATATATAAATAATGTAAAACTCTTTTTTAAAATCTCAATATATAACCACACAAAACCTTTTTAAAACTCAATATAAACTTTAAACCAATATCATCCAATTCTCAAAATAATCTATACAAGTCTTAGTAAGAAATCTTACCTTTTCCGCAACCACAACCAACCAAACGTAATCTCAAGTCAGTAAGGTCCTTCTACGAACCCACAATCTACAATATAATAAAGTATAGTATAAGTCATTTGACTATACTTCACATAATTCACATACAAATAACCTAACCTAGTTAATGAGCTTTGACTAATTTTAAAACCGACTCAATGTCAATAGGACACAAAAGTCAACAAAAGTCAAACTGGTAAATAAAAGTCAAACTACTTTGACCAGAAAATCCCTCGTACTATTTTTCCGATAGTTGACTCCTTCACCTACACTACTCTACTAACAACTAGTGAGCACAACAACAATATTAAACCACAGCGACGTCACTAACAAACCACAATACGACTACATTAGCAACAACCTACAATGACAGCTTATAATACTCCATATAACATCTACCAACATAAACTATACAATACCACTACAACCAACAACGCACATATACAATACTAACACTTGACAAAAGTCTAAACTTAAGCATATAATCTCTAATAATTCTGCTAATCAGACAACTAAAAGTCTACAATATTAGACAAATCATTCGACTAATAATTTAAACTATGAAACTAACATGAACCCAATATAACAAGAATTCAGAGTAAGTTTTGAAAGTAATAAATTTTTCAATCTAAATTCGAAAACATAGTAGACAACTCGAATTAAAGATCACACTATAACTAATTAAACAAATTTCACATGACATAAATTTTCCCCAATTCAATTTATCTCAAGAACCCTAATTTAAGAAAACGCCCAATTTGAAAATCAACATAGAAACTGAAATTAAAGCATGGATATAAAACTTACTTGATAAATTAGAGTGATAGAAGGTAGATTAATGAATAAAGACCTGGAATTTCGTCTCTTTGACCCGAAATTCTACCCGAAAAACACAAGCCACAAAACTCCCTTTTCTTTTCAATCAAAAACGCCTAAAACTAGAATAATGATTGTTGATGGTTAGTGATGAAGAATGGTCTGATGATGATGGTTACTGTAAGTTTGATTTGTGGTGATGGTTGAGTAAGAAAGTAAAAATAGAAGAAGTAATGGAGGAGATGGCTAGATGGGGATGTCGAGCAGTAGCAGCGCCTCTGGAGGTAAGGTTTTGTTTTTCTTTTTTTTTTTTGTCCTCTCTTCTTTATATAGTTTAGTATACTAAACCTAATGGGTATGGGTATTAAACCTAATCCAACCACATATAGGTTTTGGGCTATTTCTAAGATAGAGTCAAAGTAGGGAAAAAATAATTTAATAAAAGACTAATTTAAATTATTTTAATATAGATATTTACTAACAATATATAAAATACGGGGTGTTACAATCTACCCCCCTTAAAATAAGTTTCGTCCCGAAACTTAAAATATAAATCACACAATCAAATATTCAAACTTAGACAATTGTTTTTCAAAATATCTCATTAACTCTATAGGTTAAATAAGTACTAGACACTTAATAAATAAAACCATAACTTACACCTTACCATCGTACTAAAACAAGTAGCGAACTAAACACATAGCAAAATTCCTCCCCATAAAGATTGAGGGGGTGTATTAGGGTAGTTGAATTATTCATTAAAATTAGACTCTTAGTTTTGTAATATTCAGAGACGATTTTATGCTCTAGCCTACGCCAACGGGGCTCCTGAGGACCCTCCGGGGCCCGGGAGATTTTTGGCTCGGGACTTCACCGATACCCTCCATATGCCCCGGGATGCCTCCAGTACGAAAGGGGGCCCTTACTTTGCCCCCCAAGGCCTTGGCTCCACCCGGCTCAGGTGGTGCCCAGCAACGCATGCCTTGCCTAATGATGCCTATGGTGCCCACCAAGAGCACTCCCTTAGGCCACCAAATGCTATCAAAGGCCATCATATCACCCTATGAGCCCCCCACAATTCTCCCACCTAATTTTCCAACAGTTGGCTCGGGGCCCTGTCGGGGCCTTTTGCTGTAGCCTATGCTGACGGGGCTCCGGAGGACCCTCCGGGCCCCGGGAGATTTTTCGCTCGGGACTTCACCGATACCCTCCATATGCCCCGGGATGCCTCCAGTACGAAAGGGGGCCCTTACTTTGCCCCCCAAGGCCTTGGCTCCACCCGGCTCAGGTGGTGCCCAGCAACGCGTGCCTTGCCTAATGATGCCTATGGTGCCCACCAAGAGCACTCCCTTAGGCCACCAAATGCTATCAAAGGCCATCATATCACCCTATGAGCCCCCACAATTCTCCCACCTAATTTTCCAACAGTTGGCTCGGGGCCCTGTCGGGGCCTTTTGCTGTAGCCTACGCTGACGGGGCTCCGGAGGACCCTCCGGGCCCCGGGAGATTTTCGCTCGGGACTTCACCGATACCCTCCATATGCCCCGGGATGCCTCCAGTACGAAAGGGGGCCCTTACTTTGCCCCCAAGGCCTTGGCTCCACCCGGCTCAGGTGGTGCCCAGCAGCGCATGCCTTGCCTAATGATGCCTATGGTGCCCACCAAGAGCACTCCCTTAGGCCACCAAATGCTATCAAAGGCCATCATATCACCCTATGAGCCCCCAAAATTCTCCCACCTAATTTTCCAACAGTTGGCTCGGGGCCCTGTCGGGGCCTTTTGCTGTAGCCTATGCTGACGGGGCTCCGGAGGACCTCCGGGCCCCGGGAGATTTTCGCTCGGGACTTCACCGATACCCTCCATATGCCCCGGGATGCCTCCAGTACGAAAGGGGGCCCTTACTTTGCCCCCAAGGCCTTGGCTCCACCCGGCTCAGGTGGTGCCCAGCAACGCATGCCTTGCCTAATGATGCCTATGGTGCCCACCTAGAGCACTCCCTTAGGCCACCAAATGCTATCAAAGGCCATCATATCACCCTATGAGCCCCCCACAATTCTCCCACCTAATTTTCCAACAGTTGGCTCGGGGC
>CANSGD010000117.1:0-149970 GCA_947645195.1 Patellifolia procumbens | reverse complement strand
CAATGATAATTCACAAGCTGGAGTACAATAATTTCTCACAAGGCACTAGAAATAAAGTATTTGTTCCTCGTGTTACAATGAACAGTTTATTATTGATGTGACAAGAATTTATAAGGATGAAAACAGTCGAGCAAAGAAAGCTTATAATGACAGCAATAGAAGGGATCAAGACAATGCTTTCTGATGCAACACCTGCGAAAAGCGTAAAGTGATGTCTTCATAACCACTTTAGCTCCGTAAGGGGTGGAATCTTGTCGCAAAGGCAATGAAATTCCATTCAAAAAGACATAAAGGTACTAGAAATAAGGTATTTGTTCCTCGTGTTACAATGAACAGTTTATTATTGATGCGACAAGAATTTATAAGGATGAAAACAGTCGAGCAAAGAAAGATTATAATGACAGTAATAGAAGGAATCAAGACAATGCTTTCTGACGCAACACCTGCCAAAAGCGTAAAGTGATGTCTTCATAACCACTTTAGCTCCATAAGGGGTGGAATCTTGTCGCAAGGCAATGAAATTCCATTCAAAAAGACATAAAGGTAACATTCCGGTACTTATGATTAACAATCCAGATTAACACCTAGAAAAAGATGGCCTTTTACAAATCTGGAAAATGATCGTTTAGAGATTGATTGGTACACTACATATCATGCCAAAACAAAACTCTTGAACCACTCTTAACTTTAAACCCAGCAAAGGACTTGAATTGATGCAACCCACTTGATATGGATTTCCAAATGCCTACACCATGAAGGAAAGGTAACCCCTTACTCCACCATCTTAAGTCACAACGCCATACTTTGTGCTTAATTATGTTCTTCCACAATGCATTATCTTCATTTGCAAACCTCTAAAGCCATTTTCTTTTAAGAGCATTATTCATCAAACGAATATGCCTAATGCCGAGCCCTCGAGCGGGCTTAGGCCGGTAAACATCTTCCTACTTAACCCAATGGAAATCTTAAATCATTGTTTCCCCATAGGAAGTCCCGTTCAATTAATTGAAACCACACTTGCAGGGATAATGTCATGCTAACATGGACATGAAAAAAAAATAAGCTAGAAAGGGTGCTTTTTAATCATGTTAGTCTACCACCACCTCTTGAACCAAAGCAGTCTAAAGAAAGAAGCAGAAGTTTTCTAGCGAATCACATTAGATGAGAAACTTCTTCGAACTTTACAGAATCAAAATTCACAGACCACCTTTTAGTTGGAATATCTTTCAACTCAGACCCTCAGGCAGCCACTAAGCCTCTATACTTGACCAAATTATGATAGTTGATTCTTCGCAATAGATGGTATCTTCTCTTTAAACCTTCATGTATCTTACGCAACCGCATGATAGAGTAAATTGGGAAAGATGAAAATCAATGTAAAGTTTGCAAAACCCCAGCGAGCGACAGCAGCGTATGAGTAGTGAAACGAAGGTGGAAAGAACAAAGTGAACAGAGAAAGCTGAACAGATTAAGTAATAGACTTTTTCACGCTACCTCAGCACTTCATGTAAACAAGCAACTATAGCTAGAATATTCTATCTACTCAATTTCTTATATAAGGAAAAAAAAGTACATCAATTGATAAGAGGATGAGCAATTATAAGAAAGGTAAAATGCGTCAAGGGTGTTGACCAAAGAGTTCTTGTGGAGGATGAGGAGATAAAGGATAGATGGAGGTCGTACTTTGATACCTTGTTCAACAGTGATCAGGCACAAGACATCGGGGATGTACACATCCCGCCAAGTATGTTAAATCGAGAGTTTATGAGAAGGATTCAAAAGGGAGAAGTCGTAGAAGCATTAAAAAGATGGGATTGAAGAAAGCTACGGGGCGAGATGGCGTACTTATCGAAGTTTGGAGGTGTTTAGGGGGTAGACGAATCGAATGGCTACAACATTCTTCAACATGACTTGGAGACACAACAAAATGCCATTAGAGTGGAGGAAGAGTACTACAAGATATTGGAGAACCAATTTGGATTTATGCCAGGAAGGTGGACTATAGAGGCAATCCACCTCATGAGACAGACAATGGAACATTACCGTGATAAGAAGAAGGATCTACATATGGTTTTCATTGATTTGGAGAAGGCATATGATAGAGTACCAAGAGAAATACTTTGGTAGGCGTTGGAAAAGAAAGGTGTTTCACAAAAATATATAGATATCATCAAGGACATGTATGAGGAGGGCCACTACGATTGTGCGGACTACGGTAAGGAGGACAGAAGAGTTCCACATTACGATCGGAGTGCATCAACGTTCGGCACTTAGTCCCTTTCTCTTTGTTGTAGTCATGGACGAACTAACGAGGTCAATTCAAGATGATATACCATGGTGTATGATGTTTGCGGATGATATTGTGTTGATTGATGAGACAAAGGAAGGTGTTGAGAATAAGTTGGAATAGTGGAGGCATACATTGGAAGCCCGTGGTTTTAGATTGAGCAGAAGTAAGAAGTAAGACGGAAGGGTTACAAGCAGCGAGGCAGGGGCGGTCATTTTGGATAGCAAAGTGGTTCAAGGATCGAACGTCTTCCGTTACCTTGGATCCATTCTCTAAAAAGATGGAGAATTCGATAAACGTGGCTCATAGAATAAAAGCGGGTTGGTTAAAATGGAAAAGCGCCACCAAGCTCCTTTGTGATTCCGGCATTCCCCAGAGATTGAAGGAAAAATCTACTGCACGGCAATTAGGCGTGCTTTGTTATATGGCACCGTCCATCGGTGAAACAATGTCACGTTCATCAGATGAATGTGGCGGAAATACGTATGTTGCGGTGGATGTGTGGCCACACAAGGAAAGACCGATTAAGAAATGAAGTGATTCGGGAAAAAGTTGGAGTTGCACCCATTGAAGAAAAGATGAGGGAGAATCGGATAAGATGGTTCGGTCATGTGAAAAGGAGATCAGGTGATGCACCGTGAGAAGAATTGAAGAATGGAGGAGTAATCAAATTGTAAGGGGCAATGGAAGACGTGAAATGACTTGGATGAAGGTAATTGAAAGTGATATGAGGTTACTTGGGATTGAGGAGAGCATGGCGTTGGACAGAAGTGGCTGGAGGGGCAGTATCAAGGATACAAGGAACGAATCGCTCGTCCCAAATCGGGGAACGAACGCGACTCAGATCGCTGAGTGTGGCGTTCCAGATTTCTTCTTTATAACCCGCAAAATCCACTTTGAATTGAACCAATTTCAGAAAATGGGCTGCCACTTCAAACCCTAGATCTAAAATTGGAGGTTAGATACTTTATATTATCAATCAAGACCATGGGGCTTTTATTGTGGTTGTGAAGGAGACTGTGTTGGTACGTTTTTTAGGCGTCGTTGATCTTTCGGCGATCTCCTCCGGTCACCTTCTCCGATGAATGCAAGTTGAGGCTGGCTCTTTTAGTTTCCTTAGCCAGTTAAGAGGAAGAAGAATTGTCAGATGCTAGGTGACGTAATAAATAGAAAAGAGCTGAGTGGGTTAAACTTTTTACTAAAGTAGGCTTGGAAATTGTGACAGCTTTAACCTACCTATTTTTTTACCTTTTTTTTAAAACTGTTTCTTTTTATTTTTAATCATAAAACTATATGTTGCCAACTGTATTTCTTTTTACCAAGTAGGCTTGGAAATTGTGACACCTTTAACCTACCTATTTTTTACCTTTCTACTTAAAACTTTTATTTTATTTTTAATCATAGAACTATATGTTGCCAGCTGTATTTCTTTTTTAGTAAAATATCATATTCTTTTTGTTTTAAATTTATTAAAAATTTTAATCTAAATGAATGACCCAACGTTCCGGATTCACCTAAGGTAACATTCCCCGTATCGAATTTCGTACCACGTTTCGAATCGAATCTCGTTCCTTGTATCATTGGGCAGTATCCATGTGGAAGAAGGGGTGTGATTACTGCATTTATTTGTTTTTCTCAATTATGTTGGTTTTTATCATAAAACCTTTTGTTGAAAACCTCCTTTAAAAACTTTTTAAAAACTTTTTAAAACTTAATACCTTTTAAAAGAAACTTTTTATCACTCTTGGCAATGTCATCTCCTTTGGCAACGGTTTCAGTTGACGATTCATGTTAGCCGACCCCAAATCACTTTGGGAATAAGCTTAGTTGTTGTTGTGTTAATTGATAAGAGGCTAAACAAAACCTACATACACCACTACCTATGATGAGCAGGTTTTAATTAAAATTAACAAAGATTCAAAGATTTCAAATTAAACCTAGGAAAAATAGAAAGCAACGTGACTTATTTAAAAAATCTGGTTTCACAAATTCTAAATAATTCCATTTTTCATTTAGAAGCAAAAATATAGAAAACAAACGACTTTTATAAAGTTGCATTTGCTAATTAATGTTTTGAACTATTAAGTTGAACTCTTTGCCTTATGGTATGAAGAATAAGAACTATTACGCCAACCCTATAATTTCTGTTTGAAAAACTTCCGATTGCTACCACGAAGCCTACTCAAGTTAGTTAGTCTCAAAAATCTCCAAGTTAAGAACAAGAAGGGCCCAGCAAATATTACCAGAAAAAGTGCAACACTGTTAAATCAGGAAAAGAAAATAGTACACAAAAAAATCACATTCTATATTTGGGAACAAAAGCTGCTTGATCCCATAGCCTTTCAGATAAAAACTCTATAAATGTAAATAGAAGTACAGAAAACAAAAGCAAGAAAACTTAGCCAGCAAAGAGTAGAAAAAATCAAAAGCTACACTTCGCAGCCTCTCCTTTCCTAAACAATCCAAGTAGCCAAACATATAAGCCACTGGGGGTCCCATATTTTCTCTCACGCCTGTGTTTTATTGGAACATGATATGCAACAGCAGTGGAAAAAGTGCAGAGAACCACAATTATCTGACATACCTTGCACAGTTACATTAACTAGCAATTTTGAGGTCCATCCACAAGATTCAAAGAGGAGTACAGCCTTATCAGTTGATGCAAGAAAATTTTCCAAGTCCTCAGAATTGCCAAGTCTTTTAAGAGGAAGTTCTTCAGCTGCAAGCGACATTAAATGATAAGCAGAAAACAATACATCTTGAACCCTACGACCTCCCTGATACTTATAAGCCACAGCATGACGGTAACAGAGAACTGTAATTCCATCTGAACCACCAAGAGAATTAGCCAGCTTCTTTTCAAGATTACGATTCACAAACATCAGCTTCAAGGAGCTATACTTTGCTTTTTCTTCAGCCAGTTTCTGAGATATCTCATTCATCAGCGAGCGAGATTCCCCACACCCTGAGAGAAAATCAAAATAATAGTTGGACAATAAGTACATATTTAAGGAGTTAAACAAGTATGAAAGGAACAAAACTTTAACAGAAATGCAAATATCATAAAAACAAATGCACAGGCATATGATCAGTCTAGTATCAGAATCTACACAACCTTACTCTTACAATATCAAAAGGTTTTTGACAGACCTTAGAATGACCAATCAATCACTAGCTATTCTTTAGCAACTATAATCAGACCCTAAAGGAAATGCAGACTTGTTTTTTCTTCCAGAAAAATAAGAGATTGACAATAATATCATTCATCACCATGATCGTGACATCACAATTTGCTATTTACATCCACCTGATAGGCACACGAAGTTATTTTAACCCAGCTGGTGCATTTCTTTCTTTCTTTTTTTGCAACTTCTTTTTCTTTTTCGTCCATATAAAGCAAATAATTAAAAACTTCACTCTGACAACAACATTTTGCATTCTAAATATTTTTGAGATTCAGAGGCAACTTGTAAGAAATTATGTGGCGAATAGAATGAGACACGGCCATCCAGATATTGTTTTCAAACTCAACAATTTTTTTTATTACTTCTGCCAAGCATTAAGCCCCCTTATTAATTATGTTACTCCTTAATCCTTGGGTGTTCTGTAATGATACTTCTTTAGTTCTGTTCTATGCAAACCACCTTATGTTAACCCCCTTCCTGCTGCAGTGTGGCACCTTGGGCCAACTTTTCTCAGATGTCATGTAAAAATGAGAAATGACCAGGAAATTGGACCAACCATTCTGGTATGCTGGAAGGAAAATGATATAAGGAATTTATCCAGTTAAATTTATCTCATCAGTTTTATAGTCTCATTAGCCAAAATAAACTCCAACAAGCACATTACAGACAAACAATAAAATTTGATCTCATTTGTTATTTCAATGGCAGGCAAACCTACCACAAGTGTGCTACGAGTTACAGCATCACTATATGTTTTAGTCGAGGAAGGGCTTCCTTAACACAAAAATATATCCAGTATACTTGTTTGTGTTAATCTCAGTCCAACTTTGTGATGTGAAAGATGCTCTTGTTGCCACAAAAAGACGGACGAAAAAAGGTTGGCTTGCCGGGGTCTAGAAGATGATTTCATTGTCAATTTAGTGTGCACTTGCAAGGAAAGAAACCAGCAAGGAATTACTGGTTTAGCTATCTCTTGTGAAACATTTTCAAGTTCCACCTTTTCAAACTTTTGCATAGCTCCAGTCAAGTTTTTAGTAACTAGCATCACTTGCCTATCCTAGAGTAATCGACTTCATTGTCAATTTAGTGTGCACTTTCAAGGAAAGAAACCAGCAAGGAATTACTGGTTTAGCTATCTCTTGTGATTTCAAGTTCCACCTTTTCAAACTTTTGCATAGCTCCAGTCATTCCTTTGAATGTAACAATCAGTTGGAAAATGAACCTCATCGCACATGCTGGAAATTATGTGTCAATTACTACCCACCAGGCCACCATGAGGAAAAGGTGGAAGTTTGGTCAGGGTACTCAAGGAACTACAGTGTAAATCTGTTAGAGGTTAGCTTGTGCAAATGGGCACCAAGTTAGTTACAGAAAACAAGTTATAGAAAGACGACAATAGAGAGGGCACAAGGGGAGAAGTGGTGAATGTTCATCATTATTCCCTTCAGTTCTATTCCGTGTTTCAGGAGAGAATAAGTCTCTCGAAAGCCTATGCTCATCTTTTATACTTCCTCCGTTTTTTTATTAAATGTGACACTTTCCATCTAAGGAAGTTTGGAATTAGTTGTGACACTTTCTTTTTTGGGCAAATCTTTCCCTCTATCTCTCTCCTATCACATGGGTCCCCTCCTTTCTTTCTCTCTATTTTCTTTCTCTCTATCTCTTTGCTCTCCAAAAATTACGTAGGAGTCCGTGAAATCAAAAGTGTCACAACTAATAAAAAACGGAGGAAGTACTACAGTTCCAGTTCATCAATCAAATCCACCATCTTCTTCTCTTAACCATCCCTAATTATTCTACATTAGCTAAGTCTGTCCGTAGCATTACCGTGTCCTCCTCATTTCTATATGAGCTACTCAATTCACTAAACTCCCCCTTCCTGAACCACAAACATGGTAATTTCCTGCCAATTTCATGTACCATAAACTACTGAGTCGAGAGCCTTCCGGTAATGGCAGTCCCTTTTTTCACACAATCAATGGTTCATAAAGACGAAAATCATTTTTGACCCAAAGAAAAAACATTTAGCTTCTTCGATTTTAATGACAACAAAACACCAAGTCACTAAAACAAATCTGCAAAAAAAGCTTATTGGTGCATATACTTCTTGACTAATCACAAGGATCCAAATGAAATCATATATTAAACCGTAATTATCGAGTTGCACCATAATTTATAAGCAAAGATACAAAATCTGAAAAATGAGAAATGTAAGGAAAGAGATGACATACAGGGGACGGTAATGAAGAGGAGGATGTGAGGATGAAGACGAATCTGAGATGAGAAATTGTTGGAAGAAAGAATCTGCCATTTGAATTCAATATTGTCCTTGTTCTTGTGATTGGGATTGTTAGCAACGGCGTAGGTTGTTGGGAGCAAATGAGAGAAAACTGCTGACAACAAAGCCAGCAAAGTGATGAATTTAAGAAACACCATTCTTATTCTTATTCTTATTCTTATTCTTATTCTTATTCTTATTTGTCAAGCTTTGCTACTTCAACTCGCCTGCGGAAATCGACATGGGACGGACTCTAAGCTTTTTTCTGGTTGTTTTGCCGAGTACACACTAGTTTTTCACTCTTTTAACCAAAAAACTATAAATGTGAAGTGAGGAAAATAAAAAACTGAGTGAATTGTATCGAGGTTACTCTTTGGTCCGTCCAACCTTGATTAGGTATACTTTGAGAGTAGGATTCTTATCATTCTCTTTTATCCCTTTCGGAGATGACAGAGTAAGTGTCAGATTTCGCTCCCAATGTCTCTTTGTTGGTGAATTACAATTTCTGCCAACAGGTTTACTAAGAAAGCTTTGTTAGGTTGAGTGTTGTTAGCCAAATACATCAAACCACCAATTACACTTAGGTATAGTACTTTAAGATCGGGAATTTCTTTGCCTTCTTCTCGAGGTCAGAATGGATAGTCTTTCACATTCAGAGATCGAACTACCATTGGAGAACCTATCGGGTGTGATTTATCCATGTGAAAACATTTCTTAACTTTTTAAGTACAATTTGATTGATGGACAAAGATTCCATCTCTCAAATGTTCCATTTGTAAGCGAACACAAAATTTTGTCCTCGTGAGATCTTTCGTTTCAAATTCTTTTGTCAAGTATCTTGCAGTTATCTCAAGTTCTTTAGGAGTTCTAATGATGTTCAAATCATCTATATAAACTGCAATTATAGCAAGCTCTGATTGAGATCTTTTAATAAAATCATAAGGACTAATTTGAATATTCACAGAGGCGATTGTACCACATTCTTCAAAATTGTTTGAGTCCACCATTTAACTTGTCGAGAGCATTTCTCTAGATGTGTGTTTCTCTTTGGTAGTTTGAGTCACATACATCAAGGACCTTCATGTAAATGTAAGTATCTAGTGACTCATATAAGTATATAGTCATGACAACCTCATTTAGAGTATTTCAGAAACTGATAAACTTACCAAAAACCTCACCGTAGTTGCATTAAATACCGGAGAATATGTCTCGTCATAATCAATCCCCGACATTTGGGAGAAACCTTGAGCAACGAGTCTTGCTTTGTATCTAGCGTTTTCATTTTCCTCATTGTGTTTTCTAACAAATACCCACTTGTGTCCTATCGATTTTACACCCTTTGGTGTCCGAGTTATTTGTCCGAAATCTTCTTGTTTTTCAAGCGATTTTAATTTTGCTTGGATTGATGCTTTTCATTTTAGCCAATCTTGTCTACAGCGACATTCATCTACAGCTTTTGGTTATATATCATTCTCATAAGATACCATTTCAAACACTATGGAGTAAGTAAATATTTCATTCACGACGACATTTTTCCGATTTCAATGTTTCTTTGTATAAGCATAATTAAATCGAAGTTTATTGTTGTCGATACTTTCGTGCTCCTCGTTATTTGAAACATTTTCATCTTTGTCATTATCTTTATCTTTTCCTCCATTTTGAATTTCATGTTCTTTATTGAAGAACAACCATTTGTTCATTTTCTATTTCATCTCGCCTTTTTATTTTTCCTTGCTTTTGAATCTTTGAACCAAGTGGCCTTCCACGCTTTCGGTGTGACATAGACTGTTTAATTGTCTTATTATCCGTGGGAATTTCAATACGTGCAGGTGCATTATTTGACGGTATATGTGACTTTGTCACTTTCTTACTATCAATGAATGCATCAGACAATTGATCTGCAACACCTTATAAGTGAACATTGTTCTTAATTTCTTGCTCACAAGAGTTTGTTTGTGGATCTAGAAAAGATAATTGTGTTGCATTCCATGTGACTTTTATATCTTTCTTGTTTGTAGATCTAGAAAAGATAATTGTGTTGCATTCCATGCTTTCATTAAAATGACAATCAGCAAAAAGAGTCAGTAACCTGTCATTGATTCAAGATATTTTATAATAGATGGTGATTCAAAACTGATATATATTCTCAACCTTCTTTATGGACCCATTTTTGTGCATTGTGGTGGAGCAATATGGACATACAGACCACATTCAAATATTTTCAAATATGAGACATTTGGTTCTCGACTAGAGATTAGTTGCAATGTTGAGAATTTATGATAAACGATTGGTCTCAATCGAATTAATAATGATGCATGTATTATGGCGCGATTCCAAGCATATGAAGGCAATTTTGATTTCATTAATATAGTAGCCTTACCATTAATTACAATCTTTTTATTAATGATTCGGCAAAATCATTTTGTGTATGAACATGAGCCAGTGGATGCTCCACATCAGTCCCGATGGACATACAATAATCATCAAATGTTTGGGATGTAAAAGTCCTCAGCATTGTCAAATCTTATTCTTTTAATTGTATAATCCGATAATTGAGTTCTCAATCAAATGATTGAGGAATAAATTTTGCAAATGCATTATTTTTGCTTGATAGAAGGCTTACATGTGATCATCATAATAAAGTATCGAAAGTCCATATGACACTTTTTGATATCTGTATCCATATCGAGGTAGACATTGGAAAACTTGAAGTTTTAACTACTTCCCCCATTTTTTATTAATTGTGACTCTTGTGATTTCACGGACTCTTAGACAATTTTCGTAGAGAAAAGAGATAGAGGGAAAGAAAAAAGAAGACACATATGATAGGAGAGAGATAAAGAGAGATATTTCCAAAAAAAAATGTCAAACTTCCTCATTAAAAAGTGTCACAATAAAGTAATAGAATGTTCATGACAACTCCTAAGATACCATACAGAGCAAGCGGCACCAGTGAACAGGCGGCTGAAGAGTATCATATGTTGCAAAAAGTCGAACTTTCTCACATGCACACGTCCTAATTTGAACCTTGCACAGCTCAACCAGCATTGTCCTCCCTCTACTGTGGTCTCCTTCACATCTCCTTAAAATGATCTATAAAGTACAAAATGCAAGCATCAATGAACGTGCAAGCTGTGATGGACTTTAGATTAGGGTCGCTGCAGGATGAACAAAAAAAGCGTACTGGAAACAGAGATATGGAACAAATACCTCCATGCCTGCAATTCCTGTCACATATGCAAGCTAAGGCACAAATTATAACTAATGACTTGTTACAATCCAAAGGCCACTCTCTGCACAAAATCTGGACGCCTTTTTGTAGGCATGCGAAGTAGTCCCGTAACCTGGAGCTCTGAAACTGCCTTGCAGAAACGTGCTCTTTAAAAGACAATATTAAGGATTTCCAACCAGGATCATTTCCAAAATTTATTGGGACTAGCCCCATTACTAGTGCAAGAAAAAAATTGATTTAATTTACGAATAAGCAGCAATTGTCATAAACCCAGAGACATTTAATCCATTTACCCTATGTTTTTAATCATCCCTTTGGGTGAGCAGCAAAGGATATTCGGAAATTGGAACTATACAGAGCTATAAAATGGAAACCCAAATTAGGCAACAACTAGAGACACGGCCATGAAATAACTACAGTCTAAGCAAGTCCATAGTCCATCTGATTGCACACTGCATCTAAAACACACCGGCAATTAAAGAATGATAACAAGATTGAAATAATGAAATGAACAAAAAGGATACTGAATCACGGCTTCGCTGTAGGTATTCGTATTTCCAATATCCTTCTTTTTCTTAGGTGTTGAATGCTTTGAACCCCTAGCTTTGGTAGATGGATTTACAAGAATTGCCTTAAAAGACTGGAACCAATCATGTACATTAATGATATCACCATGTTCTTGAGCCAGAATATACCTTGACAGGAGAAGTCACAAAACAAGTAGCAGTTCATAAAATCAGAAAGAAGCTTTAGAAGAAGCACAAAAGGTTCATACAATGTCTTCTAAATTTAATGCAAGTTAAAAGATGCAGGGAGGAAGCTGAAGTTTAATTGGAGACATTCTCCCACTGAAGCAGCAAGAGGCAAAATCAATGATCGTAACTTGACCCAATTTAACCAGCTAGCAGAGATATATAGATGATAGTTCTTGCAGAAAAAACAACTATAAGGCCTCCCAGTGAAGATCCTGCCACTGGCAAGATTTTAGACTACCATGTTGTGTAAGAGTGGTCAGTGCCTTAGATTAGACAGGCAGAAGGTTGTTATATAAAACATCGCCTTTCTAGAATAGAAACCATAAAAAAGAAAAAACGAAACAAAGATTATTGTAAAGACGAGACAACGCTGTCACTATAAGTAGCAAAAGCCCAGCAGCAGCACTAACAATGGCATACTACAAAGATATTGGAAATGCTAGGAGATAGATGAGAGCAAAATATCATAAAAGTACAAAAAATAAGAAACAATAGCTTAATTGTGAGTGTGGAACAGGTTAAGTAAGTACTTACAATATTGAAGTGTCGTGAAGAGATGGCAGCAATCTGCTTCCTCCGGTGCTGCAGCAGCTGCAGCGCATATATTTTTGGAACTCCAGTAGATCAGCTTGAATTCTTTTTCTAGGATCTCCCAGTAAGGCCTAGCAGTGAAGAAAGTCGTAATACTTAAACAATTACAATAACAAATTTTGTTCAAACAGAAAATTCATCCACAGATATTTCATAGCCATTAATCCTGAATTTGTGTCTAGGAAAAGATAAAACAGATGTCCTGAAGAAAATGACGAAGTCCTATTACTCAACCAAGCAAGAGCAAAATCCTATAGGGATTCAGTGCAAACAAAATTTTTTGTTAAAGACAATTGACAAAACATTTGTTCATCGACTTCCTCCCTAAAGTTAGTATCCTTCTTCTAGTATATGAGCTAGAAATTTAAAAGCCATAGTCAAGCACAAATTTTCCACGGTCTTAAGCACACATAATTTATGAGTTTTGATGGGATAATTAAGACGGCAAGACGTCATTCAGTAGCAAAACTCAGACTACTAGTCTTTCATCATCTGTATACAGAAACGGAATTTCCCTGATGAGAACCTGAAGGTCCTGAACCATAGAAGCCTTTACCGGGCTAAAAAAATTCAAGAAAAGACTTACTGTTTGAAGCTGGTCAACTTTCTTAAAGCACAAGATTTCATGAAAGGGCAAACTCTCGATAGGCTTCATCTGATCTCTGTGCAGAAAAGATAATTTCAAGGACTTTCAGTATAGGCATATATTAAAACCTTATATTCGTTCATCAATTGGCATACAGATTAGCCAGATGAGATTCACAAGCAATCGAGACAGAAGACAGAGGATAAATTAAATCTTAGCAAATGATAGGCACTTATTAACAGTTAAAATGCCAAGTTAAACTTCACAATAAACCAAGACAGAAGCAAGCATGAAACCCCATCAACTGGATGTCAAGAGCAAAGGTTATGTATCTGGACGAACTCTGTCATAACCAGTCAAAAAAAAACTAACAATGCAGCAAAATTCGTCTTTTTATGTGGATTAATTTAACAAGAATTTTGAAGGACAGGCCCACCAACCACACTGTATAATAGACCAGGTACCTTGTATAGAAGTCCCACTCGTGACAGAATATCAGGCGTACGGTCATATTAACACAATATTGCCCCCTGCTTTTGCAGAAGTCCCACTAGACCCTGGACATAAAACAAAGGACATTGACAAATCTCTTAGGGCAGCATGGTGAGACATAATTTTGACACCAGGATTACGGAAGTATAATCTTTACGTACATGAGCTCCACTTTCAACTTCACTAGATATGGAGCAGTAAAGAGTCTATTGGTCATGGACTCACCACAAACAGAAAGATCCATGGAATCCTAACATTACAATTACACAAAGTAAATTCTTAACTTGCTTGAGGATCTTAGACCTAAGGGTTGACAATATCATGAGATCAAACGCCAGAAAAGGACATTAGACTAGGTAAAGGTCATATTCTGCACCCTGATCTAAGCGTAGTGAGCTGGAAAGAAAGTTGAGAAACATCCTATGTTACTTGGACTCTTAATTTATCTCAAGTACCGACACCCCGACCTGGATATGGACACTTGACACTTCATTTTGGGCTAAAATCAAGGAAAGTTTTCACAATTTAGCCGAGTCGGACACTTGGACACTTACCCGTGTCCGACACTTCATCCCCGAGTTAGGTCACCTTGTTGCTGACTACAGAAGCTATCACACTGGCATACCATTCAATGGTCTGATCTAGAATTGGCCTTTCCATCACTTGTGCTAGTTTAGAAAATTCAAAGTACATGTAACATGAAGTGCCAAGGGTATAGAGGAGGTGAACATTGGTCGGTATAGATTTAGTAGTTTTAACTCTGGAGGGTTTGGTGCTCTGGAATTTAATCATGAGTCAGCAAAAAGAATTCCCTATTTTAAACAATAGTAATGGATGAAATTTCCTTGCCTTATTCCACAACCATATATGCTACAGTGAGTAATTTGAGTTTAGCATGAGTATCCAAAGAAAGATAGAAGAACCAGTGTATTTGAAGCTCCACAAATATCTTGGAGAAGGGAATTTTAGCCCTCTTTTACACTTCGTTCAAAGATAGTCAAGGACCCAACTTGCATAAAACTTATTAAGAGCAGCACGGAAATCAGCGGAACCTGTCTAAAAAGGATCTTTTTGCCAGTCCATCTCTAGTTTGTTCATGAGGAAGTCTGACAAAATCCAGCAACTCTTGCCTTTTTATGTGATCTAACATGCATGCTCATTGATAGATTTAGATCATTCGGAAAGACATAAGGAAAATAGAAACCCAAAGTTCCAAAATTACATAAAGGTGAATTGGGCTTAAAGGCAACAGTTGACAGCTAATTAATGCCTAATGGATCGAAAGAGATAAACTGACAACTCTGTTTTGATGTAACACTTTTTCAGGCAAGAGACTGCAATATACTACAGAATGTTTATATGCATGACTAGTGAGTAGCTATTTTTTAAATGAAATTGAAAATAAAGATGATTGTGGTACCATCCTGAATCATGAACAAACTTCAGAATCTTGTGGAAGACAGATATATATTAAAGATTCCCTAATAGCGAATGGTGATGGCTTATAAATTTTTATAAAAGAAAAACCCAGGACAACTGTTAATGGTTTAACGAATAAATGATAATCATTACCGAAGCATCCACTCAATCAATGCAAAAACTTTCTCATTCAATAATTTGGGATCTTTAGGAGCATATGTCCCTCGGGAAGAACTCCTGAAAAAAAAATTGTAACGACAATTAATCACTCAAGATAAAAGGAAAGCATAATGGTTTTAGCACAGTATTCTACTTTAATATCCTATTGCCTCCAAAAGCATCATCCTAAATTGAAAATACTAGATGCAAACTGCAACTGCAGCAACATAATAAACCATCAGCAACTGATCAACAATGGATACAGTATTATGATGCCTACATACAAGTTGAAATGTCCCTTTCACATTCAACTATACTCATACAATTATGATGGATATTGTTTTTACCAACAGGGAAACAAGCTGCTACTGATACTTATTGCAAGAAAATAGAATGGGGTATAGATAACAAAAAGGTATTCAGAAAGAATTACATACATTACAGAGATTATCAAAGTGCCAAACAGTCAACTCTCCCCTCTCTCTCTCTTCCCTTCTACAATGTGAATAGTGGCTAGTGCAGGAGCAATAACTTCTTAACTATTTACTTGTCTTTCCCTCCAAAGCAATTGTCATTTGTGGGATCTAGAGCCCAATTCTGTATTCACACAAGCTAAAATCGAAATTCTCATATACCTGACCTTAAATTTGTCATAAGTTCTTGTCCTTTCCTTGAGTTATATTACTCGGACTCGGATAAGGGTGTCAAACTCCGGCACGGATCCAAAAGACTCAAATGAAGCTTTCTATATTCGAGGACATGGGGACACATTTGAGAAAGGTCCAATTTATGATTATGGGCTTAGAACACCAACAATTTATGTATATTTTCAAAAACGAATACTCCCTTTGTTCCTTTACTTTCTTCTTGTTTGCCTTTCGGAAAGCCAAATCTAAAAAAAGTTGACCATACCTTGCATTTATAAGCAAAAAAATATTAGGATTTTTGGTTAATGAATACCTAGGTTCTTGACACTGTTGGATTTAAAGACCTAATAAGAGATAACTACATAGTATGTTTCTACTTTTTTGCAAATCAATACCAAGTGTACCAATTAACATTTGTGGGGCCCACTGACTAACTATTTATAACCACCATTAGTGCTTTGGTTTGAACATTCATTCATTTGCAAGAGATTCCTCATTTTTACTCTTACAATATGATGTGGAATCGAAGAGACTACTCCAAATTATGAATGTATATGACCTTCGCAATTTTTGGGTATGGTTAATTCTTCGAAACAAGGTCATGGGAGTTATGAGTTCAAGCTCAATGCAACCTTTTCGCCCATGTTAAGGTGGATTGAAGATGTGTTCCAAGAAGAGTCCAAGAGTGGCGTCCAAGTTGAGTCAATTAGGAGTCGTAGTTATTTTAATTAAGTCATTTAAGCAAAAAAAAATGGCCGATTTTTTTCTACTGATTTTCGGTTCTATTTAGGAGTCCTAGTTGAGTTGTAATTCCTTTTTGATAAGAATTGATTTAGCTAAGGGATAAGGAAGAGATAGGCATGTAAATAAGATAGAAAGGGCCGAAATCCCTATCATATCTTACTCCCTCCGTTCCCTAATGTTGTTCCCATTTCCCGAATTAGTGTTCCTTTAAGTTGTTCCCATTTGGAATCTTTCTAAATTTAACTTCCATAAAGTCAATATATTTTCTTATAAACTCTCAATCTTATTGGTTGTTTTGCATAGTAATATGTGTTGTCCTTACATTAAATGTTTCTTTTACATTTATTATGCTTTGATAAGATAAAATTAACAATAATTCACCCAAAATCATGCAATCTTTAAATAATATTTTACTAAGATTCAATTTTCTTAATTCTTTCCCCGATTCCAAATGGAAACAACATTTGGGAACGGAGGGAGTATTAGATTATCTTCCTTATTTTTATCTTTATCTTTTCCTAAATTATATGGATTAAGATTTAAATGCTTTCTAGATAGATTTTTGGTTTCCTAATGATACTAGAATTAGTCTAGTATATAAAGGCGCCTGTTTTCATTAATAAAGATAGATATTATTTTGAGTTAAAACTTTCGTTTAAGAGTTTAATTGTTTTGCACAATTATATTCGACCATTTAGTAATTTTCAGGAGTGATTATTATTGAGTGTTTAATCTACTTAATTCCAGGAGTGGTTTAAGGGAGATTAAGATAATTAAAACTTTCAGGAGTGTTAGTTTTACTTATCATATCCGGTTACTTTGTTCCTTGTTTTCGGATTTAGGCAAATTAAACCTAAATTCCTTGACTTGGATTTCATTTATTGAGACTCTTGGAGTATCAATCATATCACAATAGCAGCAGTTAACCTCCAATGACCCAAACACAAGAGAAAAGAAAGAGAAGAAGAGGCATCACCGCACCAATGAACCCTATATATCTCCACTTGTACTATATAATTCCTTTTTTGACTAGTTAATACTAAAGAGTATATTAAATATATCTTCAATTTCTTATCATATTATCAAATTCATATTGGGGTAAAATCATTAAAAACACCTAAGGACACTTTCTTATCATATTAACATATATCTCCATTTGCAATTTTGCATGCCCATTGCTCGAAAATTTTAAATGGGGAACATAATTATCAAGTGTTTGTTTTCTCCCTCCTAGTTCTGACCCATAATTCATCTCCGTACATGGATCATGCCGGGTTAACACGAGTACAACTGGGTCAATTGACAAGTACAACCATCACAATATTGAATCACTAAACAAAGGTGTTACCGTATTAATCATGTTAACAAACAGGAACAAAATAAGTTCATTTAACAAAAGTATGGCAAAAGACAGAGAATTACAAGGAAACATTCACCAAATCACTTCCTGAGCTTTTGCACTCCGTAGAATTCGTCATAACTTGCAACTCCTTGACTTTATCGCAAATCTAAGATAAGACAAATGATGCATGGAGATAGCTAAATCAGTTTACAATTTATAGTACGAGATTACCAAGCAAGCATACTATCTTTTACATATATAACATATATCAAGACTCCATCAACGAACTTCATACAAATGTCTGAAGGAAATACAAAAGACATTAAAGAAGCAGAGGCTCAAAGCTAAATGAAATAATTATTGGTCACTCCAACATTATGCATATAACTAATGATCTTAAGTTATTATTAGTTCTCTTCATCTTGTTAGATCGTTTTGGTACTCTTTTATTATTGGTTCTTTTTATATTGAGAACAGATTTTAGTGGGACCTACGGACACTTTCAGTTTTGAAGTGTCTATCTCTTGAATAGACTTACGAGGAGTCAGAATTTCTCAATGAGGATATCTTACTATTACAGCTTAAAGAACAATTCTAGAACTATTTACGGATAAAAGCTGGTTTTTCAAATTGATAGGCTTGGTCAAATCTCCAACATTTCTATCGGGATATCTTTACGTTCTTCCACTACCCGAGGAATGATGTGTAACAACAAAGAATGCAGACGGATTTCTAAAAACACCAAGAAAAAAATACTTGGCATATTTGCTTCTTAAGCTGTTATATAAGTTCTAAGATTAAGAGAGTATAGAACATGACACAGCACAAATTCTTCTAATTGGAAAGTGTCATAATTTAGTTTGAAGTAAACTCTCTCTTTCATACAGTTTGGTTGTCTATTTTCATAATGAATGTCATCTGAGAACGCCCATCTTTTATTTCACGAAAGGTGTGAGGGAGACATCCTACATACAGCAAGGTCAAGGGAGAATAAAACACTACTTGCAATCTGAGCCACGAGAAAAAAACATCACTTGCAATCCTACATTTGTGTGTCAAACAATTCTAATTTACCATGAGATTTTCCAGCAATAGCATCCAGACTACCATCACAAGTCATAATTATTACCTCGCATGCATCATCAGCATGTTTCTCCCAACTTTTAAGCAATTCAGATAGTGCTGCTGGTGGAAGATCCCTGGTCAAACACATGCTTAGATATCCAATAATAAAAAGAGCCATATTGATGTTAAGAGGCATCTCTATAGCATAATTAAAACAGTAGACTATGTACGTTAACACATGTACTGACTCGAATAACTAAGTTCAGACCTAGTACGGCCGAGTAAGCAAGATGTTTATTATTTAAACTACCAATTTTTAAGAAATGGTGTCTCCGTCCCCAAACTTATTTCATTTCTTTTGGGCGAGTATTAGTAAAAAGCTCTGTGGTGAGCTTTGGTGAGTGAAGTATTGATACAATATTATCCAAGTAGCTTTAAACTTAATGGTGGACAGAGTAAAAAGCAATGAAGAAGGATGCTGTTAATTTAATTGATGGACCAATTCCATGGAGATGGGCAATGTGATTGGGACAAACACAAATGGTAGAATGGGAAAAGCTTTGGGGACGGAGGGAGTAATAATGATTTATTTTCAGCCTATTGAATCTATCTAACCTTAATCTATCCACTCTACAGAAGTCAAACTACTTGTTTGCCACTTACCAACAATGGACTCGCAAAAGCAAATGGCAGGTATCTTAACCACAACTCCCAATATGATTAGTCAACAGATGACCAAAGACAAGTAAATTTAGTTTCACTGACTAAAAAAGGGGAGGGTTTGCTGATCCACCATTAGATACTTTTAACAATTTGATGTTATCTAACAAAGGTAATGTACAAGATTGTACCAATTATCCAGGAATTAAACTAATGAGTCATGTGATGGAACTATCGAAACGGGGACTGAGCAAAGACTTAGAAACCTGTGAAAGTACCGAAGAGCCAATCTGGGTTTATACCGGAAAGATCGACTATAGAGGCCATCCATCTCATGAAACAAGACAATGGAACATTATCGGGATAGGAAGAAGGATTTACATAGGGCTTTCATTGATTTAGAGAAGGCATATGATAAAGTACCAAGAGAATACTTTGGTAGGCGTTGGCAAAGAAAGGTGTTTTTTCACAAATATATACTTCCTCTGTTTTTTAGTGCTTGCACCATTGAGTTGATGCACAAAGTTTAAGGAGAGGAGAGAGATAGAGAGAATAAAAAAAAGTGGACCCATGTGATAGGAGAGAGATGGAGAAATTGGTTGCCAAAAAAGGAAATGATGTAAGTATTTTGTAACTTTCAAAAATGGAAAATGGTGCAAGTATTAAAAAGCAGAGGAAGTATATAGATATCATCAAGGACATCTGTGAGGGGGTCACTACGAGTGTGTGGACTAAGAGTTCCCTATTACGATCGATCGATCAGGGTGCATTAAGATTCTGCAATTGGTCCTTTTCTCTTTGCTTTAGTCATGGACGAATTAACGAGGTCAATTCAAAATGATATATCATGGTTTATGATGTTTGCGAATGATATTGTGTTGATTGATGAGAGAAAGAAAGGTGTTGAAAGTAAGTTGGAATTGTGGAGAGACTAGAGACACACCTTGGAAGCCCGTAGTTTTATAGACTAAGCAAAAGCAAAACTGAGTATTTGGAGTGCCACTTATGTGGGGTTAAAGTAGGGGCGGTCATATTGGATGACAAAGTGGTTCAAGGGTCACATATTCCTCTACTTTGGATCTATTCTTCAAAAGGATGGAGAACTCGATGGAGATGTGACTCATAGATGTCAAGGCTAGGACGTCTTCCACTACCTTGGATCTATTCTCCAAAAGGATGAAGAACTCGATGGAGATGTGACTCATAGAATTAACCAGGGTTGGTTGAAGAGGAAAGGTGCACCGGGTTCCTTTGTAATTCTGGCATTCCCCATATATCGAAAGGAAAATTCGGCCGCACGCAATGAGGCAGTATTGGGCGGTGAAACAATCCACGTTTATAAGAAGAAAAAGGTGGAGACGCGTATGTTACGGTAGATGTGTGGCCATACAAGGAAGGACCGATTAATAAATGAGGTGATCTGAGAAAAAATAGAGTCGCGTCTATCAAGAAAAGATGAGGAAAAATTGCTTAAGAAGTCATGTGAGACGGAGACATGGTTAGAAGACTTGAAGTTTGGAGGAGTAATCAAATTGTAAGGGGTAAGGAAAGAGTTAAGATGACTTGCATGAAAGTAACTAAAAGTGAGATGTGTTTGCTTGGGATCCATGAGAGCATGGCGTTGAAGAGGGTTGAGTGGAGGAAAAGGATCCAATTGGAGAAAGGGGTGTAAATACCTTATTATTTTGTTTGTTCTCAATGTGTTTGTTCGTCATTGTGTTTGATCTATTTTTCAATTTTGTCACAATTGTCGATTTCATTACTTTTTTGCAACTGTAGCAGATGACGATTCATGTTAGCGACCCCAAATCATTTTGGGAATAAAGTTTTGTTGTTCTTGATGTTATCTCAACGACCTTTTAAGAGGCCCTTAGCTTTTAGGATCTACGCATAGGCAGTGACCGGCTTATAAATAATAAGTGACTTAGTGTAAAGGTAAGATCAGCTTAGCTGCTTATGAGATCATCCTTAATGTTAAGCCAAAAAAATTTCTCAAACCTCTTTTTCCTCATTTCGCCCTCCTCCACATCACCCAATTGAGATTTCCCAATTGATAATTTTTTCCACTTCTTAACAATGATCTTTTAAAAATTCTTGATTTTTTTCTCTCTCCTACTTTTTGTCTACCCCACCAAATTTTCTCTCTCTTCACCTAATTTCAATACTACACTACATATTAATTTATTATGATTCATTATTAGTAACTTTTATTATTAAGGTGACTATTGTTAATTAATATAATTTAAAAATTAATTTCTGTAATAAATATTGCTGCATAAATAATCATTAATAATTAATAGAGAATTAAGTATGTAGATGTAGATGTTTAATATTTTTATATTAGAAGTTAATTAAAAAATAATGTATTAATCTCGTTAATGCTTGTTAATAATTTATTAAGCATCAAGCTATGAAATTAGTATCAATATTAATCGATAATTAAGTTTAACATAAAATTATACATATTTTTATTGATATTACAACGAAATAGAAGCATCCAAAGGGAAGAAAATTCGATAGATAAATAATTTTCCTTACCTCTATGCTTAGGCTTGGGATTAGTAGGATGATTAGGATTTCCATATTCCATAATTATGATTTTTGAATAGTTTTGAGGAATTTGATAGGGAAGAAAACTCAATAAATAATTAATTTAGCAAATTTATGGAAAAGCACAATTAATTGAAAGTTTTTTTTGACGGGGTTCAAAATATAGCAAAATGGGTGTCTATCTATAAAGGATGAAAAATCATGAATTTTGGTATTTTTATTTTTTATTTTTAGTTTGCAAGATATTAACCGTGGAAATATTTCATCCACAAAATAAAAAAGACATGTGGGACCAATCAAAACGCGCCTGGCTGCTTTTATTTTTAGCTATTTTTCTGCTGAAACAGCAATACCTCCTGCCTTGGTCCATGCATTTTGCTACCATTGGAGTTTGTTTTTTGGCTTTTCTCTCTCCTCATGGCATGTCAACCAAATTGAAAATTCTTAATTTAATCTCGGTTAACCGAGTTTTTTCACAAATTCGCTAAGATTTGACAATTCTCAATTCACCCATTAACAACTTCTTTTATTCTCAAAAAATAATTACTTAAGATTTTCTCAAGTTGTGCATTAAGGATGCTCTGATAACAACTCCTTCTGCTCTAGCATGTGATAAGGGCTAATTAACTAGCTAGTAATTTCAAATACAAATTCAACCCCTTGCTAAGGACATGGAAAAACAAAGTGACACAACATACTATGTACTATCAGTTTACCAAATTGTTTAAGTCATGAGTCATTAGGACAAAGGGGCTTCATTTAACCTTCCATGGTCAAAGCTCCTTCAATGGCCAATGACACCACTACTAACATTTAGTATAGATCTCCCCATAGGTAGTTGGGACGACAAGATGTAAAGTCAGTACTACCAAGGACAGCTACTACTACAACATACTGATGTAATTTTGAGCTTCAGGGTTACCACGGATAATAAAAAACATAGTAAACATCCCTTAGAAATAGGTCACTTTATTGGAAAAAATAAATCTAAAAAAAGAAAGGGACAAGTGGACAACATAAAAGAATCCATATACCAGGTCGAGAGGATGGAGGTACACATACCAACCTAAGGCCTGAAACTACCCCCACCAAACCCCTAAAACTTCACAAAACTTGCAGCAATATGGTATAGAATTATACATACATGTTAAAAGATACCCACAAACAAAAGCACAACACATGCATCAGGTGGGTTTCCAGTGTAAAATGATAAGAGTCCAATTTTTACCAAAAATGTTGCCCAAATAGAAGATTGTGAAATCAATCATGAAGCTCGTACCATTGATGAGGCAATGAACATAACAACCAAAGCCTTAACCTATCCAGATAGGTTTAGCAACCTAGATTCAACAACAACGCGTACAGAAAATTATCACTAAGTTATACTCTGCTCCAGCTGCTGAAAACAACACCCCTGCGAAGCTAAGGGAACTAGACCACTAAGTGTTGAAGAGAGATACTCGTCTTAACCAACCAGAGGTATTTGAGTTCATGTTTTCAAATCAACTGTCAAGTTGCACAAACTGGATGACACATAAATCTTGTAAAAGAATCTCAATCATAAGGAGTCGATATGATACCTACCTTACCTTATGCGCTGCTCTAAATATGGAAGCTTGTTTGGAAGTGCCACCATCTTGACTATCAAAACCTCCATTCCTCGAAGAAGACTTCCAAGAAGCACTTGATCTAGGTATATCAGGATCGAGGGCCTCACTGTACAGATCTAACAGCTGTAGTTTTAAGAGCCTTCCAGCGTCATGTAGGCACTGCAATTCGATTCTATATGTTGATTATATGCATGCAGGATCACCAACCAAACAGATGGATCGAAATACAAATGCATGAATCTTATATTTTTATCTGATGACATAACTGAAGATTCCCTCTTTTCATAATGTTCTCCCCAGTTAGCTTTTCACAAAGATTAATATAAGTGGAAAAGAACCAATACAAGCAGTGCTTACGAGTGCGGTTATGTAAATGCAGAGATGAATTGATAATTAGGATAAACAACTTGACAAATACCAAATTGAATAGGAGGGCAACAGGAGTGAAATGGAGAGACTGGGAAGTATAATTCATTTACATATATGACGAATTTATACCCCACATTATGGGGAGGACTAATATGCTTGTGTAAAAAAAAATATTCTGCAGTAGCCTCAAAACAAAACAAAAATTAATCATTGTTTAGAGCAATGTAAGGAACTAATTAAAGGAAACAGAAAGGAGAAGCTTGACCACTCACCATGACTACGGTGGCCCAGCGTTGGTGCATTCTCTTCAGCTCTGTAAGAGCACCAACTAAGTCTTCACTGGATGGTTCACCACCTTTATCACTTAAAAGAGGGACGGTTGAATTAGTATCAAAAGCAATAGAAACCACCAGCATAAAATAATTCTAACAAAAAGGCATCCTTGCATACCTATTGCCAGAACAAAGTTGAGAAGAATGCTTCAAAACTATGTTTTGCATAACGGCATGTTTCCTGTTCCATATTTCCTGCAGATGAGAGAAACTCAACCAAAAGAGTGGAAGGTTTAGCAACAACAAAATACTTAATATAACAGTACGGAAAGGCAACTTTGCCATCAAAGAGTAATTGATGCTAAGAGCTTGTTTGGTTCAGAGAGAGAAATTGCTATGAAGAGACATTATTGCTTGAGGAAGCTTTAAATTTTATCTAGAATTTTGAATCATATAGGCATACACAACAAACACTCCAAATTTAATGTCATCTTCATTCTTTAGATAAGAGTAATAACATGCAGTTTTGGCTTTTATGAGGTAAACCATATGGTGCTGCAAACAACTATTCCCCAGTTTCATGCATATGACTTTCTAAGTCAAAGCAAACATTAAGTATTATTCTTCACAAAAGATATCTGGAAAAGATCAAGAACAAACACTACGAAAAAAAGATATGAAGAGCAAGGTAGTCTTAAAAATTACCTTCAGGCATAGATTTATTAAGAATAACATATAGTGCGATAAATATATAACCATAGTAAATAAGCTTTTACCGTAAATCAATATTTTATAGCATTCTGATATGGGAAAATTTAACACCAGGAGTCCAAAATTTGGACCATCTTCTGTAAAAGATCCATACTATAGAAAATCCATGAATTGTCCAAACTATCAACTCAATATTACACAAATGGTCCTAGCTACCTTAATTATTATTTTTCCTTTCTTTTTTTTTCATTTTCATTATTTTTTAATTGAAAAAAAAATCTACTTTTTTCACCCCTTTATGCCTCTTCTAATTATTTCATCACACGTATTATCATCTCTAGCCAAAAAAAAGGCGAAAAAGTCGTCTCAAAGTTCGTGCCTGAAAACCCGGCTTATTGTTACTCGTTTCGTAGGGATTCTCAAAATTCATGCCCTATAAGAATTTTTCGAAAATTGTAGTCTTCGGCCCGAAAAAAGCTGAAAAATTCACCTCGAAGTGCGTGCTTGAAAACCCGGCTTATTGGGTACTCGTTTTGTAGGTATTCTCAAAATTCGTGCCCATAAGGGCCAGGCACACGACGGTGTCCATTTTTCGAAAAAATGTTTCTTCAACATGAAAAACAGTCGAAAAAGTCGCCTCGAAGTGCGTGCACGAAAACCCCGGCTTGTTGGTACTCATTTTGTAGGGATTCTTAAAATTCATGCCCCATAAGGATGCACAACGGTGTTTGCTTCACCATCGAGCCAAAAAAATGTCGTCTTCAACATTAAAAACGCGATTAAATGTTGTCTCGAAAAATTATGATTCATTAATACTCTATTTTACATGTTATAGCTTGTAAACCGGTCAATGAGACTGTTTATGGAAGAATGGGTTAATAGTTTGGATTGTTCATGGATTTTCCATAGACGGTCCAATGTGTTAGTTTTTCCTAATATTTACGGTAAAATGAGGTTTTTTTAAAAAAAAATTGAGGCAAAGGGTGGAGTAGAAACTAGGAATCAAAACCTGAATATCATCTTCAACACCCAAGTCTTTCAGCAGGAAGCTCAGGGGCTCTGAAGAGAAATGCTGCATACAAGCAATCTGGGAAGGAGACAAAAAGAGCAATGATCAATCTTCAAAGCTTCCATTTCATAAGATGCATTGCTACAACTACAAGTGTTATACCTTTAAAGCTCTGATAAAAGAAGTCAAGGTTCCATCATGTTTCAGAAAATAGTCTCTCATGAAAAAGGCCACCTTATGCCCAACATTGAACCATGAACAAGGCCTTAGAAAAACAGCTTCAGTGATAGCATCCATTCTTTCAGAAGGAGATTCCAACACAAACTTAGTAGTGCGCAGACACAACAGAGCATTTGAAGATAGTACATTTCTTGGAGCATCAAGCGTTGTTGCGATCCCCATAACTAGGACAACTGGAATTTTAACCACCCATTTGCTGGCAAAGTAAAGGAGCAAAATTAAGGACTCATAGACTCAATGGGGTGCAATCTGTGAGCTTATCGGGCACCAGAGAGTACAAGAAAAGCATCTAATAACCTATAATGTTAGACAAAAAACAAAAAACAAGCTACAAAAATTTCAAGTTGCCCACAGTTTTTTAATAACAAGGTAGGAAGATATTAATAACTGAACTGGACTGAGACTCTGAGAGTAAGCACTTCGCCGCAATGCAGAAGGAACAAATATAAAGGTCGTTCCGGATCATTACTAAGACTGATTTTCTATAAAGCTATTTCGAGTAAGTCTATGCAGGCAACACTTCAAGGTAAATGTTATGCTCCAATTGGCTTTTATAAATTGACAAAAATGATATTCAACTCTTAGAAAGGAAATGAATATACAATTATATCTTGCCAACAAGGGAACTTCAATACCTTAACATCAGAATAAAATCAGACAAGACGGAAGCACAACATCTCTCCATATCCTCAATGATTATGACCACCGGCGTACACTCCCTTCGTCCACGGTACCATGATGCTAGCATAGACATATCAGCATCCTGCCCAATAATCACATGAAGTAACTCTTGTTGTAGTTTACAAATAAATAATTAATATTTTGCAGTATGAAATCTATACAAGGGACTTACATCCAGTGTCACCATCAGAAACTTTCTCAATAAGCGAGTCAAACAGCCGCCAATACCATTCTTAGCCGAGAAGTCCAGTGATGACATGTTAGCTACGTGGAAGCCACACGACTTCAAGTGATTTCCAAGTTCTTCAAAGGTAATTTGATCATCAACGAACTCCATATTTTCTGCATAAAAAATATTTTCTCATTTGTGAATATGAAACTATATAAATGAGCATATTAATCACGAAATCAGCTTCGTGCTATGAAGTTACAAAGACATGAATAAGTTGTGGTAATCTCACTGAGATCTACAAAGTCATTAGAACTCTCATCAGCTCTAGCGTCTCGAAAAATTCATATTCCCTGGGTCCCAAAGTAAAATATACATTTATTATACAGTCTACTTGTAGTAGGTATACCTCTCTTTCTCTATAGTTGGGCCCCCACACCCGCCCATCCATTTTGTCTCTCTACGGTTTCTCCCTCCTTAATCTTTGCTCCATTTGCTATTGTAAGCTTTAATGTGGGTCGGAGGAAGTATTGCAAAAGTGTGATCAACAATTAACTAAATAAGTATTGCTCTAACTCACATGGAGATGAATGAGAACATTGAATAAAGCCGGTTTCATTGTATGGGGTAGATAAACTCATTTAGATGTAAGCACGAATAAGGACTTGGAATAGAAGTATTACTCGTATACACGAGCCCAGTAAAGATTTGTTTCGACAAGGCATCAAGAGCTATAGGATATGGCTGAGTGGCTTCAGCAAAGCCTGGGTCTCCATATGATCTGACTGCTTTAAATGAATTCTCAACCCAGCCCTTCACGTCATTAAATATGCTCATATTAATTTCCCTGAGGACACCCTGCAATCGATATATTAGTTTTTCACATATAATGTATCTTATTAGTTTAAGAAAGATAACATAGAATATTTCAAAAATGTTGTGCATAAAAGTTAAGAGTCAACACCTTGCAAGTTCAAGCAGCTTAGACTTAGAGTGCAACAAAATATGAAGAGGATACCATTTAGAGATGTATGAAGCAAACTACGGGTGTGACAGAAGTGATCTAAAATGGATAAGACTTCAATTCAGTTCTCTAACATTAAGAGCTCATAAGCTCTTTAGGTTATGGTTTGGCTCATAGATAGGCACGATTTGCTGAGTGGAGGAGTGATCAAATTGTACGGGATAGGGGCTAAGATGACTTGGACGAAGGTGATTGAAAGTGATATGGGTTTACTTGGGATCGATGAGAGCATGGCGTTGGAGAGTCTTGAGTGGAGGGAAAGGATTCACGTGGAGTAAGGGGTGTAATTACCTTATCTAATTTGTTTTTCTTTAAAGTGTTTGTCTTTGTGTGTAAAAAATATTAGTCACACTTGTTGATGTCATCTCTTTTTTGAAATGGCTTAAGATGACAATTCATGTTAGCCGACCCCAAATCGTATTAGGAATAAGGCTTTGTTGTTGTTGTTGTTTCTACTCCACATCACTAAATGATTCAGTTCAATTCAGAATTTATATCATTAAAGGATTGACTTGCCCCAGCTCTAATACATTACCTAAAACCCCTTCCATTCCTCAATTCGAGTGACCGTAATTCTTACTCCTAAGTCAGTAGCACCACTATTGTTTACAATACGGTCCTACCCGAATTCTAACGAAATTGAATTAGTCTCTAACAAGGTGTTGCAGCAAAAAGTATTGAATGGGTAAATTGAATAACATAATGAAATATCATACCTTAACAGTGGTGTCAATGTTAGACCACACAGAATGGAAGGACGTGATTCTTAAATTGTAGAGATAACTGTCATCAAATTGATGAACAGCCTCATCATTTAATTTCCTCCTGGATTTGGGCCGGACCGAAGACGACGAGGAGGAAGAGCAGTTACCTCTATGAAGTACAAAGAAAGGCTAACCCCACCCCAATTAGTATTTTTGGTTCAATTAAATCCAATTGAAAAACAGAATTAAAAAAAAAGAGGCGATAATTACCTGTAGATTGTTTTCAGGGTTATCATGAAATGAAGAATCATCTTCATTATCTGAAGCCATTTAAATTTGATAACTTTATAGTATAATTGAATTGAATGGAGTATCTGAAAAGAACAGTAAGTGAATATGAAGAAATGAAAGTAGAATCGAATAATAAAAAATGAGTTAAACCTGAGTTTTGGGAAGTGTTTGAGTAAGGGTTGGCAGTGTACGAGGGTAGAGAATGGAGGGTTACTCGATTATAAAGGCGGGAAACATTTTGAGGGGGAGCGTTTGGGTAGAAAAATTCACCAGCGCTGCTACTACTGTCTAGTGTCTACTCTCTACTGGTACTGCATCTCCATTTTCCGCCGTTTATTTCACTAAACATGCGCAAGCGCAACACCTTTTGAATTCTTTTTCCTAATGTTCAACGGTTTTGGGTCTCACAAAAATTCCCAATTAAACCTGTCACCCGACTAGCATATAACACGACCTCACCGACTAGCACATAACATGACCTTCTTTCGATCACCAAAATAATTATATGCTTGGACTTAAAATATAGACATTCATCCAAAAATAAAACTCGATTCAAATAGATTTTATAATTCAAATATGGTAATACGGTTCCACGATTCTATGCATTTTGTGTACTACTGAAAATATCATACATATAAATCAAATTTAATCAAACTAGCAAGCAATTAATAGACATATATAGCCAGTACCACCTATTTAATGGCTAAAAGAACTATTATTTTTCAATTATTGGTCATTGAAAATTTATAAAATGAGTAGATCATACATGTTCGTAAAATCTTATGATTTTACGATCCGATCATAAGACCACTTGATAACTCAAAGAAGAATATTGATTTTACCAGGCTTCCTCCAAAATAAAGATTGTAATTTGCATATAATATATGGTTTTTGTGATAGTGTTTGGGCGAGTTGTCCCATGACTCAATGATTGTTGACGAGCTACTTTGTAGTTTGTATTGCTTGGATCTTCCCCGATTTCGTTAACAAAATGTATACACGGGACCCACTTAACGGATTCATTAACAAAATTTAGCAACAATTGTTAAAGTGTTGGGAGTTTAAATAAAATTGGAAATGGTTAGTGAAATTTTTTTAAAACAAAATCATTAAGGAGGTAGAAAAAACGTGAAATGTCTAGGTGGAAAGATGCGATTTTTCCTAGAATAAAAGCCACAAATATTGTCAACATGAAGTTTCAAACTCAGGACCTCAACACATGCAAGAAAGTGTTTTAACCACTACTCCACCACGCACACTCTAGCTGATTTTATTGGAAGACATTCACGTAAGCAATGAGTAATAAAAAAAAACCCAAGCGTCGTCAAGACCTAAAAAAACAGTTTAACCTAATAGCAGCTTGTATAAATTCGCAATTCGCAATTCGCAATTAACTCGAATGAAACACAGAAGACTACAAACTTCTTAAATTGGCTTGAATGAATTAACAATGGCTGCAACTACAACCAAGAAAACAAAAAGGGTTACGGTTACCCTCCCATCAGAAATCATAACAGAAGAGATCTTCCCAAAACCATCACTAAAATCACTTTTATCCTTCAAATTCACGTCCAAATCATTCAAAACCTTAATATCATCCCAAAAATTCATCGACAAACATCTACGTTTATCCCTAACATCTAACGCAAATCGCCTCCTCCTATTCACAGGAGAAGGCAATACCAATCTCTACTCAATCAACGCAGACTCACCACAAACCTCCATTGTTGAAAAAATCCCATTACCACAAACCCTAAATGAGTGGTTATCAGGTGAATGTTTTGTAGTAGGCTCATGCAACGGTTTGATCTGTGTGGGACTCCAATTAGACACAGGGAGTACGAGTTCTTGTAGTTATAAGCATGTCATTATCAATCCAATTACTAGAGAGTACAGGGAAATTCCTTACGTACAACCACCTTACTTCGAGCCTGGTGAAGAACAACAGCAGGTTCGTTTCGGATTTGGTTACGATGACATTCATGAGGATTATAAAGTTATGATGATATCGGAAAATGCTACGAGGTATTGCCCTTACGCGGGTAACGAAATGAGTCTGAGGGAGATCATGGTTTATAGTCTTAATAATGATAGTTGGAAATTAGTGGAACGTATATACAGACCTAATTTATCGACGAATTTTGGACACCCATTCATCGTTGGTGCTCTTATGAATAATTATATGCTACATTGGTTATTTTGGTATTCACACACTTACTTTATTCGTTGTTTCGACCTTCGAACTGAGATGTGGGTCGATGATGTTCCTATGATGGAGTTGTTTACTTACCAATTGGGTGATTTCGAGGAGGATTTGAAAGATAAGGTGGTTAATGTGCTCCACCTTGGAGTCATTGATGGGTGTTTGTGCTTACAGACTAGTACTACGTTATCGTATGTTGTTTGGATGAAGAAAGAGTACGGAGTTGTAGAGTCGTGGGTTAAGTTGTTTGAGATTCCTTGTCGTTTCGGGTTTGCTAGGGCCCCTTTGGGTTTTCGACATGGATCGTCGAAACGAGAGGTTTTGGCTCGAGATTGGTACAAGGACGAGTCTCCAATTTTTTGGTGTGACATTGAATCGGAAAGCTTTGATAGGACTAAAATCAAGGGGATGCCTTTGTATGACGTAGCAGCATGTTTTTTTAAGGGGAGCCTTGTGAAAATCCCTGGTGGTCAGCCGATCAAAGCAGCAGCAGATCAACATACCAACAGGCAACAGGCAACAGGCAACAGTACATGATGCAAGATAAGCAAGAGTGTAAGTACCTTCACTATATCGCGTACGGAGAAATACCAAGCTATAACGGTTATATACACTGTTCATTGAATAATGTATATAACATGGGTAAAGTGGTAAAGGGCCACTTAATCAGTGTGAGGCCATACGTATAGTTATATTTTTATTTTTATTTGGTAAGAAGAAGTGGCCCGGACCCCGCTCGGGTCCTATTGGCCCAGACACTTGAGAGTAGGGGGAAGGGTAAGGGAAATCCCTACCCTCAAAGTGTCCCTAGTGGGGATTAAACCTCCAACCTTGAGGTTGGAAGGTACTCTCCTTTCCACTAGACCAAGTACTACTTGGTTACGTAAAAGTAGTAAAGTATATGTTAAGATTAATGTAGTATATTCAATGAAAAATTTAGTATTTTTATGAAGTCTATAAATAGTGGTATAATTCTTTATTAATGTTTCCAAAATTCATGTTATAGGTTTTAAACCCACATAACCTATCAGTTGAAATGTTAAAACTTAGGAAAAATTGTTTTTAATAAGTCAACTTATGCTCCATCTTCTAATATTAAGCTAACCTTTGAGTAATCCAGAAATAAGTAAACCTTGTAAACCGATCTTCCAGAATTAAGTCATGACCTGTTGGTAACCTGTTATAATAGGTATACGGTACACGTGGCATAATATGATTGGTTTAAATTTAAATTATTTTTTTCCCTCCCTCTCCCCTTTATCTCCTTCGTCACTCTACCTTCCTTAACCAATCCCCTCTGCCAACCACAACAGCACAACCGCCCAACCACGTCGTCCACCACAACCGCCCAACCACAACCGTCCACTGCAACCAGCCGCAACCTTCTGTCCAACAGGTTATGGTGGTCTACCCTCCTGTCCACCGCCTGCCTTCCTTCTGCGTGGTGTTGGGCGTTGGTGGTCCAGTGATGGTGGTCACCTTTTCTTCGCTGTCATCGGCATCATCATCGATGTAGGGACGAAGCTGTTGAGCTAAGGTTGCAAGCCTCAAAGAAAATGAAATGGAGGAAGCCCCTTCACCATTGTCATCGGCATCATCACCATTGTTACGGTTTAGAGGCGAGCCGATGGTGGGGTATGGGTTGGGGTTTTCTGGCAAAGGAAAAGGGTAAGGTTTGGGTGGGAATTTTCCGGTGCGGAAGGAGGGGATTGGGGTTTCCAGTTGATGTGAGAAGAGCGTGGTGGTAGAGGGTTGTTTTGGGTTTAGCTAGATTTCTTTCCAGCAATGGTTTGTCTGGGTTTTGCAGGGGTCTTTATGGTGGTTGACAGTTGGGGAGCTGAGGGAGGAGGAGGTTAGGTGGTCCCGGTGGCTGTGGTGGTGGGAGTGGTGAGTGGTGGTGATGGAGGAGGCCAGGTGGGTCGTGGTGGTAGTCAACGGGTGAAATTAAGTGGAAAAAAAATTACCGGTTGTTCAAGTCACCGGTCACCATAACTCGTTAAAAGTTAAAACCCATACAAGATTTACTTATTCCAGGATTACTCAAAAGTTAACTTAATATTGGAAGACGGTGTAAAGGTTGGCTTATTAAAAACAATTTTTCCTAAAACTTAAACACCAACTACTTAGCCACATCTTTTTTTTGTTACAAGGTTGCATTTTGTACATCCTTTTACTTTGATAAATAAAGTCTTAGCAAAAGGTAAAGAAATCTCCTAAGTAGTCTTTCATCCTTCTTTAGGTTTGGAAAATTGATTAAGATAATCCAAACTATAATCCTTCCGCCAAAATTGATTCTAACTGGGGGTTAAACCTATATAATATATCAAGTATGAGGGGTCTTTCATAAGTGCACCTAGGTGATTTGAAATCGATTAAATAGGTGCTTTGAAATCGATTAAATAAGTAATCTTTCATCATCCTTTGACTCCGGTTACAACACGACAAAAGCAAGGGTGAAAGAAAGAGAGATAGAGAAGGGTGCAAGGGGTGGTTCTCTAGTACGTTATAGGGTGTTGGGGGTGCGATCTGGGATAGAATTCCAAGTTCTTTTCACCCTTAATCTTTCTTTGTTAGTGGGTAAGTTAGATTCTTGATCTAACTGTAGTTTTTTCAAAGTTTATAAAATTATGGGTTATGTAATGAAATTGAAATGGAGGGGTCTTGTATCTAGTACTATAAGTGTTCGGTGTTAAATTGTTTAGATGAAAGGTTTTATTGAATGGGAGGTTTGCATGAATAATGCTAAGTTTAACAATAGTGTTGTAATTCGTAAGAATAACACTTTAGTTTTGTAAATGCGTTTTTCTACAATATTTGGGCATTTAAAGTTAGAAAAAATTGTCAAAAATAAGACCGGTTGAACAGGTCATTTTTTGTTATTTCTTTTTTTTGTTATTTATGTTTCCTTAATTTTTCTCTCTCCTCTCCTCTCCCTCTTTCCTCATCCCATCACCGAATCCACCACCACATACGCTACCGCCACCTATCGATGTCGTTGTCCTTTCTTTCTACTCTTTTTTTTACAACCCCCTAGGTTTGTTGGGTTCGGTTGAGGGGTTTTGGTGGGTTCAATTTTGGGGTTGGGGGGTGTTGGGTTAGTAGGTTCGGGGTTGTGGGGAGTGTTATTTTGGTGGGGTTCAAGTGTCGAGGGTTTTGGGTTTGTTGGGGCTCGATTGTCGAGGTGTAGGGTTCGGTTGGGTGGTCTTGGGTTTTTTGGGGTTTGATTTAGGGGGTGTCAGTTTGGTGGGGGTTTGGGTCAGTTATGGCTGGGTTGTGGGGGGTTTAAGGTGGTGGCTGGGTGGGGTTGGTTTAGTGTTGGTTGGGATTCTGGTGGTGGGGGATTGGGTTTGGTGGGGTGGTTTGGTTATGTTTGGTTATGGAATTGGTTCGGCTTGGGTGGTTGAGTTGGGGTGGTAGGGCTCGGCTGGGGTGGTGGGGTTGGAATTGTGGGTTCGATTGGAGGGGTGATGAGGTTCGGGTTGTGGGTTTGGTTGGGGTCGGGGTAGTGGGTTCGGTGGGGTGGTGTTGGTTCGGTATGGTGGTTGATTTGGGGTAGGGTGGCTTCGGGGTTTTGGGTAGTTTGGGGCTAGGGGTGGTTTTGGGATTTGGGTGGGTATGATGGGGCTTGGTAAGTGGTGGTGGAGGGCTGTGTTAGTGGCGGTGGTGGGTTGTCTTAGTGGCAGTTAGTGGTGGGTTGGGTATAGTATAATAATATCATGATTATTCATAATTACTTATAATTAATTATAATTAATCAATAAAGTTGTAATTATTTATAATTAATCTTATGTTAATCGTGATTAACTTGTTGCAACCTGTATTTGTAGGTAACCTAAACTCACAGACCCAAAATTGGCTTAAATGATTAAAAGGGTGTATTTTGTCTGCAGTTTCCAGAGTTTGGCTTAATTGTGGCATATCACGCAAAGGTTGGCTTATTTTTGGCAATTTTTCCTTAAAGTTATTTCACAAAAGTCATGTCGAAATTTTACCCAAATAGGCTCAATAAACGCTTGATTTGGAGTTTATAGGAGGAAGTTATACTCATTTTGAGTTTCTACTATAATACATATTTTTTTATAGTCCATTTCGAGTAGTATCAGTTGGGGGTAAAGCTTATTGATTTTCATATGAATGTTGTTGTAATAGATTTTTGAGTATCCAAATATATTATGAATCCTAAGCGTTAATTTATATTATAAAGTAATTTTAGTATTGTTAGTATTATTTAGTTCGGAAATTAACAAGAAATTTTGATTTAAGGTAATGTTATAAAAATTAGTTAGTTATGTCAAATTGTAGCCAAGAGGCTGATTGTTTTCTAAAACTAAAATTAGTTAAAACTCACTAGTTAGTTAGGTTAAGTCGATTATCATCTATTGGGTACATATATGTTCATATGGTAAATTCTAGTTTGATGGAGGAGGCATATTGACTGAGATAGTTGTTTTGCTTGTGCTTCGGAAAAAGGTAAGATATTTCAGATAGAAAGGATTCATTTTAGAAAAAAAGGGGGAAAATTAACAAGAACAATCTCAACTATTGTCCATCTTCCGCAATTAATCCTATCTTTAAAAATTCTCAAATTAATCCCAACTATTACACACTTTTCCCAAAACGATATCATTTAAATTACAACCTGTTAAATAGGTAAAAAGCGACACATGGTACAATTCTATTGGTTAAACGATAAAAAAGAAAAAGAAAACTCACCCTATCCCCACTCCAGCCACCATCCCTCCCATCTCTTTCATCTCTCTGACCTGTCTCCCTT
The DNA here is from genome assembly GCA_947645195.1 of Patellifolia procumbens. Classification (NCBI taxonomy): domain Eukaryota; kingdom Viridiplantae; phylum Streptophyta; class Magnoliopsida; order Caryophyllales; family Amaranthaceae; genus Patellifolia; species Patellifolia procumbens. Next base: position 113,921 of record CANSGD010000117.1, on the reverse strand, counting down.
CTCACCACGTAATCCCAGGCTTCCAGCCACTCCAACCTCCTCACCACCGCCTGCAAACGCCACCTCCATCGTCGTCTCTCCCCTCTCCTCAGCTCCCCCTTCCTCCATCGTTCTACACTCTTTAGTGTTGACTACTTGACTTATACTCACTCCAACCTTTTCTTTCTCCCAATTTCCCATGCCTTCTCTCTCTAAACTCCCTCCCCACTCTCATTTCGACGTTTTCCGCCGACCATTCATCTTCTCTGGCGAATCATATTCGTCACTATTCTCCTCTCAGAGCTCTATCATCCTTAATTTTAAATTGAAGCTCAGAGTTCCAGATTTATGTCGTCTTTTCAATATTCAGTGAAAAAATCGAGCACAAAGATAGTTGATGATGATCGAAATTCAAAGAGGAGAGAGAAAGGGAGCATTCTTCGTGTTGGTTCGATCTGTGGTGGTCCATCCATGGAGCGCGAGATTCTGCTCAATTATGCTCGATCAGTTCTCGATCATATTCATATACTATTTAATATTTTACTGCTTTAATTTTTTTTTCTTTTTGTATGGGAATTGATATTCTAGGTCATGCAATCCCTACTTCCTCCTAGCTCCCTCCTTCTCCTTTTTTTAAAATGAGGCACGAGAAACACTTAGGGGACCCTTCTCTCAAGGGTAAATTCTAAGTTATCTAATAAAGAAAAACGATACATCGTAAGATCTTCAAGAACATTGAAAATCTTGCCTTTTGTAGTAAGGTGATGTCCTTGCTTGGAGAGGTAGTCCGCAATCGAATTTGCTTCCCTGTAAATATGACATACTGACGTTGAACGAAAGTAGGTGAGTATATCATCTATAAGCATCTGAATACACCAGGGAGTCTCGAACTTTCCTTGTAGCACATTAAGGACGATGAGGTTGTATCCTTCTATAATAAGAACTTTGATTTTTCATATTTTTGGCATGAATCAATCCATTACTGTCTCCTTCTATAATGGGAAGGGTGGGAGATAGTTAGGATTATTCTGAGAATAATTGAAGGTGAGATTAATCACGGAAGATGGACAATTGTTGAGATTATTCTCGTTAATTTTCCCAAAAATATAAAGAAAAAGGTTTTATGAAGTTTGTATATTTTTTAAGAAAGAATTGATAGGATATGATTAACATATCTTACCTGCACGTCTGTTTGTCTTTACGGAATCTAATTTACATGCCCTATATATGCAGGTGCATGAAGGTAATATATTATTGAAGAAGACTCGATGCTAGAAGTTTATTACTTTAGCTATACTATTTTTACCACGGCGAGGATGGTCGCTCTTGTAATGTATTAATTAGTCGCTAAATTGTGATTAATTTGAAAGGTTTTCTTTTGTAAAGTTTAAACATGGTGGATATATTGACAATGGGAATACAGTTTTATAAAATGGATACAATACCTATATTAAGTTTCAGGCAATTCGTATTGCAAAGTGAACTTTGCCGAATTTTCTGTAGAATTTTAATAACAAATCGAGTTCTTTAAACTGTTTTAGGATCATTCACATGATATAGCTCATTAAGTTTAGAGATTTTAATAAATTTAAGGTTTTTCAGGTCCGCACTCGTGGTGAGTGTTGTTTTGAAAAAGGTAGGATTTATTACTTAAAGTTTTATAGTTTACGATTTTTTTTAAAAAGAGTATGCATATATATTTCCTGAGGTACCCTTGGGGTTAGGGCTAATTTCTCAGGTATCCCTATGGTTTTCGAGCTAGCTTAGATGCCACCAGAGTCACTGCCGTTAGCTTAAATACTCCTATTACTAATGGACGTTAGGATTTCGTTAAGTTTTAATTTGAAAAATAGGAAAAATAATAACAAAATATAAAAAATAAAAATAAAAACCAAACCCTACTCTCTCTCCTCCCACCACCCTTCCCTCTCTCTCTTACCCCACCCTCCCCTATTTGGCAACCACAACCAACCACCCAAAAAACTCCAACCCACCCAGCTCGACCACCCCAACCCACCAACATCGACCACCACCGGCCAAATCGACCCACCCAAGCCCCTCGATTTTTCGCAACCACCAACATCCAATTGAGAAGTCCATTTGCACCCCATCAATCATCCGTCCTCCACCAGTCCCTTGTTTCGTTCGCCCAACTTGGCCAACCGTGTTCATTTATGAGTCAGTCCGAGTCAGTGTCACTGCAACTCGTTTCACCTCTATCCGCTGCCGCGTCAACCGCTCCGGACCTTACTCACCCTTTAACAACAACAACAACAACTCTTCTGGTTCTAACTGTAGCAGCCGCCCTCCCTCTGAAATTGCCCCTCTTTTTCCAGGTTGTGATTATGAGTAATTCTTTGTTTGGTTCGTCACCTGAAATGTTGCGAGTAAATGGATGGGTTAAGATAAGATGACAGGGAAGGTAAAAAAATAGAGAGGAGATGCCCCATTTAGGCAGTGGGAGGGGAAGGAGACGAGAGAGAGTGGGAGGGGTGGTGGTGGTGTTTTGGGTGGGGCGATAGTTTCATGGAAGGGGGAAGGGTGGCAGGGGGTGGGGAAGTGGTGGACAGGGGGATGAGGGTGAGTGGCTGGGTTGGGGTTGGGGTTGGGGGTAGGTCGTGGGTTTAGGGAGGGGAGGAGAGAGAGTGGGTGGGGAGGAGAGAGAATGGGAGGGTTTGGGGGTTTTAATTTTTGTTTTAATTTTTTTCCTGCTTTTTTAAATGAAAATTGAAAAAAAATTGAGAAAGTTAACATAAAAGTTAACGGCGTTAGTAATAAGGGTATTTAAGCCGCAGACAATGACTCTGGTGGCATTTCAGCTAGCTCGAAAACCAGGAAGGTACCCGAGGAATTAGCCCTAACCTCGGGGGTACCTCAGGAAATATCCATTATCATTTTGGTTGAGTTGGTTTGAAAGGGAGGATGTTCCTCCAAAGATAGAAAATTTTATTTTTGAACTACAAATTCAAAGTTAGAAAGTTTGGTTTTCGAACCACAAATACAGGATTATAGGAAAGATAATATATAAAAAAATTCAGATAGTATGCATTTTCAAAGTAGTTGGGATTGCTTATGTGATATCTCCAAGAAATAGTTTTGTGTTTTCAAAGTTGTTGGAATTGCCTATGTGGTATCTCAAATAATGAAACTCGTCGGGTTTGGGTCGACTTTACAAAATAGTTGTTGGGGTACATTGTTCTTCTGCTACTGTCAGGCTGTCGTTTGTGGGGGTGTGCACACTAAGGATCTTTGTCTTAGTTGTTATACGGAAGGAGTAGCTAGCCCAATAGAAATAGAAGTTTTTTCTATTATGTAATTTTATGATCTTGTAAGAAAAAGGAAAAAAAGGATTTGATTTAGAAAAGAAATAGAGAAAAATATCTTATAAAGTTTGTTATTTATTATTTTGTTTCGAAAGAAAATGATTTGTAGAATATGGTTTATTATATCCTACCTCCATATGTGTTTGGATTTACTGGTATGGAATCTTACTCAGCCAGTTTGATTGATACGTACTCGATGTTTTTTCATACATGAAGGTAATATATTATTGAATAAGATTCGATGCTAGAAGTATACTGTGATATTTTTTTTGTATAACGACGAGGATGATCGACTTTGTGTCATATTCGTTAGTAGCCAAATTGTAATTAATTTAAAAAGATTTTTGATTTTGTAAAGTTTAAATTGAGTGGATATATTGACTATGAGAATACAAATTTATAAATTGGACGTGAATGCTAAATTAAGTTTTAGGCAACCCACATTACAAATGAAACTTTGTCGAACTTTTTTGTAGAATTTTAATACCAAATCGAGTTCTTTAAACAGTTTTAGGATTAGTCACACAATATAGTTCATTAAAGTATAGAGGCTTTAACAAGTTCAAGGTTTTTGAGGTCTACACTCGTGGTGAGTATGACGATAATAGCTCGGATTAGCTTTTTTTCGCTTTGCTAATTAGCTTTTGACAGCTGGTTTTAGGGGTGGGGCAGGGTGCAGTGGGGATGGGGGAAGGGGTTAAGGGGTGACTGGGAGGACGAGGAAGGAAAGGATAAAAAAGTATATTAAGTCATCAGATTCATTGGATTTCTCATTTCTTTCTTCATCTTCTCTGGCAGTTTTTCTCTTCCTCACCCTTCTTAATTTTCTCTCTCCTCTTATCAAAATTTCTATATTTGAATTCTCTCTTTCTCATTTCTCCCTCAAGATTTCATTATGTGGGTCCCGAATTTGACTCCTTTGATAGATGCTCACTTCCAAACCAATGATGAGGAAAATTCTTTTTAGACGTGATTCAGTCCCTTTAACACGAATCTCCTTGGCCTCGTAGACTATACGAGACTGGGGGTGCGGAGAAATGTATGGTTCCTATGCAAGTGGAGCTTTTAGTAAGGTGCTTGAGAGTATAAACAAGAAGAGTGTAATGTGGTATAATATTGACAGAGTGACTGATGTTGAGGAATCATATGATAACGAGAAGAAATTAAAGTTGAGGTTATTGATGATGAAGGTGCAAAAGTGAAGTGAAAGTGAAAGGGAAGGAAGAACAGCCTAGATCAAGGGTTCTATCTAAGCCTGAGATTGTTTGTGCACTTTGTATGCCAAATTTTAATGCTCTTTCGGTTAGTAATAACCAAGGTAAGGCTAAAGATGGTGGTTGCATTTCTTTGTTAGGTAGTGAGAAGAAACCCTACCTTCGATCTTGTGCTGGGAAAAGAGGGAAAGGTTTTGGGCTAGTCAATCGCTATTGAAGGCTTGCAAGGGAGGTTTGTTCCTCTTGACTTTGAATGTTTTATTCTTTTTCTGTGAATTTTTTGTTCTTTTTGAGATTGATTTTGAGTTCCTATTTCTTCTTGTGTTGGTTGATGTCTTCGTCATGTTGTTGTTGGGATTCAGTTACTGGATATATTTTTTGAATAACAATTATTTTCAGATTTATTTTGAGTCGCTTATCTTCTTGTATTGGCTTATGAGTTCATTATGTTGTTGTCGGGATTAATTTCAGTTGTTGGATATATCTTTTTCTGAAATAATTACTCATTATGTTCATTTTGAGATTGATTTTGAGTGCATGTTTCTTCTTGTGTTAGCTGATGTCTTCATTAAGTTGTTGTTGGGATATATTTTGAGTCCATATTTCTTCTTGTGTTTGTTGATGTCTTCATTAAGTTGTTGCTGGGATTGTTTTTCAGTTGCTTGATATTTTTTGTGAATAATTATTCATTATGTTCATGTTGAGATTGGAAATGAGTTCCTAAATGTTCAAATTGATGGATTCTGTTGAACTTGACTTTGAGTAAATGGGTTGATGCTAAATTGATAAATGATGAACAAAGTCTTTCTTGGATTAGCTGAGCTGATGAATGCAAAATTGTGAGTCCTTTTAGTGTTGAGTCCCTCATTTAATTTGTTTCCTCAATAATCCATATACTTACAATGAACTCGAAAGAGTTAATGATTTGCTTGGCAGTAGGCACACATAATGCCTTGAGGTAACATTGGTTCTTCTTCTAATTTACTGATTTTCCTGATGGCTTAAAAGGTTAGATGATGAGTTAATGATGAGTATTAATGTGGATTTATTGTCCCTCACACCTACATCAATCCATGCATGTTAATTGAAGATAGCATAAACTAAAATTTAAATGAACTTAATGAATAACATAAAATGCATTTATAAACCTAAATTAACCTCAACTGCATCTACTGTTCTACCTTAAAACATAAGGGAATTTGCATTGCAGTTCAAATTTTTTTTTGTCTACTTATGTACTAAACTACTTTCAAAAAACTTGCATTATCTACTTTTCTTATTAACTTCTTTCCAAAAGCTTGGACTTTCAACTTTTCTCATTAAGTTGTTTCCAAAACTTCATTAAGCTATTTCCCAAAACTTGCAATTTCAACTTCTTCCCAAAATACTTGCATTATCATCTTTCGTCAGCATCAATATCTTCATCATTAATAAAGAACTCCTTTTCTTTTTCATTTGTAGGCAATTTTTCATTCAAGTATTCCACAGCTTCATCCACAACCTTTCCATTTTGCTCTGTCATGATGTGGGTTCTTGTAGTTGTTTTCCCTCTTCACCTTAAGAAGCTCTACCATGCCTGTAACACCCAGTCAATTCTCTCTTTATAAAACATATATGTTTCCAACTAAAATAGAGAATTATCAAGGCATTATCGCCCTGTGAAAACGTATCGGCTTACTCAGAGTGTTGCAGCGGAAAAACATTAAATAAAACTTTATTAAATACTTAAGACATTATAAAAACATTATCCAAACCTCGAAGGATAATTAAAACCAACTTAAAGCATTTAAAATAAATAATCCATAAATCGACTTAATAAAAGTAAAGTAAAAGTAGGGAGCAATAAAAGTAATAAAACGATCTCTCATCAACGTTTCCCAAACCCCAAATGAGTAATTGAGACGATGCATCATCTTCCAAACCTGTAGGCAATTACTCAATTGAAAACTGCTCACCAATAAAGGGTCATCACATGATCAATAGGCACAGCCATGATCGACACACATGATAGCACGTAATCAGCAAAGCTGAGTACACACATAAATAAAATAAAACACGAAACCTAATCATGATACTACTAAGCAATAAAACATGATAAATAAAGATACCTGAAGACTTCAACTCGTAAAATAAGACTTGACTATACAAGACATACAACATAATAATTATTTAGTAAAATGAATAGACAATGGATCGAGTTGTCTAACTAAAACCAGCCTTCAAAATAGAAGACGAACTACAGGCACGACTCCGTAATCCCTTGACCTACGATATCGAGGAACCTTTAAAAATAAAATAGGGTACGGTGATCAATCCGACCCAAGAAAAGCCATGGGCTACCACCATGTACTCCAACTCATACTAGTCCAAAACTTCAGACGTGCACAATTCTAAAGCTATTTCTATTCACTTTCACTTTAAGTATTAATAAGTTATTCGATGTTGGACTCTAAACAGACAACCAACACATAACATGAATACAACAAATATTCATCTTTTATCTTAAGATTAAATAAGTGATCAAACAATTCCAATTGACCAAGAATTAATCCTCCAATTTATTTGTTGACTTAAATCAACAATCAAATGTCCAATGACAATAAATATACATACCCTACAAAGCCATCGGTCTTTGCAAAGTAGTAAAATAACCATAACTAATAATAATCCAACTTACTCAAAAAATCCTTGGCATTTGAGAAGTAATAAAATAATAATAATTCAACTTACTCACAAAGTCCTCGGCCTTTGAGAAGTAATAAAATATCCATTAAGGGAAACAATACCAAACTCCATAATCCAATAATAAAATATTATTAATCCACATCACACGATGGATCAAAATATAAATACTTCCAAATAATATGCTTGAATCAAACATCCATTCAATCATGTAATAAAACATATAGACAATTAACATGCTCAACAACACGTAATTCCAATTCAATAGCCACGTATGAATCATAAAAGGGTTCCCTATACATGATAATATAAATAATCCTAATCCTTAGGACATGATACTAGTTTAACACATAAGGTCATGTACGTACCTTGTGTAGCAAAAGGGAGATGCCACTTTAAAGCTCTAGAAGTTGCCTAAAGTAAATTCTCCGCCTACTAAATTAATAACATAACAATGAATTAAGATAATTAATTCACAGCAATATATACTATTTTACAACGCTTCAAAACTCATTTTAAAATACTTTAAAAACATCAAAGTTTCAACCTTTAACAACCTTTAATATAATACTTAAAAGTCTAGGCTTTAAAACCTCAAAGACCATTACTTTCATACTTAAAACTCACTTTGAATAATAAATAATAAATCTGAAATTATAATTCATATTCATAAATAATAAAAATCAGATTTTTAATAATACAAACAATAAAGTTTTCAACTTTATTTATAAAACATATCAAAACTCATAAAAATCACAACTTTGATATTAAAACTCATAAGAATCACAACTTTAATATCAAAACTCATAAAAATCATTACATTAATATTAATACTTTAGTTAAACATTAAATAGAGGATAAAGGTTAAAAAATAACCAAAGAAAACCACGAAAAAACGGAAAAAAGCAAGGAGGAAAACGCGCGGGGAGGCGCGTGTGGCTGCGGCTGGGCGACATGTGGTAGTCACGCGGCTGCGTGGCTGCTGCTGTTGCTGCGGACGAAGAGGGAGTGTGAGGGGAGTGTTGCGTGGCTGGCGGCAGCACGCAAACGATAGGGAGAGGTGGCGTGTGTGTGTGGTGGTCGGACGCGGAAGCAAACGGAGTAAAAGAGAGGGAGGTGGACACCGGTTTGGGGAGAGAGAGAAAGGAGAGGAAATAAAGTGTGGAAACTTGGGGTTTGGGGGGGTATTTATAGGTTTTGCCTAAAACCTAGGGTGAATAGGTTTAGGCTTTGAGGTTTGGGCTCCAGTTTATCATCAAACTTAAGTAAATGGTTTGGGCTCTCCAACCCAACATTAAAAATTATTTTAAATACAACCCAAAACATTTAATAATGTAATCAATACTTAAAATCCAACACTTTAAATATCAATGACTATTTAAAACGTTTAAAGAATAATTTGACATTTAAAATAGTCAACACTTAAATAATTAAATGAAATAAATATGAAAATGCTTATAAATATACTTTAAATATATGTATAAAGTTCATAAAATTACGAGGGATTCTCATCGCAATTGTAACCATGTTTAATTCATAACATTTGGATCAAATTTTTCATATGCATCTTGAACTTTTTCAATGTGCTCATCTATGTTTTTAGGAGAGTATTGATGCGTTAATGCTTGAATTTCTCTATAAATCCTAAATATAACACATTTAAATCAGGGGATTGAAGCGGTTGTTGTATGAGTTAGATCTTGAACCCAATTTTGTATCATTGTTGCTGTGAATGCCGCATCATCAGACTGTATGTGGGACCTATCATTATCTCGTTGGAAAAAGTTGGTCTTGAAGTCACCTCATGAACATACCCTTACAACTTGTTTAAATAAGAGGAAATGAAGAGAAAGGGGAACAAGCTCTCTTGTTTGGATAAGAGGTTGGAGGATGGAAGAGAAGGGAGAGGGAAGGATCTACTTTCCTTCCTTCTTTAGAAACACCATCTCTCCAAAATTGGAAAGATTTGGAGGGAAAATGAAGCTCCATCTTTCCCATCCCTTTTTTCCCCTTCCCTTCCTCCTATTTCCTCACCCTTCCTTTCCTTTCTGTTTAGTTATCCAAACAAGCTGTTACACATTATTTAGATAGGAATAAATGGAAGGAAAGGAAGAGAAGAGAAAGGGAGAGGGACAATTTCACTTGTTTGGATAAATGGTTGGTGGGAGAGAGAGGGACCATTTCCCCTCATTCTTTACTAAATATAATTGCTCTAAAATTGAAATGATTTTGAGGGAAAATGGACCACACTTTTCCCCTCCCTTTCTCTTCCCTACCACCCCTTCCTTTCCTTCCTTCCTTCTTTGCTATCCAAAGACAACGTTAATCTTGAATCTTTTTTTATTGACAACACCTACTTCATATGGATCATCTTCCCTAGGCAACAAATAGAACTTCTCATGTCTAAGTTCACATAGAACCACTTTTTATTATAGATTACGTTTTCCATGTCCATATATTTTGTTGGCTGTGTTGGGGTGTTAGGAAGGATGTGGGATAAAACTCATTTCAGTTTGTGAGCCTCTATCACACTTGGATGATTGTTGTTGTATGACTTCTTAAATTCTACTTCTTGAGAAGTTTGTAAGCTGCCGAGAGAGAGACTTTATTACCTAGGTAGATTTACTTCGTGAGGTTTTATTTTTGGCAGGCTCGACGACAACCTGTCAAATTTTGGCACCGTTGCTGAGGAGTTTGGCAATATTGATTAAGTGTTAATTAGGTGAATCTTGGTCTTTGTCCATTTTTTTCTTTATAGAGTATAAATTATCAACTTTTGGAGAGATTAAGTATTGTTACTTACTTCCTCCGTTCCAATTTATTTACTACATTAATTTTTTCACAGTTTTCAAGATACAATATCAAAAACTAATATATCAAATTTGGTATAGGAAAAAATTGCAAAACTTGTATATTTAGATAGTAAACATTGAGATGAATCAAACAAGTTCTCACATGAGTATGTTTTCTCATACGTATATAAACTAAAAGACTGTTAAATTGACAAAGTGAATAGTACTCAAAGTCTAGTAGCAGATAGCCACATATATTGGGGTGGAGGGAGTTTATTTTTCATAATAATTACTACCTCCGTTTTTTAATATGTATGTTTGCTTTTGTGCGCGGACCAAGGAAAAAGTGCAAAAGTAAAAGTAAAAGTTAGTAAAAGTAAGGAAAAAATGAAAAAGGTAGAGAAAAGGAAATAAAAAGTAGGAGAGAAGTGTAATAATTAGGTGGACCAGCCTTTCATTTATGGGAAAAAGTAGAAAACTGCATATTAAAAAAACATCCAAAATGGTAAAACATACATATTAAAAAAAACGGAGGGAGTATTTAATAATTTATTACTTACTATTTAATATTACTTATAAATCCAGTTAAAGTTAGTTAAGTTCAATTTAGTTACAGGGAGTTCAATTCTCCTTAATTCAACTTAAACCGCATTTAATTTAGGGTCCGTTCTTTTCAACTTATTTTTGTTTATCTGAACTCTTATTAGACCTTATTATTATTATTATAAAAAAGGACAAAAACCATACAACCTACAAGAAATTAATGGGCAACCGATATACAATCTGGGCACCCACTCCTCTAGATATAGCAAAACCCATCCTAGTGAAAATATGGGCAGCAGCACGTGCCCATATATCCTGTGTCTTCGAGAAGTTCTGAACCCGCTTCAGCAGTGCAATAGCCACCTTATCCACTTCCCCAAGAGAAGAAAACGAAAAGAGAAGGAGGCCATACCCAATAGCTCGACAACGAGCTTCATATTATTTTTATTATTTTATTATTATTATTGTTATTATTATTTTTTGTTATTATCATTATTTATCCTATTACCATTATAATTAGGAAAAATTGATAAGAATAATCCGACCTTTGGCCGGTCTTCCATCAGTGGTACCACCTTCATTTAATCCAGGTATAATCCCACCTTTGACACCCATATTCTCTCATTGGTATGGAATGATGGCAACCTGTTTGACCCTCAAAAATTACCGTTGACTTTCTTTAAAAATAAACAAAACTTTAAAAAAAAAAGAAAATTCCCCCCAGCCAACCCCACCCCCTCCCCTCCGTTGCTGCCCTCCCTTCCCTTCCCCTGCTGCCACCCCCTCCCTTCACCTCCCCTACTGCCACCCCCTCCCTTCCCCTGCTGCCACCCCCTCCCCTCCCCTGCTGCCACCCCCTCCCCCTCCTCTTCCCCTGCGCTGCCACCCCCTCCCCTCCTCTTCCCCTGCGCTGCCACCCTCCCCTTTCCCGTCATCGGCTCCTTCACCCCCAAAAACCATCACCAAACCCGTCCCCTTCCCCCCGCCACAGCTCCCCCACCCCCAAAAATCCTCCCCCCCCCCTTCCCCTTCCCCCGCCACTCGATCTCCCACCCCTTAAACCTCCTTCCTAACCCCAAACCCATCCCATTCTCTCGCTCAATCTTCCTTCCCCCACCGTTGTTGTATATCTCCGACCACCGGTTTTCTCGTCGCCGTTCGTTCCACTGTTGTGGTGTTGCTGTGTACCGGCGGCGGCGGCGGCGGCGACGGCTGTTGAATGGTGGGGAGGGGGCAGCACCGCTGCTTTGGGGGAAGGGGGTGGGGTGGCTGGGTTTTTCATTTTAAAAAAAAAGAATTTTTCTTAATAAATTTCATTTAAAAATTTAATTTTAAGTTTAAAACATACTTAATTAGCTATTAATCACCTAATTAGGAGGATGACCCATGATTGTAGGTCACCAACAGGTGATGGACCATTCAGAGAATATTGATGTCAAAGGTGGGATTATACCTGGATTAAATGAAGGTGGTACCACTGATGGAAGACCGGCCAAAGGTCGGATTATTCTTATCAATTTTTCCTTATAATTATTATCATTCTTATCTCTACTATAATAATAATTACTCTATTATTACTATTTTTCTTATTATGTTAATTTTTAGTATCATTAATACTACTACTATTGTTATATTATTATTATTCAAATTATTATGTTATTACTATTATATTACTATAATTATCTATTATTATTGGTCATAAGTCGTTATTTATTGTTATTATTATTATTAATTATAAATTTCTACGGAGGCAAACTTAAAAGATGCATATCAATAGATTCAAGAACAACTACCAACTACAATAGTTTAGTGTTCATTTATAAACGACAATCCATAAAAGCCAATATCCTTTATTCATGTAGACGAATAAAATTCTCAAGCGTACAACAAGCAACGATGATAGCCCAATGAATATAATAATAAATATTATATAATAAATAATAATAAAAAATTATAATAATTATTATTTAATAATATTGTCAAATAATAATAGTAATAATAATAATAATAATGTTATATAAAAAAATATAAGAACTTTATTAGACTTTATTGGACCTTATCTGAACGTATAAAGACTGAAAATAAGTTGAAAAAAACGGACCCTATTCGAGTTTCTGTTTAACTAAAAAGAAGAGAAGCCTAACTTAATTGATAGAAAATGTACAAAATTTGATTATTTACGCTATAAACCATGTACAAAAATCGATAGTTTCCAAAAACAGAGCAATCAAGAATGTCGTGGGTTTAGCCTTTGAGGGCCGACGTGATAGCAATGGGGCTCCATGATGTTGATTGAAAATTGGAAGAAGAGTAGCACGAAAAGACAACAACAACCCATCTGCCGAAAATAGAAGGAAAAAACAGAGACGTAAGGTATATAAAGCTACCAAGTGTCATGTAACCCACAACTCCACGCATTAGAAATTTAGAATAATTCATAATCCCATCATCATTACAAAACAAATCACTCTTCCAACACTTTACTTTCAACTCTGCAATCTTTTCGGCGTAACATATTCAACGGTTCATATATACTTTCGCATCATCCCAGGATCCCACCACTTTACTTACTTTCTTACATTAAAAAAAAAAACACATTCTTTCAGATTCAATTTTGATGGGTATATCTACATCTATATCATTCTTGTTCATGTTCCCCTAAAACTGCTTGTCATAATTCCTTAATTGGTTTGGTTAGTGAGTGTTTTGTTGGGGTGCAGAAGAGCTCACACAGCGGCAACGGCATCGGAATGTGCTTGCTATATTTGTGCCGTGTTCTTGTCATTTATGAAACTTAAGCCTCTACGACCACTATCTACTATCTACTCAGGTACTACCACTACCCATTTTTTCATTTAGTGGGTATTATAGCATAAGTTTGTGTAATGTGTATGGTTGATTTTACAAGATTATTTCTTTATGTGTTTTGTGTTTTTGTTTACGGATGGAGTGATGTTGGTATAAGGTGTTATGGAATTTGACCCACCTGACATTTTTTTTTAGGTATGTGTCGGCTGTCATGTGTATTTGTGTTAATTGGGTTCAGCAGCAGCTGCTTCCTCCATTTTTAATCTTCTTCAAAGAAAAAATCTATTTCCTTTTTTTTTTTTTATTGTGAATTGGATCTTTTATCAAAGAAAACTATCCTTGAATGCAAGCAATTAAGGTTGTTACAATTGGGATTCTACTTTGAAATCACAAGGTGGTCTTAGAAAATTCGTACAACTTTTATGATGTAGATATTGCTGGTTTTATAAGGTTAAAATGACTAATAATTGAGTTGTTTAGCTATTAAATAGGTAATACTCACCTTATATGTCTATTAATAGCTTAAATAAACTTGATCTAGATGTAAGAGGTTTTTCACTCGTATATAAAGATGCATAGAATCGTGTAGACTCTTGAAATCGAATCTTAGGACTATAGTTATGATTTGAATCGAGATTTTAATATATAAAGTTTTGTGTGCATATTTTACTGGAAGCGAGAAGAGAAAGAAGATTATGTGAAACAGAAGACTAGAAGAGGGAGAGCTGATAGCTTGAATGTTTTTTTTTTCAAAAATAAAAACAGTCAATCATCGAGAGGGTGCTATGTCTATTAGTCAGCAATTAAAAAATAATCATAATGTTCATTTTTTGGTGTCCTCCCAAGTGCCACCTCTCTTGTAGAATAGAGATTAATGTTAGCCCAAATTTAATGATTGTACAAGATTCAAGTATTTTTATATTTGCGGCTGAAGGGGGTTGGGGGTAGTGGTGTGATTCGGCCAAAGACGAGATGTGATGTAGTTCTTGACTATGGTTTACTCGGATGTACCTAGGGGGAGTTGGTCGTATAAGAGACTGCCTAATTTCAATAGCCCAATCCCAGTAGAAAAAAGAGAATGAAGCATTTTTTTAATATAGTGATGAGCTTAAGTTAGTCTAATTTTATTATAAAGTTAGACCGTCTCTTTTAATAAATTTTGCTTATCGAAGGTACAAAAGGTATATATGGTGGTGTTGTGTTGACCCCGTGTTTAGATAGGGGTGGTAAATGGTGGTGTTGGTAATAAAATCACGTATAATTTGGAGGAAAAATCTCCCACTTATCTTCACATATTTTCACTCCCACTTAATACCACCTTAAGTGGTAAAGTGTGGTATTGAAGTTTTATGAAAGTTCACATATATAGAGATATTATTTTCATTATCATGGTTATGACCGAGGGATTTTGTTTTCAAGTTATACATGATTTTATTGCCAATACCACCATTTAGTATTACTTATCAAGCAAGCCATAAGGGCATAAGGGATAAGGGATAAGGATGGGCAAATTAATGAAGTGAGTTAGTTTTAAAGCAGGTGATATGATGGTTAAATGAAGATGAGATGGTTGTGAAGGAGGTGATGTAATAAGGAGAAAGGGTTTAGCCTTATTTACAACTTGTTTAGATAACTAAATAGAAGGAAAAGAAGGGGAAGGAAATAGGAGGAAGGGAAGGGAAGGGGAAAGAAAGGGAGGGGAAGATGGATCTTCCTTTCCTCCAAATCTTTCCAATTTTGGAGAGATGGTTTTTCTAAAGAGGGAAGGAAAGTAGATCCCTCTCCCTCCCCTTCCTTCCTCCAACTTCTTATCCAAACTAGAGAACTTTAGCTCTCCTCCCTTTCCTTTCCCTCCCTTTTGATGCATACGCATCTGACTACTCTAACCTAATCAATCTAAGGTTCTTAATAAGTCTATTTAATTATTGGTTATGGTTATTTTTGAGATTTAAGAAGTTAACCAAGGGCCTTGATGGAGGTCCATCTAGCTCCATTGATCTTAAGACTAAGAACATGGTTACTTGTGTTTTAAGGGATGTTTTGAAGTCCCTTAAGTCTATTGAGTCCTTTGAGAGTGTCCTTAGCTTAGTTAATTAATTATTAACTAAGTTACTATCTTTAATTGCTTTATTAGAGAGTCTAGAGTAATAAATGTACTCTTAGTTAATTTAATGTCATATTAGATTAACTAGGATACTATTAGTTGAGTTGTAATTTCATTTATGTTAATTAGAGAGTCCATTAGGGTTGTATGATACATATGGACGAGTGAAGAGCTTTAATGCAGCAAAAATGGCGCCCAACCCAAGGAAGCTTCCAAGAAGATCAACTAAGAGCAAATATAGGAAGGAACATCTATCATTTCCTCAAAATGGGCGTCCAAGCATAGAAGAGCAAGGAAAATGAATCATTTTCCCTCCAAAAGTCCATCTTAGACGTTTATACATTGAAACTTTTGAGTTTTTCTTTGCTTTGATTAATTCATCATTAATCCAAGCGCCTATGCTAGCTTGATTTTAAGCTTGAATAAAGTGGTGTTCTTAGGACCTTAATTTGACTTAGTAGTGCATCTGTATCTAAGTTATCTTAAGTAAAGCTTAACTATCCGTTCTTTAAATCATAATCAAACCTATTCTGCCTAGAGCATAGCCTGAATATAATACCTTACCTTTGGGATGGGGAAAGTATTAGGGTTAATACTTAATAGATACCTAGAGGGTGGTTATCACTACTTTATCACCTTAATACAACTCTACTCCTTTGTAATTAACTTAACGTATCTTTCATTTCCTTTGTTTGAACTTTCATTACCCCTAATACTTTCCCCATCCCAAGCCTTTCCTAAGAGTTTTTTTTCCCTCGTTTAGAGGCTAGAAAAGTAGTAAGGGTAAAAGAATTCGAAATGAGCAGATGAGCCAAAAAGAAGGGCTTCGGGTGTACTTTCATCCAAGTGTACGGAGATTTTCTGAGTCATGTTGGTTACTGTTTGTTAGTGGGTTCATTTAGATATATACTCCTTTGGCTTCAAGGGTTATGTTCTTGATTTTTGTTAGGGCTGAAGCCATATAATATTCGAGTGGTGCAATTTTTCCTTCTTACATGAAATCCTTCTAATAAATGTTCCTATATACTTCTTGGTAATATATCTTAACAAGTAAGTACCCAATTAAAGAATTTTATAAAATTTAAGCATAATTTGGGTGTTACCTTGTTGGTTACTAGATTAATTTAGTTATAGTTCGTGTAAGTCACATTTAATACATATCTTACCATTACATGGTATCCTAAAGTAAAAAAAGTTGCTAATTGTGTAGCTTTTGTCTGATGATTGACAGAAAAAAGCTGAAAGTAAAGATGTTCCTGGTTGAGAGTAAAACAGTTGCTATACTATGCATGCTGGTGTCCCTTCTATTTTTGGGAACATGGCCAGCAATTCTGACTCTCTTAGAGAGGAGAGGGAGGCTTCCTCAGCATACCTACCTTGATTACTCCATTACAAACTTTTTGGCAGCTGTTCTCATTGCTGTCACATTTGGCCAGATTGGTGGAAGCACACCAAGTATGCCCAATTTCTTTACTCAGCTTACCCAGGTACACTTTTTCTTTAACCGAATAAGTGCTGTTATTTGACCTTCTATATTGAGTTGCATAGTTTTAGGCATGCCTTTCTGCAAGTTATTATCACACACTGCTAATAAAGATTAGCAATTGGCTGATGTTTTTTTCATAGAGAAGTAAGAAAGTGTAGGTGTTAACTCTTTGTTCTCAATACGTGATACTCCCTCTGTAATTACTCTTTTTTATCTTTCAATTTAATCCTTTTCCATAAATTTTGTTTACTTCATGTAGGATACTTGGCCGTGTGTTTTGATGGCAATGGGTGGTGGATTGTTCCTAAGCTTTGGTAATGTGTCGATACAATATGCCTGGGCATTTGTTGGGCTTTCAGTCGCTCAAGTCGTTACATCTAGCATTGCTGTTGTAATAGGTAAATTAGTTTTATTTCTAAAATTTTGAAAGTTTCAATACCTTTTACCTTTACCAACAAAACTCTTATATGATCACCAAGATTATGATGGCAAGGAATGGTTTCTGTTTTTATAGCTAGAATCTAAGAGTATTGAATTGCATCAGGCACAACTTTGAACTATTTTTTGGACGACAAAATAAACAAAGCAAGCCTTCTATTCCCTGGGGTAGCATGCTTTCTCACAGCAGTATTGCTTGGGTCTTCTGTGCACTCCTCTAATGCAGCTGATAATGTAGCTAAGCTTCGCAGCTTCCACGATAATCTAAAAGAAACAGAAAAGTATGCTACTTCAGTTACCAAAATGCTGTGAGCGGAAGCTCTTAATTATGTCCTTCATCATTAATTGTGGTTCAATCAACCCTTTGCAGAGTGCCTGAGATTTCAACTGACCAAGCAGCACCATCCGCAAAAGGTAACTGAGGAATTCTGTTGTTGCATTGATCTTTGTGAAATATCATAATTGTTGTGGTACAAAAATGTATAGATATCATGGAGAACGTGGATGTTGAAAGTGTCTGCGCAGAGGAAGCTAAGAAGGCTGGAACAGCAGATTTTATAATTGCTGTTGAAAACCAAAGAGCTATTAAGGTTAGAAGCTCTGCCACAATTCTAAATTTGGTCATCAAACCAGTACCAAATGGCTATCATTTATCAGAATTGGATGCTCATGTCATGAAAGATTGCGAGTAAACAAACTTTTGTCAAATTTAACCTTCATCCCGTTATGATTGCCATAGTTGAAAAGACACTGATATCAGAAAATACATTTATACTTCTTTGTCATTCATATAAAAAAATTATCTCCAGAGGAGCTTTTTTACGAGTTGTTACTGATCAAATTGCTGGTTAGTTGCAGTTATCAGTTAGTGAAGAATATGGATGCCCAACTATGTGCGACCGCGTTAATGTACCTAGACATGACAATGTCTCTGTGGCAAACAAAAATAGGAACTGTGACAGTCGTAGACAAGGTGGAGGTAGTTATATCAAAAATTCTGCTAATGAATATCTGACCTTCACAATCAACAGGTGGTTGGCGAAAGCAAATTGATTGGCATGAGCATAACTCTTTTCGCTGGGATATGCTTTGCCCTCTTCTCACCGGCATTTAACCTTGCAACAAATGATCAATGGCACTTTTTGAAGGAAGGCGTCCCTCATTTGGTTATATATACTGCTTTCTTTTACTTCTCACTCGCCTTCGTATTGATGGCAGTCATTTTAAATGTCACCTTCTTGTACTATCCTCTCCTAAACTTGCCAAAATCATCCCTCAAGGAGTACTTTAAAGATAGCAATGGAAGAATATGGGCTATTACAGCTGGGCTGCTATGTGGCTTTGGAAATGGTCTTCAATTCATTGGGGGGCAGGCTGCTGGTTATGCAGCTGCTGATGCAGTTCAGGTTAGTAGTTTCATTTTTATCTTTTAGGCAACGTTTTAAGTGATTTTCAAGGGTTTACCAAAAACGAAGTCCAACTTGCCTATAAAATCAAATGCTTCCTCTTCTTTTTTTATTTAATTATTACGGTAGTAAAAAAAACAAGTCATATGAGATCTTGTTATATTCGTCTCGGTATATATACTTTAAAGTATCAAAATTATAATTTTATCTAACGTGGACTAAGAAGATATGTGTGCTTAAAGGGGTACGTTGGAATTGGCAAATGTGCGTAGATCTAACAGAAAACGGAGGAAGTAGATATTTTCAAAATGAAGTAGAAGCGCAAAACTGTGGTAGAGATTGTGTAGTCTGTAAACATTACATGTCATTCTGCAACTATATTACTCGGACTCGGGTAGCCATGTCGGGCACGGATACATGTCCAAGTGTTCGACTCTTCTAATTTACGGAAAAAAAATCCAAAATTTGGCCCAAAATGACGTGTCGATGTATCCTTACCCCTGTCCTGAGTGTCGAGGATCCGACATGGGTACTTAACGCTTGCATCCTCTGTCTTACTGTGGCTTCTGGCACAGAGTCGGGTAAAATGAAGTGTCCGAGCAAGCAGGCATAGTTCTACAAGCCATAATATCTTAATTTAAATTCTATATTAAAGAGGTAGAAAGTCAATTTTTTTTTCATTTGACCAGACAAAATTTGAAGCTGCATAATTCATCAAAAAGGGGGGGGGAGGAGTGGCTAAAATTATTTGGGGTGTCTTCCTAATACCTAAACAATTAGTATATCTGGTCGTATATCTCAAAATAACTCTTGTACTGAGAGAAAGACAAAAATTTGAAGTTGCATAATTCACAAAAGGGAGAGAGAATCTGTCCAAATGTTTTCCCTTTAGGCTATATAAAAGGGAGAGAGGCTTAAATTATTAGGGGTGTCAGCTAACACCCCAACCAATTAGTAGATCCGTTTGTATATTGGAGAATAACTCTCAGTACTGAGAGAAAGGGAAATTTTGTTTCACTGTCACAGCATATTGTTACTAGTCTATGTTACGTAATTTTTTTCTATAAATTTTGCAGGCACTCCCTCTAGTGAGCACCTTCTGGGGCGTACTCTTCTTCGGGGAGTACAGGAGGTCATCCAAGAGAACATATTTGCTGCTTGTAAGTATGCTCTTTATGTTCAGTGTGGCCGTGGCATTGTTGCTTGCTTCTGCTGGCCAAAGAAAAATAGTAGGTGGAAGTTCTAAAATTGGTCGTATGCAACACCATAGGAGACAACCGATGGAGAATGGCACTTTTGATTTCTAGGTGGGTTTTCCGGTTCGGCTGCTCCTGGTTCGGAATCAAGTGTTTGCTTCCTGATATTGTACGTAGTCGGGGAACATATAAAACAAAAATAAGGTCTATTGTTGGTACGTTATTGTATTCTGAGTGTATTAAGTCTAGGTATGGTGGAGGAAATCATGATTGTAAGTAATGGTTTATTGTTGATTAGAGTCTTTGATTTAAAAATAAGAAAGACACGAAGAGACGAATGCTCGAATCTGGAATGGCGCGAGCTGAGATTGGACTAGCAAACCGTTTGTTTCTAAATTCTGAAGTTGAGTACTACCATATCAAGATTTATTGAGTTACAGTATCAGAGTATCTGAGTTTTAATCAGGACTCATCGTGGGGCGGTAGAATGTAGTGCAGGAATTGGCTTTCGTGACTTCATGTTTTGTATCCCATGGCGAAAAACAGTGTGTTGGTTGAAGTCGAAGATATCACACAGATTTGTTAGTTTTCATAGAGGATAAAGGAGAACCAACATGGAAAAGTTTTTTGTACTTCAAAATACTCTCAATTAACCTCTGAATACAGGAGCCCTTTTATAGCCAATTAAAAGCTTGGGCTCCCTAAAAACAAGCAACTCAGGGCAATTCAGGGGCTGTTCCTTAATGTTATTTGTTTTCAGATTTCAGTTTTTTTGAAAACTAAAAAACAAAAAATAGGAAAGTACATAAAGTTGTTTTCACTTTTTAGTTAGTTTTTAAACTATAGTGATACCAAACGGGCCATCAATAATGAGAAATTGGGAAACATGACGTAATAAATATTAACTAAACACGATGGACATTATTGTTAAGAACTAATCCCGACTGCTTTTTGAGAGTTGGAGCATATTGTCAACTAGAAACTCTGCTAATTAAATACGATGAACTTTGTTGAAGTAATTTCGACTGTTTTTTGGGAGCCGGAGCATATTGTGGACAAGATAAACGAATTCTATGCTAATTAAGGGGACGTTTGAGTGGAAAGGAAAAGGAATCTAGAAAGGGTCAAGGAAAGGAAACCCAACCCATTGTTTTAAAAAAGTTGTTTGGGAAGACAAGGGAATGGGCTCCTACCAATCCTTCCTCTCCCACTCTCTTCCTCTTCTCCGGCCGGGTGGCGGCAACACTCCGGCAACCTCATCCACTCTCTTCTCCGGCAACATTCCGATGCTCCTCCTACCAATCCTTCCTCTCCCACTCTCTTCCTCTTCTCCGGCCGGGTGGCGGCAACACTCCGGCAACCTCATCCACTCTCTTCTCCGGCAACATTCCGATGCTCCTCCCTCATCTCTTTCTCTTTAGCGCCGCCTCCCCTGCTCTCTCCGCCACCTCCTTTTCTCTTTTTTCGGTAGCATATATGGGCATGTTTTTCATGGTGGTTGTGGATTTTTTTTTGGTTGGAGTCGCTGGTTGTCGGCAGGTGTGGGGAAGTTTCAGGCATTGGTGACACTTCCTCCTCCTCTCTTGGCACGTTCCGGCGTAGATCTGGTGGTTAAGGGCGCATTTTACTTTGTGACTTCTCGCTGGTGTTTCTCACGCTTACGTGGTGGTTGAGGGCACGTTTTCGTTTGTGAGTTATAGACGGTGTCTCTCTGGGATCGCCGGTGGTTGTGGGCAATGTTCCCCCACTGATCTGGGCTCGCCGTGGTTGGGTGGCTAGGGTCCAGTGGTGGTTCCGGCGGTGAAAAAGTTGACGTGGGTAGTTTCGGCGGTGAGAAAAGGCGGGAGTGGATGCGGTGGGGTGGATGTGGTGGGTGTTGTGGTGGTCAATATTGGTCAATGGTTGTTGAAGTGTAGAGGGATATTGGGGAATCCAAAACCTTGGGGTTGTGGGGGCAATCATCTAAGGGTAACTAAAACTGAATATTGGGTAAAGGGAATGAAAAAAAACATCAACCAAACATCAAGTAAGGGTAACAAGGATTTTCTTTCCCTTTCCCTTTCCAGAAACCCCCTAAACAAACGCCCCCTAAATATGATGGACAGTAATTGTAAAGAACTAATTACGACTGTTTTTTGGGAGCTGGAGCATATTTTCAACAAGATAAATGCACTCTATGCTAATTAAATACGATGGACACTGACTCGTTAAGAACTAATTACGAATGTTTTTACCGGAGCTAGAGTGTATTTTCAACAAGATAAACGCATTATATGCTAACTAAATACGATGGGCATGCACTAACTGTTAAGAACTAATTACGACTGTTTTTTAGAAGCTGGAGCATATTATCAACAAGATAATAACCAACTCCAATGTGAGACTCATTGTTGGGAAAAACTTTGGTTAAGACGAGCTTTTCTTTCTTTTTCCTTTTCGCACTTCCTACACGTTTGAAGACCAATATATCTTGGAAAATATTCTAAGTCGATCCTATAATACATTTGTTAGTCTATTATGAACACTAGAGCAACTACAAGAGGGGGGTGAATTGCAGTTGAGGGGATTTCAAACACCTTTTGAGGAATATAAAAACTCCTAAACAAATAAAAGAGAATAAGATGTAAAGAGTAGGAACACAGAGAGATGCTTTTAACAAGGTATTCTTCCAAACTTCTCTAGGAAGAAACCTTGCCTTCTCTTATTTATAATAGCGTTTATAACTCAGTACATCCAATTATAAATCTCTTCTCACTCTGTTCCTCTAGGAACTTGACCCTGTTCCCAGTCACCCTGTTCCCCCTGAACACGTGACGTTCTCACTCGACTCTACTCGAAGTCTTATCACTTGACTTCACTCAAAGTCTTATCACTTGACTTCACTCGAAGTCTTCTCTTTCTCTTTCTCTCTTGATTGCACATGTTTCTCACTTGTAATTTCTCTCACCCAACACTCAAAAACGGATACAATAATATTTGCTATAAAGAGGAGTAAATAGAATGAAAACTTTCTAAATATTTGAACTTGAAAATCTAGAAAGTCTTGGTCTTCATTCTGATTTTCTTGTGCTATATATAGGAGATAACATCAGCCTAATTTTGCTCCACTAGACGGTTATGGGTCCATGAATGTAGCCCATTATCCACCCATTAAGTGGACGTTATGTGCATGATTATCTCTTACTCACTCCACGCCGCCAGCAGCCACAATCTCCAACAAATCAGCAATTGGTTAGTTTGTTGCGCTGAAGACTAGGAAGTTTGTTGGACTTCCTAGATATCAGGAACTGACTGACTGTCAGTTTTTGGTCTTCCTAGATATCAGATCAGAACTGCTAATAGAATTAGTCTGTTGCTAAGTAAGACTTGGTTGTTACACGCTCCTTATAATCAGCATGTTGTTGCTAGGTTGTTACAAGTTCAGTTAGCACTTCCTCCATAATCGTAGTATGCGTTGGTTGTGCACTTCCTAGATTATAGGAACTGATTTCCTGGTTTTTAGGAACTGAGTGACTGGTCAGCACCTGGTCCTCTTTTGAGTTCGTTTCCTTCTTTATAGCACACAGTTTTGTTGCTTGTTTGTTGCACGTTTAATGACTCATTTAAATCCTGTACAACACTAACATACTAACACTACTAATATCATGGAAATTAGTTTTATTCAAATTAATATTTCACAACATTAGGATTATTCAAAGAAAAAATCATATGGATAATAATCGAGTGCATAAACAACTAGTTTAAATAACTTAATTAGGTTAAGCTCATAACCATTTCTCCATAAGTTATTAATAAACTAATTATTTCAAAATACATAAAATAAATATAAAACTAATATTATTTGCGAAATTAAATACTAAGAAAATACTAAGTCTAATAATAAACCTAATAGATTCTAATACATTATGTATTATTGAGTGAATATAATAATTAATTTAAATAACTTGATTATGTTAAACTCTTAACCATTTCTCCACAAGTTAAACTTAAACTAATTATTAATCAAACACATGAAATGAGAAAAACGATTTATACATTTTATTATAAAGTCCAAAAACATTGTTTGTCATCATTAAAACAGTGAATACAACACCTTTTAACAGATAAACAAACAACTTGGACTAGTTAGCTTTTTGTTCACATTTTTATCATCAAAAACTCTTTTTAGTTTTCTCTAGATCTAGACTTGGAGATTCATTCAGATTCAATAAAAGTTTCATTTTTCCTTTTCCATTGGTAATTCTCTGTGCTCTCTTTACGTTGTGATTATTTTGTGCCCTAATTTTAGTATTGTTTATTATTGCGAATAGTATGACTTTCTCAATTGTTTTTGTTGTTGATTTACTTAATTATGAGTGTATAGATTTTTTTCTAAGGTTTAGTTAAGTAAGCCATATTTATACCAGAATTGTCGTTTGATTTAGGTTGAGACTAGAGAAATTTTAGTGTGATGAGTTTTAGTATGTGATTTATGTAATTGTGCAATATCATGGCTTGCAATCTCACTAATAGTTATTTGTATTGACCTATATTACTTTTAGAGGCCTAGAACACACTAGTGAATCTGATTATGCGAGTGATCGAACTGTATATGTTGATTATGAGCGTTAAGACATGATCATAAGATTAGTACCTGGTCTAATTGCTCGATTCTGTCTAAGTATTGTTAGTTGTTTGAACCTCCCTGATTGATATAAGGGTGGTGGATCGAACAAATTTCCTAATTTTTTATTAATTGATATTTTCTTGAATAAAATTTATTTTCTTTATTTCAGTCATTAATTAAGAATTTTGACTTGATATCATCTGAAGTAGATTGATAATTGAACTTCAATTACGGAAACCCTTTTCCCAATGGATCTGACCCGTACTTGCAAAGTCTCTGATGATAATAGACATTGTGTACTTGCGGTATAGTATTTTAGAACTCATTGGACACCTTGTCCTCCTTGGGCATCAACTATTATATTCCAGTTGAGCCTTTTTGGTTGCTCGCTCCTAGCTGGTCGTTGTCCTCTTGAAACCCTCTGGGGGTTTCCAGATGAGCAGGATGACTAGGTTCTAGATCAGCTACTTGAGTTCGTCTAGGATGTAGAGCCTTGGACGGTACCCTTCTCTGATGTCCTCCAATGTTGAAAACAGTTGTTGCTCTTGATCCACTCCTAAATGATAGCTGCCATCGTAGTCTTGAAATCGTTCAAGACCGTTTCCAAATGAGTCGTTGTCATCGGCAATTGAGATTCTTTACCCGAATTGCATTATGTAGTGGATTGACATTCTCAGCTAAACGTTCTTCCATTGACTTACCAGCCGATCGACAATCCCGACTGTCTTGTCCACGAAGTGGACATTCATCCTCCACCATGTCCTCGACTAAAATCTGCATACTTCGGTTGCGAGCTATGTTGAAAAAATGGCAACGAGTTATTACTATATGTCTTACTACAGACAGCGTCAAATGTCACGGGACTAGAATTGGATCCCGGAGTTCTCAAGGGTTTGATGGTAAATTTAAGAGACTTATGTATATAAAGAACCCAACTGCTCTCTGAAACCGCAAAAGGAAATCAATCACGGGAGGGTTTGAGGCAGTTCCCCTTCCGAATTAAGATTAAGCCAGGTATGTAGAAAGAGAAGTAGAAGAGGAAGCTCTAAAAATGCAGTGTAGTAACTCTGAATTAGGCACGGCCCCTTCCTGGCCCAGGGCATGTGGGACGCCCACCCTAGGCCCACGCAGAAAAGGTCTAGTTTATTGACAAATTTTAAAATATACATAGCATATTGCATGTTGTATAGTAAGCAAAACCTTCCTGGCACAGTGGTTTCTTTTCATGTCAAAAATTGTCATCCAACATTCCGCCGGAATTCGATTCCAACTAGGGCTTTGTTTTTCCTTTTCTTTTTCCCATCTTCCTTCTATTTAATTTCCTTTCTTCACTTTGGCTTTTCTAATGACATTTTTTCCCTTTCTTTTTGTCTTTTTACACATCTCGTACCTTCTTTCTCATATAAAGTATTTCCCCCCTATAGTATACTACACCTATTTATATCAATATCATTCTCTTTTTTTTTCTCTTAATTTTTTTAAACAAATATACCTTAGAAGTGTTTTTCATTTTTCTCATAAAATTATATCTTTTTCCCAACATTTTAATATTAATTTTTGTCATGTTTTTATTAGGAATATGTTTCGAAATATTACCGGGGTGATCGATCTAATATAATATTTTCTAAGTTAATAATATATTCTAAAGATATTAATTATACCATAATTCGTCCATAATTTATTTTTGTCTTGATGTATTTTAATTTCATAATATTGGAATTGATGTTTTATTCTAAAAATAAATGGTTCTTGATATCTAAGACTAAAGTAGTGCACTAGTAGACCCGAAGGTTGAAATAAACCTACTAAAGAGGGACATCCTGTTGTTGCATTCAAATTTTCTCGCCCAATTTAAGCAAAATAGGTTATCAAAGAAGTAACAAATAAACTGAAACTCTTACTCGCTTATGTAATTTAAATTTATATGTATATTAAAAACGTAAGAGCAGATTGAAATCCACCACGTGTTACTCTCCCTTCTTTTTAACTATATATATCTACGTTATTCTCATAAACAAATGCAAATTGTCCCTGAGTAAATTTTGAACCTGTGCTCTCATGTATGGAAGCTAAATGCTCTAACCATTGCTCCACTTCACTATTGTTGCTTCTTTTATCAATAGTAATAATGAAATTATGTTTTTTCAATGAAAAACAATCATTAAGTTATAATATTTTAATTGCATTTATGAATAAAACTACTAATTTATAATTTTTTGATAACATCTTATTTACACCAATTTTTAATTGTCAAGTACTTAAGGATAGTACTGAAAAACCTCGGGGCATTGTCTGGACCTAAATACTAGTTGTGTTATAATAACATGAAGTATGATTTTTTTTTGTCTAATGAAATATACAACCCAATTTTCTAGTATTACCGGTACATCACCAAATTTATAGGGCCCTTATTTGTTTTTTGCCCTGGGCCATAAAAATGTCAGGAACTGCCCTGATTAGTCATACCTTTTCTGATGTGACATAAGGGTATCTATACTAGAGAAGGAGTGATTGTACTCCCTAAATTGTCCCAAAATAAGGTCTTTTGATTGGCTAATCAATGTTTTGTTAACATGAGGTAGGCACTGATTGCTAGGCAGATCAAATGCTACCAACCTTTCGAGCTTTTGGGCTTTGCATGAATTGATTCATCCCAAACTTAAGTTTGCCTATCCAGGGGGGTTGACACATGGTGCCAAATTATGCTGACAAGTGTCAAGCAGCTATAATGACAAGTGTTAGGCTTAAAGTGACACGTGTCAGCCTCTAATTAGGTGATACTTGTTAGTTTGTTGACCTGGCACTTAGTCTTCTTCAATAGGTTATGTAACACCCTCCAAATTTGAACCTTTTAAAACAATCAATAATACTTATTTTAGAAAAATCACAGTTCAAACTCGGAGGCTATTACCGCCCGTTTACCCTTTAAGAGGGTAAACGAAGGCTAACAAAGCATAATATAACTAACTTTAAACTATTAAAAGAATAAACTTGAGAGAAAGCTTATTAATATAACAACTTAAAATTAACTAAACATCCGAACTCGAGAGTTCAACTAAAACTCAAATTATGTAGGTAAAGTTACTAAAGCTCCCTCACTCGAGATCCCACGATTAAGTCCAACCTGCAAAATAATATGAAAACAAACAAGGGAGACAAAGCTCCCAAAATCAGATAAACTGAGTAATTCGACTCTATCCCGTAAAAATACTTAATTTAAAAATATAGGTTTTTAGTATTTAAAAATATTCTAAAGTGTAAAAGAATTGAGTTGCAACAAAATATTTAACTCTAATAGTTTAACATAATCCCATAATACAATTAAGCTCCAATATTAACCAATAACAAAAATCATCGATCAATTTAGTTAGAGGGAAAATGTGAACGCCAGTAGGTCGGGGCAAACCCCTGTTATCCACCTACTTCAACAAGAGGTCGTCACCCCAATAATTCAATTTATGGCTAATGATCAGAGTCCCTAGTGTGCACACCCCTTCTACTTGGATCACAACAAATAGAAGGAAGACAATAGTTTCAGACAGAATAGTAAAGTAACCAAACCTATAGGTAGCTGTACTACCATATAGGGCAACCTGTTCAACAACCATAAGGGCTTCATTTCCCTCATTAGTATAATTATGTGAAACAAGTATTTAATCAAGTCAAGTTCAAATAACAAAGTTCATTCCACTGAACTCAATAATTTCCAAAGTTCCAGTATTAAATGACCATATTCAAGATCCAATTCATATATTTAACTCTTAACATTCAACTTCATTAATCATGGTCATATATAGTAGTAATTCTAAAAGCATAATAAAATAGTTAATAATAATAATAAATAACAACAACAACAATAATAATAAGGAAAAATTGACAAGAATAATTCGATCTTTGGCCGGTCTTCCATCAATGGTTCCACCTTCAATTAATACAGGTATAATCCGACCTTTGACACCCATATTCTCTCATTGGTACCAGTTGATGGCAACCTGTTTGACCACACAAAATTACTGTTGACTTTTTTTAAAAATGAAATAAAAAAATTAAAAATGAAAAACCCCCTCCCTCCCCCTAGCCAGCCACCATCCCCCTCCATCCCCTCCTCTCCACCACTGCCACCCCCTCCCCCCACCGCTGCCGCCCCCTTCCCTCCTCCCCCCCACCACTGCCGCCCTCTTCCCTCCCCCCACCACTACCGCCCCCTTCCCTCCCCTCCCCACCACTGCCGCCCCCTTCCCTCCCCTCCCCCACCACTGCCTCCCCCTTCTCTTCCCTCTCCCCACCACGGTCGCCCCCTTCTCTTCCCTCCCCCCTACCACGGCCGCCCCCTTCTCTCCCCTCCCCCACCACTGCCGCCCCCTTCCCTCCCCTCCCCCACCATTGCCGCCCCTTTCCTCCCCTCCCCCACCATTGCCGCCCCTTTCCCTCCCCTCCCCCACCACTGCCACACCCTTACCCTGTTCTTCTTGGCAAAGTTTTTCAATGCAGAAACACGAGCATTAACAATTCCATCAGAACCCATCTTTAATCTTTGTTTCTGTAAAAATTTCGTCTTGCAAAATCTTGAAAATCAGAGTTTTTGGACGAGAAAAGAACCCGAAATTTTGTTGGGAGAAGAGGATATGTTGGAAAGGGGAGGCGTGGGGTGGCGGGGGAGCGTGGGGTGGCGGGGGAGAGCGTGGGGTGGCGGGGGAGGGCGTGGGGTGGCAGCAGAAGGGAGGGGGTGGGGTGGCAGGCGCAGGGGAAGGGGAGGGGGGGGGGTTGGCTGGGGAGGGAATTAATTTTAATTTTTTTATTTTTTTTAATAACTTTGATTTAGAATTTTTATTAAAAATTTAAGTTTTAAATATACTTAATTAGCTATTAGTCACGTAATTAGGATGTTTACCTATGATTGTAGGTCACCAACAGGTGAGGGACCAATGAGAGAATATGGGTGTCAAAGGTCGGATTATACCTGGATTAATTGAAGGTGGTACCATTGATGGAAGACCGGCCAAAGGTCGGATTATTCCTATCAATTTTTCCTAATAATAATAGTAGTAGTAACGTAATAAAACTATTTTATATCCAACGTTCAACTTAATTTCAAATCACGCAATCATCATATCAAATAGAAAACTTTGCTCAACAGGTCTAGAGTTTTGATAGACATCGAGATTACCTCGAGTAGCATAGGTCAGACAAAAGGTCGTCTCTAAAGTTTCGTCTACGAAGCATCCGTCAAGATGGTTTGGTTATACAAAAGTCGGGTTAATGGAATACTTTTTTTACCAATAAAATCTCCCTTCAGTTTTAAACAAGAGACCAAAATACTCGTGGGGTATAACACTCCTTTGAGATCTTTGAGTAGTCAAACAATAAAAATAAATTTGAATTCTATGTAAACCAAATGGAAACAAATGGTGGGCATATTAATCATTATAAGTTTAAAAAGTAAAGAAAATTGAAAATAAAACAAAAGT
Organism: Patellifolia procumbens; assembly: GCA_947645195.1. Lineage (NCBI taxonomy): Eukaryota > Viridiplantae > Streptophyta > Magnoliopsida > Caryophyllales > Amaranthaceae > Patellifolia > Patellifolia procumbens. The sequence continues at coordinate 83,876 of CANSGD010000117.1, read as the reverse complement.
TAAACAAAAGTACAACATGTGACTAAGATTCATGGAAATGAATCAGGTTTTATTAAGACTAGAAAAGCCAGCGAGAAGAAAGAAAAAGAAGCAGGAAGAAGAGAAGGAGAGGGGAGGCAGACCCGACCAGTCGACCGGCCAGCCAGCAGCTGCGGCGGCGGTTGCCTGCGTCGCCGGCGAGTGGGTTCAGCCCGGAAATTTTTTTATATGTTTTGGTTTCAAACAAAAGAATGGGTGGTAGAATGAAAGGTTGAATTTTGACATTGAAATTCTAAAGTTGGAGTGAAGAGATGGTGAAGGTAAGGTATTGTATTTATAGTGAATTGGGGAAGCATTTCAAGAAGAAAGGGAGAGATTCATGGCAAAAATTGAGCATTCAATCAATTAGGGAGGAATTAAAGGATAGCAAATAACATCAAATGGGGAGATAAAAGGGTTGACTGATTTCTAATTGAATTGGGAAGATGGAGAAAATTTGGGAATTTCCATTTCAAGAGCAATACTACACCTATTAAAGCTATTATTTATTCATTTTCTAAAACAAATGAGTTTCAAAAAACCCACAACTAATTTTTATAAAATAATATTTATTCATTCTTAAATAAAGTTAAAGAACTAATAAAAGTAATGAATGATTAGATTTAAATCATTTACACCACCAAAGTACTAATCATAATAGCTTAAGAAGTAGTAATCATATTTTCCGAAATAATATACTCATAAATGTTTAAGAACATAATATTACAAATTTAATAAAATTTCGGGGTATTACATTATTGTCTTACAACACAATCCATCTCATAAGGTAGACAATGGATCATTACCAGGAGACGAAGAAGAATTTACATATAGTTTTCATTGATTTGGAGAAGGCATAAAATACGATAAATATTTTGGTGGGTGTTGGCATAGAAAGGTGTTTCATAGAAGAAAAAAAATATATTGATATCATCAAGCACATGTATGAGGTAGTCACTACGAGTAAGCAGACTACCGTGGGGATAGAGAAGATTTTGTACATCAAGGTTATGCGCTTAGTCCATTTTTCTTTGCTTTAGTCATAGACGAATTAACAATGTCAACTCAAGATGGTCTGCCATGGTGTATGATGTTGCGGATGATTTTGTGTTGATTGATGAGATAAAGAAAAGTGTTGAAAGTAAGTTGGAATTGTGGAGACACGCCTTGGAAGTCTGTGGTTTGAGATTGAGCTGAAGTAAGACTGAGTATTGCAGTGCAAGTTCACTGAGATTAGAAGTTGCGAGTGATAAATCAGGGACGATCATATCAGATGGCAAGGTGGTTCAAGGATCGGACGTCTTCCACTGTCTTGAATCTATTCTCCAAAAGGATGGAGAACTCACTGGAGATGTGACTCATATAATTAACGCGGATTGGTAATGGTAGAAAAGAGACATTGATTGCAATAATATTTATTTTCGTTGCACTTGTTCTTCATTGTGTTTACTTTATTTTAAAAAAAATTCTCGCATGTTGGTGCCATCTCATTTTTGTTTTCAAATATTTCAAGTGACAATTCATATAAGTCAGCCCAAATCATTTGGGGTTAAGCCTTTGTTGTTGTCATCATTGTTGTAGTACTTTTAAGAGTAAAAAGGTACCCACATGTAGTATATAGCAAGTAATATGTTATTTTCATTTTACAAAAGTGTAACAAGTATTTGAGAAACGGAGGAAGTATAAGTTAAAGATAACACTAGATGCTACTCTGCTAGTATAAACAATACCACAATTTTGGTGGATGGAATTTGACTTCCTAAAAGCTCACCATGTAAAATTCCTGATTTACTTTTGCGACTCCAATCTCACATATTGATGATGATACAAAAGTTAAACAAGAGCTTTGACGTTTGAACATCATGTAATATCTGATGAACTAGGCTCTTGGCCTGGAAGAAGACTTTCTTATTTACCAAAAAGAAAATTTCCAAATCACATAACACAGGGAGTTCAACCATTTTTTTCATTTCTTATCAACATGTGTATTGCAATCAACTTAGTAATCAAGATAGAGGACAGACAGCTTATAATATTATTGCAAATAATTTTGTTACATGCAGAACCTGCTTCTGTCCTCACAACTCAAGAATACAGTAGACATCATAACCAAGGCAATTGGTTAGAGTCCACTAAAAAATTATTCCGCAACTCAGATCAAAGTTAATACAGTAGACTTCATATTAACCAACTATTTTATCAGATTACTCTATTTGAGGAATCAATAGCCAGGGGCTTATACATCTGGAAAATTGTAGATATCATTGTTTCTTCCCCATGATACACTTAACTGAGTCTAAAATACGGATATAATCAAAGAAAAGCGAGGATTCTTTGCCCTCGAGCCCATCCCTACTTACCCTATTACTACCTGCCAGATTGTTGCAAGGGCTTCCTCCAATTACCAAATCAAAGCCCCCGAATGAATTAATCAGCTGCTCCAACCTATCATTAGTCAACTGCTGCACATCTGCAATATCTACCAAAATACCCTTCTGATCAGTCTGTTCCCACCAACTCCTCTGAATATTTCTGTTTACTTCAGCAATTTCAACTGATACGACAGTTTTTAAACGTATGCCTAGACGATGAAGAGCAACTTCAGCACCTCCTATTCCAGAAAAAAGAGAGAGCACTCTGATCCCACCCGGAAACAAATCTTTCAAGACAGAAAGGTGGTACGCAACTGTATCAACCTGAAGAAGAAGAAACATGTCATACACCAGCCCAAACCCAAGATCCACTTCACATATGCACGTAGAGACAAAAGAGGACAGCAAGGCACTCAAGGGAACATGCAAAAAATGATGCTGAGATGTGGACCAAGCAGATAGAGGACAATAACCTGACCTAGGACTATAAATAGGAAATGCTACTGTTGTGATTTCATCATGCAAAAAGTGAGAATCATTTTAGAGTATTGTAGTGTAGTATGGGAGTGTGGCAGCCACTCAAATGCTGACCTACTGTACTAAATCCTTTGACAAATACAACGAACTCACCTTCTTCCCTCTATTTCCCTTCTAAGCTAACCCCCTTTATTTTCTTTCTACTGTTGCATCGATTCACTGATTTCAGTTTCAGGTGGCGAAACTCAGGCTATAACAAAACACAAAAGACATACTTCACTTTAGGGACACTAGGAGCTGTAATATAGGCATATCAATGCTAGCCAAATGCTGTGTTACCTGGAATGAGTTGCCAAGTGATTTGAACCTATCTGTCCTGCTTATGCCACCTCCCCTTGTGTGGTTTCTAGGGAATCCCAACAGCATTTCTACTTCATCGGGTTCGAGCGGGGCAACCTTATTTCTCCCAACCCAGACCAGATTCCATTTTCTACATTCATCAAGCACGTACTTCTGAACATGGACAGGCGGATCACCATCATAATCTTCAAGAGCCTTGCGATCCTCTCTGTCAGCTTAGCACTACCAATTGCAGTTTGCAGACAGTTGAGCTTTGTTCTCGTATCCCAATGTGGCCACCATTTCCTAGTCAAGGGCAAGGCCTCATGGATAGAGCGAGGGGGAGAGGAAGAAGGGGGAATCGGTTTTCTATTGGAAGGTTATGAATATACCCTCTCTTTCTTGCAGCGGCACAGAAGTACTTTGAATCAACAAATTCTGGTTCAACATCATACAAAAAGCGGGAGATTGTATCCCAGACTCCTTTAGGAGCAAGTGCCACATTTTCATAATAGAAGTATGGAGGAGCTAAAGCTGCCTCTGGTAATGTTCTATGAAAATGGGGACTTGGCTCAGTAGGAACCCCAAACCCTATCATTGGTTTGGGAAGGCGGATTTGCTCATCATCCTCAAAAATCCCTTTTGCTTTTTCCTCTTCAACTCGTACTCTAGCATCTTCCTCTTCTTATGCTTAGCGTAGTCACTAAAAAGCTGCTCAAAACAATACAGGGGCATGAATATTAGTCTCTAAGGAAAAACACAGCAGAGCCTGATTATATCTTTGTTTCAACTTAAATGTACATAAGAAAATTAACATCAACTAACACCATCAGATGCACTTGTGAAATATTGACAAAAGAAAGAAACAACAATAGAAATAACTATATGATGCCCATTTCAGAAAAGGGGTAAAAAACACACCTTTGGTTTGACTGGATCAACATATGAAACATCTGATGCTCTCGCCATTTGAGCAGCACATATGAAGTCAGCTAACTCCTCAAGTGAGGAGTCTGGGCCTGCGTGCAAAAAAGGTTGAAACAGTTACTAGGATCACATGAAAAACAAAGCAAGCTATGGTGCATCAAAGCACACATATGCAAAAGTTGTGAAAGGAAAACAAAAAAAAGAGAATGATAGAATAAATTACAGTTTGACTATCATTTAGACAATGCTGTACATACCACATCATTCTATGGCTATCGAGACTTCGTCTGGAGGATAACCCATATCAGCCAAAAATAATAATTTTTGCTCTTTTTCTGACAGAGGACCAGATGTTTCCTGCAATGGACAATAAAAAATTAAGTCAAAGTGATAATACAAGATTCTCAGACCCATATATACAAGGAAACCAAAACCAGATTTCAATGTAGTACACCTTAAAACCCTTTATTATGCCTTGTCGATAAAATAAAATGAGCATTATGTATATCTAGAAAACTGAAGAAAGACAGCATGATACCAGAGTGAATGTCTAAGTTACCTCCATTCCAAGACAATTATCTGAATCAGATAAATCCTCGGCTACGTTTTCATCATAATCTGAAGACCAGGAATCTGAATCAGCATCGATCTTCTGATCAGAGTCAGTATTATTAACCTGATCAAACATATCATCCATTCTCTCAGCAAGATGCCCATTTTGCTCTCTTGCTGAAGGCTTCTCAATATCTGGCTCATCTGAGGGAGAGCTTTCCAAGGCCTATTAATGAGCAAGTTAATGCAGAATATCAAAATTTGAAAAAAGTTGAAGCCTTATCCAATTAAAAAAGTTCGGTATATGACAGCATCTTTGAAATTTGTTGCCCAGTTCAATGAGTCAAGTTATAACACTAATATCCAGGAACAGACAAAGAAATAAAATGTGTAACAAGTGCATAAGTATGTAGGTTTTGCAACTCATATAGACAGACAAACTTTCAAACACCAGCACGTAGAGTCCCAATACCACAAGTCAAGAAAATACGTAGCACCAAAATTTAATTGTCAGGTAGCATGAGACCCGACATTTCAAGTAATTCATGTCATATATATCAAATGCAATATTTTCTCCGTCAAGATCAAAGGAGATATGGGGTGTTCAAATGTCCAAAATCACAGTAAATCAATCCTTGCAACGGCAGGAACATCCTTGATATAATATCAGTGTGTAATGCAGCTTGTAGTGTAAAGTGCCTCAAGGTGCTTAGTCAAGCTTTTGTCCTTAAGTTTGGTGATAATTGAAAAAGGAAAAAAAAGATTGGCCCAATCTATTACATGATACAGCATTTTTATGCATTAACCAAGAAAAGTAGAAATTTATACCCTATTTCCGTAATGCGATTTTATGTAACACGAAGTAGTATCGATAAGATTGATTGCATGTTTTAAACTGGATATGTGCCTCACTTGGTCTAGGTGTTTGCCTCCACATTTCACCTTACCTCATTTAAGACTCTCCTGACCTCAGTTACTAATAGATTTTAATTTAGAGACCACCTTGCTAAACAGAGAAACAGAGTTGCCAGACAAAGTCCGAAGAGGTAGCTGATATAGTCAGCACAATTTTCAAAATAGAATAACAGACACACAAAGCTGTTGCACGTCTTTTTAACACACTGTCCTGGCCTTAAATATGAGATTTATACAATTTAATCCAGGAAGAAGCTCACAAAAGAGAGAAACCTAATTAACAAAGTCCAACAAGGCAGCTTGATTGTAAGCCGTTGTACTACATGCAGTATTGTATTAAACAATTTTCCATAACACAAACACAACTGAGGATGGAGCTCTGAAGACAATACTCCAATTGACGTTATCCAAGACTCTTAAATGGACTCTTGGTCAAAGCTAACATGTTTGGAGCACAAGTCACACCACTTTTTCATGTGAGGACTTGGAAAGTATCTCTACAGTCTACGTATTTTGAAATGTACTATTCAGCATATAGAGATAAAATGACGGACTATGAGGATTTTTTATTATAAGCCTAAATAACATAAAGACTCGTTTGATAATGAACAATCTCTATACCATAAGGGAAGGGGTCAAGGGGGTGGACACCAAATATAAGAAAAGAAAGAACAAATAAAATAAATGAAGGAAGTTAAATCTCTTATGATTTAGAAATTAAGTTTTATTCCCAATCTAAGCCATTTAATTAAACCAATTACTTTTGGGTGATAAAGCACCAAACGTCCATGTTACAATTGTTTTATTTCCTCTCTCCTACTCTCTCTCCCTTTCTTGCTTTAAATGACATCTACCATCAATCTTTAGTAACACTTTTTTTCTTTTTTGGCGTTTTGTTTTTAGATCACTATTGCTAATCTCTTCTTTAATATTTATTACTCTTTTTTTTATGTATTTTTTATATTGTTCCACTTCTTTTAGATTACAAGTACACTCTCTAAAGAAACAAAATAACTAAAACTTTATGATTATTTTTAAAAAAGTATGAAAAATATGTATGCACTTCCCTTACATATTACTCTTTTGCACGCGGCACGCATCGCCGCACATAAAGCTAGTTGGTTCTAAGCCATATTTGTCGATTAATCAACAATTAAAAGTTTTTTTTATGTATTCTCTACTCTTCGGGGATACGGTGTCGAAGTGTCAAACTCGGCCATTTCGTAGAAAAAAGTCAAACTTTTAGTTAAATACGAAGTAACAAGTGTTGACACAACACAACACACAATTTGGAGGTAAATGAGGGTATTCAAGTAACATAGATTCTTGGTAAATTGCGTCGAATTATAAATATAGAAGGATTGTCTAGCCATTAAACACAATTTCTTATAATAAGCAACCCAAACTCACATCCTCCTTCCAAGCCAATTGCATGTTACCCTATCCCAACACTATCCCTATCCCCTAGACATCGCACCAACTTAATCGTCCTTTCCCATCCTCATCCCTTTGTGTCTCTTATAATCTCGAACTACAACAAATTTTTTTAATAAAAAAACCCAACATACTCACCGGATGGATCAAACTAGTTACTTAATAATTAAAATTTGTAATTATTGAATGGATTAAACTAGTCACTAAATGGCTTAAAAAGGTCACTAAGTTATTCGAACTATTTACTAAATTCACAAAGGAATTCCGTTGCTCCTCTTAATATCGAGATTTGTTTGTTGCCTAATTTCGATTTAAAATTAATATAAGAGACCAACGGGCCATTAGATTGTTTTCCTACTCTCCATAGAGTTAATTATATAGCCCCTCAAATCCCTTTGTTACTTAAAAGAAATCTGTGATGGATCTGTGATGGATTGAAATCAAAAATGAAAAAAAAATTAGGTAATACACATAAAAGAAGTTCTACAGCTAGGATAACAAAAGTTAAAGAGACCCATTCAATTAGGAAGGCATAAACTTCTTAAAAGGTACAATTAGAGGATGCTCGGACTCGGCCAATCTGACGTGGGAGAAAGAAAACGAACTCGCTGTCTTTCTATCCCTACCTCAAAATTTGGAGTTACATATAACCATAACATTAATCACGAAAATATGGCTTTTCTTCATTATCCACTTCTCAGGCATCCTCGGTGGCTTCTTGCGTAGAGCTAGTGTTGATCTCAATTTCTTCTCCTTCGTCCTAAGTTTGCCCTTAGTTTCTCTCCCGAGTAAATAAAAAGACAGATAAGAAGGGGAAGAGTCCACGTACAAAAATTAAAAAAAGGGAGAGTATACTCGTTGAGTGTCATGTGGGTGGTGAATGAATAAATGCATGCTTCTTCTTTTCAACTTGGAAGAGACACCCTATTCAGTTGCCTATACCCCTTTGTCTAGCCTCTTAAGTTCTCCAATACCATTTTTTAAAAACTTTTCAGAAAATTATGAAGTACATTGCTACCAAGGGCTATGTATGAGCATTAACAATTTTACCTAAAATAGTATTAATTTGGGAATTTATTAGCAAAGCACGGGTCTATCGGTATTAGTTATTACTCCCTCCGTCCCAAAATATAAGTCCCGTTGTCTTTTGCACGTTCCCTCCAAGAAGTATCTTTGACCCTTTATATCTTCATTTTCGTATTAGTAATAAATATAAGAAGTTATATTATAAAAGTAAATATTAAGGCAATTTAACAAGATCCCTCTCATGTTTTCTTGTATATATTAAGAAGATATTTGGTCAAAGATTTTAAAGTTTGACTCCCAAAAAAAGGGAACTTATATTATGGGACGGAAGGAGTATTTGTTTTTACTATTTTAGGAAAGTATTAAATTCTTATATATAGCCCTAAAAAGGGTATGTATAACATTTGCCTAATAATGATAGTTTCGTTAATCGGCTGAGTCCCCAAGCCCATAACCGAAATTTGGACACTTTTTCCGAGTCCGACTATTGAACCCGTACTCGAGTCGGACACCCATACGGCCATACCAGAGTCCAAGCATCCCAAGTTTGTACTTAGTAGTCCCCAACATAACTATGAAGGAAAAGACCATCAAACCTAGTCAGGAAACCCAACGAAAGACCATACCCTCATAATTATTGCATGCATCCAACTTTTTAGGTGACTATTTCCAAGAATAGAACTATTGATGATAATGTTTCAATCGCTCATTATTGTCTGATACAAGACACATCCATTTTCTCTAAGAAAACTATTGACATTTCATTAGCCCCGTTGTCAATTTGTCATGGAGTAATCCATACTATTCCCAAATGCATCATCCCCCAAAGTCAAGCCACGACCAGCCGTCCTCTCTAAGCCCTATTACATACTCCCTCCGTCCCATATTAAATGATAGTATGATACACTTCCTATATTCGTCGAGTCCGGATCATCTATCTCACATAGTGTCTCATTTAGTGTCCCATTTTCTATTATTTTATCCTATAACTCCGATAAAATAATTTTTTTGTTGTGATCCTACATTCTCCCTACTAGTAAAGCCTCCTCAAAAACAAAAATATAGAAAATAATATTCACTTATTAAAATAAAGAGTGAAAAGGAAATAAATCGTTTTTGCCCTTTATTTTACTAAGTGAAGTTAGTTTTTTTATTTTTTATGTTTGAGGAGGCTTTACTAGGGAGAATGTAGGATCACAACAAAAAAATTATTTTATCTAAGTTATAGGACAAAATAATAGAAAATGGGACACCAAACGAGACACTATATGGGATAGATGATCCGGACTCATATTCGTATGTCCCACATTAGATGATACACTTCTATAAATGGCATGGCCCTACAATAGAACTTTAATTTTTTATTATTGATGGGTCCCGCCAACCCACTCCAACCCCTTCACATAACCCCACCATGTACTTTATATGCTTAAACAAATAACAACCACCAACTACTCACAATAAAATAAAGAAGTCAATAACACTCCTAAAACTTTGTGCCAGTCAAACCGTATCGTCTAATATTGGACGGAGGGAGTATTTTTGTAAGGCATATTTGACCTTGCATATTGGCCAACAAAATTTCATCTCCTCCTCCAACTAGACCGTGCCAAAAATTCAAGATAGAATATATCTGAAAGCTGTCAAGCAATATCAGCAAATCAGATCAACATTACTCCCAAATCATATGCCAAAAGGCCCAAAAGTTTCAACCAGAAGCAAACACTGATCATTTGCAGTTTCCAGTAATTAAGTTTGTTGTAGCAGTTACCTAATGTTCATCTCTCTGTTACACAGAATGCATTTGTCTCCAACCTCCGTGTTTCCATTACCGGCTTACCACTCATTGATAAAGTCAACAATCTCTTACTAATACTGCATATCATCATAGGTCTCACACTTCCCATTTTTTGGTCCATCAATCTGAAAAATCACTCAGGTTTATTGCCTATAAGTGGTAGCATTGGCCTACATCCCGTGCTATTTGGAAATATCAGTTCTTTTATTAGTATTTTGAAAGAATGAATGTGCCTAATATGGAAGTCCTTCTTACTCAATCACCTTTCGTGTTAGAAGGTCAGACCTATGACCAAGCAATGGAAGATTTTCATAGATTAAAGTATGCACAACAGTCTTACCAACTTCAGGAAGAAGATAAAGTGGAAGTGTGAATAATGAACACGGTGAGTAGAGAAATTAAGTGACGGAATAAGGCTAATGGCTAGCCAAGATGTACTACAGTGCAAACCAATATAGCAAAAACAATTTGAGACCTTAAATTTATAAGGCGCATTATCATTTGATCGAATTTAATCAGCGAAAAGGGTCTCTCGATCCTACGGGTAATATCTCCAACTTATAATATTTTTAGCAAGATACTATTAACTTCTTATCTAGTAGCTGATCAACTGTCTTGGAGGTCTTAGAGAAAACAGCCCCCATAAAAGACTTAAATGTGAAAAATCTGGAAAATATCTAATGGGTACTTACCATTTTACAGAAAAATCATAACACACATGTGACACAACAGTCTCTTTTTCAATTATTACCAGAGTCAATATCAACATTCAACCTACACACACATGCAATAGCGAAAAAAACATGGATGCCATTTCCACGCATGTTTGCACAGCTTTTAGTCATACAGAAAACCGACATCGGCATCAACTTTTTCTTCTGGGGTTTTAGGTTTATCACTTCTCTTTCTGTCAGAAACAAGGTTTTTGAAGTATTTGTTGAAATGTAATCTTAGGAAAAAAATGCAGCCTCATTCCCAACTACTGCCGAAGTACAAGAACAACATACATGCACATACAAATCTAAAGAATGAAGTAAATATCTTACATAATCTTGTATATATTATTATTCATATATCAACCAGTTCTATAGAAACCTCAACTTTCAGCATCTGCTTTTGGCTCTCATCTAAAATATTTTTCTAATGAACTCGAGGGTCAGATTACAGACAGTAACTTTTAGCAGAATCAAGATGGGAATTTTAATGCTGCTGCTACTGCTACTGCTGCTGGAGGTTGTTTGAGGATATAATCCTTTATGAACCAACACTAAATTGAAATTTTACACATCTTTGTTGAATTCTTTAGAAAAGTCAATGATTTGATACATTTTCAAGTAATACCACAAAATCAAATCAACTTCTAGACCAAAAGAAGGGGCCATAGCTCACGATATTGGATAATGTATCAAGAGCCAAAATACAAGAAAAATTTAGCCTAATGGCAACAGGAATTACAGCATCAAGGCTTATAATCCAAAGCAGTTGAAATTTTTTCCAAAGAAAAAAGGGTAGGTATGAGGCTGATCAACTAACCGAATAAGTAAGAAGAGCATTCAAAATGGAGTCCATATCCCCTTCTCCTGCTCACATAATAAATAAAAAATCAGGGAGCTAAATGGCTCACGGGAGCATGATTTAGTACATCAAATGAAGGGGTAAAATTACCATTTTCCTCGATTGCTTTCGCAACCAGTTTATCAGAGAAACCTGCTGCAACAAAATGGCGAAAAAATGTCGACGAAGGCCCGGAAGAGGACCTTCCCTTAAATACAAGAAAATATCCCTAGTTTAGATGCAACAGATATTTAAGCAAAGAAGAATATAAAGAATATGGAAGGACTGCTGATGTTTTAGGAGAAGTAAAAAAAAGAACAGGCAAATTGTGTTAGTAACCAGGAAAACTCCAGTTCTCTCACACATTTGGGACTCAATTTTACAAAGGATTCAAATTGAATTCTATCAAAACTGTTCTGGAAAAACTACAGGAGCAACATCAGAGCATCACATATTTCTTTGTGACAATCAAGAAGCCACTGCAAATTTATCTATCAGATTCTCAATGCATAATAAGCAAAGTGCTACAAACAAAACATTTCAACCTACTAAAAATATAATTTGATACCAGATAAAAGACATTGTCATATATTGTTAAAATAATTTTCCACCGGTTACATAACAACAATATAACCAATCTCGGCGTCCTATTTTTTTTACTTCCTAACATCAATAGAACCACCCCAAAAAAAATCTACAGCAAACAGTCATTGCATCCTCTGGCGGAGCTGCTTTTAGATACTACACTTAAAACCCAAATCTCTGACCCCAAAGATTCACAAAATAATTCCTCTTAACATCAACAATTGAAACCAAATAGAATATATCATTAATTCTCTATGTAGACTATCAACAAGAAGAACTAGCAATTATAGAGGCATCAATCGTCATGGCACAAGCATAATCTCTACAGCTAAACATTCCCCTAGTGACTGAATAACATAAGCATATACTGGACAGCTGAAAATTGCAACACAACAGTCACATTTCAAATAAGACATTATGCAAATAACGATCCAGAAGATGGTAAAAACAGTTGCCATGTCACTACTTGTATTCCTGCATGCACGTTATTGATTGAACATCGTTTACATTGTCGTTTCGAAACAAACAATACTAAAAAAAGAACAGCATAACAATTGGTATTCATATAGTCATATATAATCCAATCTTGCACAACAACTGCAGTAGAAAAACTTCCAGTTTGTTATAGCGATACTCATATACAAGGCTGAGTTTCCGTTTGCTTGCAAGTTTCCACTAGCTAAGGGCACAAAAATCTGTCAATGAATCAATCACTTAAAAGGGCAATTTTGTTACACCATCACCTTGTGATTTACTTATATGAAATCCCTGTCCTATAGAGGGGTCGTAAGTTACATATAGATAAAACAAATGCATATTTTCTGTGCTAAAATAATAGAAGGCTTGCAGTGGTTTCAGATTCAAAATTACAAAGAAAAAAGTTACTAAAAAGCAGCCTCCATGTTCCATATGTTGTCATTACTCTGTCTACAACAAAAAGCACTTTGGATACAAAGGGACAACCATCTAATAAAAACACTGCCGCCACAACAATAAGAAAGCGTTAATCTCAAGATGACTTGGAATCTGCCAACATGAAACGTCAAAAAGAACATGACTGTGACTAGTGGAACAAAAAAAAGTAAAGGGATAAGTTAACGAGAGTAAACACACAATGAGAAAGTGAAAGTTGAGGGAAGTAATACGAGAAAAACATAAGAAACAAGACAGCAAAGGAACTGTAAAGTGGGAATCAGATATAAAGATATAAGATAAAGTTTGAAGAAAGTCTTATAAAAGAGGGTTGAGAGATCTAAAGAGATAGATGAAGTTTGAAGAAAGTCTTATAAAAGAGGGTTATGAGATCTAAAGAGAAAACACAAGTGTGAAGAAAAACAAATGAAAAGATTGGAGAAATCCTTTGGCAAAAGACTAAATATAAGATGCTTAAGGGATCAATATTTGCAAAATGCAGAGTAAAGTAAAAGGGATCCTAAATTCCATTGTGACTTAAATCACTCTCAGTCGTCGTCATCTTTGTTTCCTTAGATCTTTCCTACCCACTCAAAATCCAATCTCTTTGTTACTCTCCAAGCCTCATAACGGGCATATCTCTTGGTCTCCTTCTTACAAGTCCAAACTACCTTTGGCTATTCTCCATCATCTTATTCCTTTTTCCTAATTTTCTCATTCTTCAACCAATCCTTTATGCATCTCGGCCCACATTCATCTTAGAACGTGACTATATTTCATGACCCAACATTTCATGCTATATAACAATGCAAGCCTACTTGTCGTGCTCTAGTTTTTCCCTTGCTACGATCACATATAAGCCACAAACTCCATGGCACTCTTCCACTTTGACCAAGTTCGATTCCCATGAGTCACATGTCGGCCCACTCCCCATTCTTTTGGATAATAAATCCTAGACAGCAAAAGAAGTCGGAAACTCGGAGTGATCCCAGCTACTGGACCCCTCCCTCCCAAACAAAAAATCTTAAAGTCCAAATTTCCATCTTAATTTTGCTCAACCTAAAGCCTCGAGATTCCAAAGTATAACTCCACAATTCCAACTTATTTTATAAGCCCTTATTCATGCAATGAACAACAATGTCATCGGATCGAAATCCTACTTTGCATCAAAGAGGTGAGTAGGATAGAGTTGATACGATCGTAAGATTGTAAGATCCTATGAAATTGGGTGAAGAGCAATAATAATGGTACAATATACTCCCTCCGTCTCAATTTAGATGCAATACACCCTTGTGCACATAGGTTTAGGTAATGGATAAAGTGGGACATAAGTTGGATTAAGTTTTTAAAAAAAGTATAATGGGTTATATTTATATTGGCGTTAGTTACATGGGTCCTTAGTGTCACGGTCCGAAAGTTCTGACCTCGGAATGTGCGGCACGCCCTTGCCTTCTGTGGGCAAGTGCGCTAGCCTTAATGCTGAAAAGGGTCTTTTGAGGCTCGTGAAGAACGAGCACTCGGTATCTGAAAGGGTACTCTTGCCTATTGGCGACAAGAGTACGAGAAGAGGGTCGATCGGGGCGCTCGTGTGCACAAGGCGGGCACGAACGGGGCCGACGACAAGATGTACCTATTTTGAGTTTGGGTGGGCGCTTTATAATAAGTGGCGGCACAAGCTCTAAGTTGGCCAACAACAACAACACAATATTATAAAGCAAGCATACAACTGATAGAAGGCCTTAGTGGTGAACAAACATTTCATTCATCATCTCCCCCTAAAGAGGCTTAAGTTTGAGATAATACATATTTCCAGTGAACACTAGATTTAAAGTAACTCAATAATGGAACCTTAAGCCTATACAAGAGTGCTAAAACATAAACTAAAGCATAAGCTAAGGAAAATACAACTAAAGGCAGGTTGGATTGTAACATCCTCCCCCACTTAAGCTGTCGACGACCTCGTCGACTTACAAGAATTACAATATAAAAATGAAAACTCTCCTATGTTGAACCTGATTGTCTCTGGCGCGCCATTGATTGCGGGCGGGTATTGGAGTCTTCTTGTTTCTGTTGGAGTCTTTGTCGACGCTGGGCGAGCTTTATCGGAAGGCTTGTTGAAAGTTACTTCCTTGAGGTTGATGTGTGGAGCACTCGGCTTGACGGATGATGCCAAGCTTTGGTGGCGCACCAAGCACGTCAAGATCGAAGCTGGAAGTATCAAGATAGACACATGGGCAGAGTTCAAGAAGGAGCTCAAGGATCAGTTCTACCCTGAGAACACCGAGTTTACTGCTCGCCAGAGATTGAAGGAGATCCATCACACGGACACCATCCACAATTATGTGAAGGAATACTCAGCATGCATGTTGGACATCCAATCGATGCATGTAAAAGATCGGTTGTTTAACTTTGTTAATGGGTTGAAGGAATGGGCGCAGCGTGAGATTTTGAGGCAGAAGGTTGATACACTGTTGGCCGCCATAACTGCTGCAGAGCGACTAGTAGATTACTCTTTCGGGATGGACACCCGTAAAGACGAAGATTGTAAAAGCTCAGCTACTTGCTCGGAGGTCCCGACTCCGAGCTCCCCAAAGAGCCCAAGAAATGGCTCGCGTGGGACGTCCAACTCTATCCGGGGATTGAAGAGAACAAGTGGGGGAGACGGCTCCCAAAAACACGGATCACCTCTCCCCAAAGCACAAGAGAATCCAGATCCAGCACACCCTCGGTAAATACTATGACATTGAACTGCATATCATGTCGAGGCCCACATCGGTGGTGGGAGTGTGAGCACAAAGGAGAGCTCGACAAGATTCAGCGCAGAGTAGCCGCTATGTGTGTCGAGGAAGCACCAGATGAGACGACTGAGTCCGACAATGAGGATGAGCCACCGAGACAAATGGGGGCCATCTACAGAATGGGTTCAATGAGATATGTACCCCAAGAAGAAACTCAACAGCACTCGGCTTGGGTTGATGCTTCTTTGGAGTCCAGCTCTGCGGAGCTCGCTTGGGCATCTGCTTTGGCTGAGGCTTCACCCTGTTTCTGTCTCGATCCTGGCTCGCTCCACACAGGAGGTGTCTCTTTGGAGTAGTTCTTGGCTTCTTACCCAACAAAATCTGATTTGAGCAAGGTCCTTGTTCCTGGTTTCTGCTGCAAGAGGGTGTCTTTGGTGATGCCTTTCTGTGTGATTTCATCTCTCGCAGAGTGATGTCTCGGATGCAAGCTTGTCTCTTTGATGTTGCCTTTACTTGAGGTTTCATCACTCGCATTGCCGAGCACGTTTCTTCTTGGGGTACATATCTCATTGAACCCATTCTGTAGATGGCCCCCATTTGTCTCATTGGCTCATCCTCATTGTCGGACTCAGTCGTCTCATCTGGTGCTTCCTCGACACACATAGCGGCTACACTGCGCTGAATCTTGTCGAGCTCTCCTTTGTGCTCACACTCCCACCACCAATGTGGGCCTCGACATAATATGCAGTTCAATGTCATAGTATAGACCGAGGGTGTGTTGGATCTGGATTCTCTTGTGCTTTGGGGAGAGGGTGATCCGTGCTTTTGGGAGCCGTCTCCCCCACTAGTTCTCTTCAATCCCCGGATAGAGTTGGACGTCCCACGCGAGCCATATCTTGGGCTCTTTGGGGAGCTCGGAGTCGGGACCTCCGAGCAAGTAGCTGGGCTTTTACAATCTTCGTCTTTACGGGTGTCCATCCCGAAAGAGTAATCTACTAGTCGCTCTGCAGCAGTTATGGCGGCCGACAGTGTATCAACCTTCTGCCTCAAAATCTCACGCTGCGCCCATTCCTTCAACCCATTAACAAAGTTAAACAACCGATCTTTTTCATGCATCGATTGGATGTCCAACATGCATGCTGAGTATTCCTTCACATAATTGTGGATGGTGTCCGTGTGACGGATCTCCTTCAATCTCTGGCGAGCAGTAAACTCGGTGTTCTCAGGGTAGAACTGTTCCTTGAACTCTACCCATGTGTCTATCTTGATACTTCCAGCTTCGATCTCGACGTGCTTGGTGCGCCACCAAAGCTTGGCATCATCCGTCAAGTGCATGACCACAATATCTACTTTTTGAGCGTCCTTCAGTTGGACGATTTTGAAGTACTGCTCCATGTCGAAGAGGAAGTTCTCCACTTCTTTTGCATCTCTTCTGCCGCTGTAGTCGCGAGGTTTGGGAGGCTTGATCCTTGAAGCTCCCATACCCAAATCGCTTCTACCTACAACGCGAAGTAGGGTTTCGCATTTCTCTAGTGCTTCTTCCGCTTGCGCTTGTGTGCAATTCAATTGCTCGCGGAGCTCATCTTTTTCCTTCGACAAAGCATCGACGGTTGTCTCTAACCAATCGATTTGCTTTGCTTGCCCGATCACAATTTCTTCGAGCCGACTCCATTGCGCGGCAATCCCCTCTAGTACTGCCAACCTTTCCATTACGGACTCCATCTTAGGTCACTCGATGCCTTCGTAAACCTAGCTCAAATACCAACTGTCACGGTCCGAAAGTTCTGACCTCGGAACGTGCGGCGTTGATCGGGTTGAAGGCAGAGTAGGTCAGTAGGATGTATACGTTATTTCAAAATGATTAAGAAAGAGGTGGGGTGTAGTAGTAGAGTGAAAATATTTACAAAAATCTTGGATGCATGCCTAAATGGAAGTTTTGCATCTAACTCGGAAGGGTTGTATATAAAAATTGTTGCATCTAAAGTGAGACACTGATGCGTCTATAGTGAGACAGAAGGAGTAGTGAAAGACTAGTGTTAAAGGTCTAAACACATAAATAATTATTTCTATCATTTGGTGATGGTGATAGTAATATTCAAGACTTAAGTAACATATAAGCAAGATGTGATAGGAGAAAAAAATTGAAATTAATCTATAATCTTTAATGATATGATCGGTTCATAGGATGCTGGATCTTAGAATTGTATTAACATCATACCATGTGAGTTATTTAAGTAAGTAGGATTGAGCGGAATCATAACATACATATCGGGATCTTAATAACAACGATCAACCAAATATCATCAGTAGATATCATGCACCATGGTATATCATCTTAAATTGACCTCGTCAATTGACCATAACTATAGCAAAAGGAAAAGGACTAAGTGCGGAACTTTAATGTACTCCTTGCTACTAAGTTCACTTGTTTTGAAGGCGAAAAGGATGACTGAGAGCTTCCATTTGCATATATTTTAAAAGTTCAATGACTTGCAAATATTAGGTCTAGTAAGCGAAAAAATCAGAATGAAATATACTATCACACACCTCAGCTGTACCAGTAAAAGCTCCTGCATTGAGAGCAGTCAAAGACGAACCAGAATCAAAAACTTCTTTCCCCTTTTCTAGCTCATCATCACTACTCCAGCTAAAATTTTCACTTCCATTGTCAGAAAGGTTTCCCGTCTACACATTCAGAGAGATTCATTTAGACTTTAGAGCACCTTTCTACAAGCATAGAAACAGAAATAAAAAAATCGACTCTGCCGAAATCTAAAACGCATACTTGTAAAAACCAACAATATAACAGTGAAATGAAAAGGGAGCAATTATATAATACCATGTTAAGTACAAAATGCAGTTTTATAAACTTCAACACTGTCAGCTGCACATTGCAAGAAAAAAGAATACATAAATATACCCAGAAAGTCATAAAGAATGATTATAAAATGATAAGATACTGATTACTGAGCATTGACCCAGAAGCATGATTATATTCGACACACATAACACATTTTACCTATAATACAACAGATTTTGGCAGAAGTATTATTATCTCATAAATGTCTGTTAATGCTCAACCCATTTCTACCTCGACATTGGTAGGTTAACCCAGCGCATAAACGACCCACTACTAATAGACAACTAAAAAATCATTTTTTTGCAGCGGAGTTGGAATCCACTATCTCTCTTGTCGATTATTAATGGGTCATCTATACTATCTCCTTTAAACCCTAAAATGTGACACTAAAAAAACAAAAACAAAAACAAAAACACAAACATCTCCATTTTGGGCAGTAATAATACCAACCTGCAAACTGTAGTGTTTTGAGGAATTTTCTCTGTGAATATTATTGCATGTCACAAGCTGCAATTCGTTCAAAAAAATAACAATCAATTTGGGAATATTAATGAAAATCCCCAATTCTAGTGTAACTAAGAAGAATTGGAAGGAAGCATTACCTGAAAGAAATTGATGAATCATGAATCTGCATGTGGATTCGATGTGTATTTCTTTCTGATTTTAATTAATAAGATCAAAAATATTCTGAGTTTATTATTATTATCTCTCAATTTATATTTGATAATTTGATTTCTATGTGTTGAGAGCACCCACACTCATGAAATGAACTCAAAAGAATGAGAAGGACATTAGAGTTGATGATAAAAAAAGACTGAAAAAACGAAGTGGCCAAAAGCCATAAAGTATAGGGATTTTACAATTAACTGGTGGTAGGTAGGTAGGATTGTGGTTTTGGCATTTCGCCGACTCTTGTTAGATTTGTTTTAAAAAATAATTTGATAATGATGTTTTGAAGCATTAATTAATGTTAGTATTGTCATTTTTTTTTACTAGTCTTTTCTCATACTAATCTCAATTGTTGATTAATTCATAAGTGGTAGTAATATCATTGATGTGTCATTAGATATGTGTCGACTTCTAATTAGCTTATTTTGACTTCCTTCCTTCTTCTTCATACTTGATATGAGTCTAATTAGTGTGTGGGCTCGAACAATGCCTTATGTCATTTTCATTACTTTTGTTTTATTAGTCTTTTTATATATAGCTTCGTTGTTTTATATTGTCAAAGCGTTTTTCATGTAAAATTTAATCGTTTACTGTGTAACATATCTTATCTGTGTGAACAATAAGATAATATTTAATATAGCGTGCAAACGTTTAGAAAACACTGTGAAATTTTCTAGAAACAAAAAACTAAAAGCTACAATCTATCTCAACAATGGTGGCAAATCGGAAAAAAAATTGTGAATACTAACTCTGTGAACTTTGAAATCCAGCAAAATTACATGTTTGGATAAGAGATATTCAAATTACTCATGAACAAACCAAATGAATCAAATAACTCCAATGAATCAAACAATTATACTATTCGATGTAGAAGACAAATTAACCACAAACTTCGTACAACAAGGAGACCAATGAGTTTCAAAAATTAGATGTTACAATAATCAACCATAACTTAAATGTTTTAAATCCAAAATGTATTATAATACCTGAAAATATTTTTAACGAATATTCTCATCGGTAACCAAACTTTTTTTATCTATGCAAAATAATCTTGAACTTAGGGTCCATTCTATACGTCTGTTCTGATCTGAACTGAACTTTTCTGATCTGATCTTAATTTTTCTGATATGATCAGATCTGAACTGAACTTTTCTGATCTGATCTGAACTTATGATAGTTCTTTTTGTTCTTATTATTTTCTGATTTGATCTGAACTTTTCTGAGATCTTATCTGGTCTGAACTTTTCTTATCTGATCTGATTTTTTCTGATCTGATCTGAATTTTCTGATCTGATCTGATCATTTCTCAAAAAAGCACTAGACTGCTTAAATAAGTTGAAAAGAACATAGCCTTAGTGTTATACTTGAGAAAGTGGTATTAATAACCATTTATTGTTATAAAACATGTGGCAAAAAGGGTTGTTTATCAAAAAATTAAGGTCTTTTAAACTAGTTTTATTTGTCTCTCTTGAAAACCTATTTGATGTTTTATTTAGGGTAAGAGATAAATGAAAAGCATTTTTGTAAAAGGATTTTTTTCTACTACTAGCATTTCAAATTTTGGGCCTAGTCAAGGGTATAAAGTCGAAGTCCATGTCCAATATTGATAAAGTCAAAATTCAATAATAATTAATGAAGTCCAAAGAACAGATTAATACCCCATGGAGACCAAAGGTCACGCAAGATTTTGGGAGCCCAAGGGACACGGACTGGAATCTAGAAGCTTCAGTGTACGTGGAGGAGATTGTGGGGATAGTGGAGCTGTAACCGTTCTCCCATGATATGCGAAGTAGTGTCGTTATCTATTGTACGTGGAAATGGAAGACTGAGAATGTGGAACGAAGAGCATGCAGGTGACTACCTTCAAGATCATCTATAAAAGGGGGACTTCATCATTTACACCAAGACACACCAACAACCAACACCATTCTACTCAAAATTTTAGCTCTTAGTTTTAGCGTAACTTTGTTAGAATAACATTAAATTTATGTTCTAGAACCTATGTTTTTCTTTTATTGGACGCAAGAAAGATGACGGTATTCCTCTCCTTCTTCCTCAATTAACTGTACATATTCTTTCATAAAAGTTTGTGTATGTAAGACTAAAATTGATGCATAAATCAATGATATAACCAATTTTTAAGGATTGTTGCTAAGTGAGGTCTAGGCTCACTAATCAGGAGTGGTTTTATGTCATTTAGACGCATAATAGGCCGTTTAGCATCCATTTCTTTCCCTTTTGCGTCCTTTTTCATGATTGCATGTCTTGCAATAGTTTTAGTGCATTTGCATCTAAGTAGGTTGCATCTAGTTCATTTCATATGCATTTGCATCCCCCCCTTATCTAACCTTCTATTGAGTGTTGCTTGCTTGGCCGTGATGAAAAGGGAAAGAACAGGGGAGCGAGCGCTCTACTTTGGACGCTTGAAGTAGAACTTGAAGCAAAAGAGGCAGGAGTTAGGAGCGACCTTGGAGCGAGTCGCTACACTGTGCACTTTCGGACAGTTTCGGACGACTTTGCTTGCTTTCAGACATTTTCGATTTTCTGTTTTACGGCTTTACCCTTAGTACTTTGGGGGTATTTAAACTTGTTTTTGTAATAATAAAAAACCGAGTTTTAATTTCAGATAATTATTAGCTTAATTAGAAAGATTCTAGAGTGAGAAGTTGAAGATTTAGTGAGAGAAAGTAGATCTCATTTTGAATATTGAAGTTTTGAAGCTCTATCAATGGAGATCTTTGGTTTATCTTCATCTTTGTTTGCGTGTAGCTTCTTACCTTTCTCTTTATTGCTTTAATACTTAGTTTTATTTTTGATTAAGGCTTGATTAGTTATAATAAGTTGTTGATTAGCTTTATTAAAATGTTGGTTGCCAGTTTGCCACCATTGTTGATCTTTCATTGTAAATTGAAGCTGTTTATTTCATTTTTTCATGGCTAGTGAGTAATTTATTAGATAGGGGAAGGGGATGACCTTATTAATCATGTGTTTACCATATAAGTCAAGCTTGGGGGTTAGATTTAGGTGAGTTTGTGTTGTCTAGCTTAATTTATTGTCTTGTTTAATTGATTGATCACCATTTGAACTTGATTTGGGAGTCCAATGTGAAAGATGTTGGAACATTTATGCATAAATGGGCTTGAACTTGTGTTTGTCTTGGTTTTTCTTGGATACTTTCTTGGATGCTTTGGGTGATTAAAGTTGATGCTAAAGCTTCTAAAGGCCATTAAACATGAGTTAATTTTGGTTAATTAGTGGTGTTAATTGTGTGTATTCATACCATATGTTACACAAGTTAATTGTGTGTATTCATACCATATGTTACACAAATTAATCCTATAATTAAACCAGAATTTTAATTTGGTTTTAATGGGGTTGAATGCTCATTTGGGCTGATTTCTATCCTTGGTAATGCCTATAAATAGGCTAGCTAGTTCACAAGTTTGGAGGGTGAAAAATCAGAATATCTCACAACTCCTTACAACTTGCTTGCACTTAGAAACTTCTTGCAAACTTTTCTAAGTGTGTTCAAAACACAAACTAAAATACAAAGTCCTTTAGAATTCACTTTGATTGATCATAGAAGTGAATTACAACTCCATTGTATCTCATTAGTTATTTCGTGTAACCCGTTGATCCTAGAGGGCTAAATAAACTAATAGGAAAGCGTAATTTCCGTGCCTTGGAGTGGTGACATATCCGGTTCCTTCTTGTTTCTTTGTTCATCTTCTAACAGAAGATTGAGAGATGAAGCCTTGCATTGACCTTAGGTTAATCAATAGGTTGACTTCACCATGAGAATAGGTGATTCACTTCCTAAGACCTTATTTGAATCCCTGTTAGTTGATTTTACCATAAGAATAGGTAAAATTGGTTGATTAGGTCCTCTTAATTAGCTGATATGTTTTAAAATGTAATACCACAACTGCACGGTGTCTGTTGTTATTAGAGCGTTGCATGTACGGGTCGAATCCACAGGGACAGGGAGACAGGTTTTAAGAGTTAATATTCAATTAAGAGTTATTTCAGGCAAAAAACAAGGAGAAACAATTGAACAGTGCTATACTAATGAAAGAGGAATTAAATCAAGGATTTATCAAATAATAAAAATCCTAGGGCATTAGTTTGGTCCACCATGCTTATGCCAATCAAAGGGGTTCAAATGACTAATAATACCTAGGTCGAGAGTCGAGCAATTAGAGTAGGTGTTAAGCCTACGATCGGGTCATAACGCTCATAATTCAACATATGCAATACCAATCGCTCACATAATTAGAATTGATTGTGTGTTCTAAGCCTCTAAAATTAAGCCTACGATCGGGTCAAACTAATATTGTCAAACGTAATTTATGAAACTGCGCAATAACATAAACCATGGAATAGGAACGAACCACTATATTGCTCTAATCATAACCTAAGCACTACAGAGACGTTCAATCAAATCAAGGTATAAACATGGCTTCCCTCCCTAGAATTCTAGAATAAAAATCTACTCACTCATGGCTAAAGTAACAAAAGCAATAACTATTGAAAGATTCATACTTCGAAACATCTAATAATAAAGAGAGTAAATACTTGAAAGCAATAAAGAACAATGGAAGAAACAATTACCAAATGAAAGGAAAGGCAAGAACTTGAATTATACTTGAAATAATCTCCAAAGTGTGTAAATTAGATCTAGAGAGAAAACTAAGAGTTTAATGAAACTAACATAAGCTAAAAGTGATGTTAAATCCAAAATTACATCTTAGTTATAGACATAAGCTTAAAGCTACTTAAAAAACGGATAAAAACGCTCTCCCCAAGAACCTCCCATCCGCCTGGGTTTCCTGGCGGACAAAACTTAGAAAAATCTAGAAAAGGGAGAAAAAGAGCTCTCGCGCCCAGGAGGCGGGGGAAGACTGAAGAAACTGGGTCAACTTGCAAAGGCCATATCTCTCAAACCAGAAGTCCGGTTGGGGCATGTGACCTGTTGTTGAAAACTCTTGAAGGCTAGATTCCAAACCAATTAGAATTTCTTGATTACCAATTTTCTATCAAAAGTTATGATGAAAATAGTGAACGTGTGTCAGTTTTGGAACTTCTTTCACTAACTCTTTGCTTCATTCCAACTCAAAATTCTCCCAAACGGATGCATTGTGATCCTCATGCAAGCTGCCTTCATACTCAATGATTAATAGTCTAGATCCTTGATAATCATGTTCAATTTGTATCAAAATAACATGAAAATCATTGAAACACACAAACGGGGAGTAGTAAAGCACAACTTATGTAATTCATGTCGTTATGCACCTAAATGACGTAAAAGGAGTTCTAAATGCAATCCAAATTCATCTAAAAATTATATATAAATGTGATACATCATTAGCTTGGGAGAGTTTTTAGGAAACAAATGAGTGACTTAGTCCCCTAATCGACCCTAATGAATCTCCTTAGCTTGACAAATTGGTTATATAATAATTGGTTAGCTTGTGAATTCCCTATCCCTAGTGTCTCTTTTGTGTATTTTTAAAATCCAATCACTTAATATATTTATTAGTTAATTAGTTCCTAATTTCTTAGTTAATCTTTAATATAAAAAAGGAAAAATTGCCAAGAATAATGCAACCTTTCACCCGTTCGCAAATAATAATGCAACCTAAAGATTATTCTGGAATAATGCAACCTTTATACCCCATTTATTTTAAACAAGTCAAAACCGGATAAAATAAATTTTAACCTGAAGAATAAGTTTAATGGGACACGTATCGGCTTATAATTGGTCCTAATAAATTGATTTATAAAATAATTTTAAAAAAAAAAAAAAAAAAATTTCCCGCCCCCTCCCCTAACAGAATCACGACCCCCACCCCCACCCCCCACCCTAGCCCCAGCCCATTGCCACAACCTCAGCCACCTACAACCACCCACAGCCCCTGCCACCCCACCTCAATTCTGACCCCCAGCCACCCAAAAACACCTCGAAAACGACGCCCCCCCGTGAACCCCACCCAACCACGACCCCCTAAACCACCCGGAAACCACTCGAAAACGACGACCCCCGTGAAAACCACCCAACCACGACCCCCTACCCGGAAACCACTTGAAAACGACGACCCCCCGTGAAAACCACCCAACCACGACCCCCCTAAACCACCCAGAAACACCTCAAAAACGACGACCCTCCATGAAAACCACCAAACCCCGCCCAAGCAACCCAGCGACAACCGAGGAAGAGAGGGAGGAGTTCGGTGCGCAACCACGAGGAGAGGGGAAGCGAAGGCGGGGGAAGGGATTTCGTCCGGTGGTTGAGGCTGGGGTGGGGGAGGTTGGGGCTGGGGTGGCGTTTCGTGGGTGTAGGGAGGTGGGGCTGTGGTGGGGAGAGGTGGGGCTGTGGTGGGGAGAGGTGGGGCATATTTCGTGGGTTTGGGGGGAGGGTTGGGGCTGGGGTGGGGGGTTTGGGAGGGGTATTTTAGTTAATTTTTTTATATTTAATATATTAATTAAAAATTAAAGTTTTAAATAAAAATTACCGATAATTCAGGTTACCGGTCATTTGTCCTGTTTAAAATAAATGGGTTATTAAGGTTGCATTATTTCAGAATAATCGAAAGGTTGCATTATTATTTGTAAATCGCCAAAAGGTTGCATTATTCTAGGCAATTTTTCCTATAAAAAACTCCCAAAAATAGATTTAGCTCTCTTATTCGCATCCAAACTTTGATTGATCTTTGCTTCCTCGTGGCTTCGACCCTTTCTTACCTATATTGGTTAAGTTAGGTTACTAATTTGGCATGTGTAACGACCGTGTCAATTAATGTTGATTGTTGTTATTTGATTTGCATATTAATTTTGCACACTACTTTAGCCATTTGTAGTAGTGCTTACGTTAGCGAGTGATGCATACGCATCTAGCATCTGTAACCTAACCAATCTGAAGTTTTAATAAGTTTATTTAATTATTGGTTATAATTAGTTTTTCAGAATTAAAAAGGTTTTTATATTTTTAATTACCAATAGTCATCCTAATATTGTTAATTAAACTAGGTATTAGGTTATATTAATTTGATAGTTTTGTAGTTGTTTTAAGTAGAAATTATTTTGTACGTTTGTTCTATGGTGAGACAAAATCTTTTTGATTATTCCGAGCAAGTTACTTGGTTTTTTTGAGTGATTCCAATTTAATTGTTTCACGAACATCTTGAAGATTCATCCTACAAAATTTGGTGGTATTTCGTTGAGAAATGAAGTCGCAGCAGCAACGAATATCAGACGTGAAGTTTTGGCCTCCAAACTGTCCGGTTTTAAAGAAGCTTAGATGAGAAGATTTTGGATGTGATAAGCAAGCAACATTAAGCTCCTAGCTTCATTATTGAGCTGCTTGAGGTGCATGTTTAATTTGGTCCAATAATAAGCAAGTTTACTTAGGTAGGAAAGCCTCTCATTGGACCACATCGTTACACGTTATTCAACATGTTCAACATCCTCCTTTTCTTTCTGCTTTAGCAACAACCATTTCTTATCCAAATTAGGCATGTGACCTATGGTTAAAAAGCTCTAAAGACCCTCCAATTGGTTTCGTAGGCAAAAGATCAACCAATAGAGAGAAAAGGCAAAAATGGTGGAAGGTGTGCTGATTGAAATTTGGCAGCAACATAGTTAGAATATTTAAAGCTTTCTTTTGTACTTTTATTATTTTATTTTGTAAGGTAAAGCACCCTTTATTGTAGTACTCCCTCCGTCCCCCAAAGGATTTTCCATTTCTTTTGGGCACAAAGTTTGAGGAAAAGGTTGGTGTGGGGCCTAAAGTTACATTTTATAATTTAAAAGTAAGATAGTGGGTATTATTTAGAATTGTTTAATGAGAGAGAGTGCGTGGGGCCAAATGCTTTTTGTAAGGAAAATGATATTATAATTGGTGGACCATGTCCAAATAAGGAAATGGGAAATGTAATTGGCACAAACAAAAATGGAAAAATGGAAAATCCTTTGGGAGACGGCAGGAGTATATAATAAGTATTAGCTTAGGTTGTAAAGGGAAGATTATTTTTATGTACCATTGTAGATGCTCTTATGCACCCAAAATTATAAAAACCCAATACATAACTCAATGTCTAAAACACAAACATTACCTTAAAGACAAAAGTCTTAGCCCAAAAAATCATTAGCTTACTCAGAAAATTAAATATTAACCAATGTCTTGAAACAAAAAATGCACAATAAAATCAAGAATCAAAACATCGTGCAAACTAAGACTTTGAGTTCAACAATTCTTTTATCAGATACTCCCTCTATATTGAACTATTAAGGCTATATCCTCGTCAACTTATTTTAATAAGTTTCAGTGATAATAAGTTCAGTTCAATAAAAATAAGTTCAGTTCAGTGAAAATAAGTTCAATCAGTACTAATCATATCAGTTCGTTACTAATAACTGTAGTTCAGTAATAATAAGTTCAATTCAGTAAAAAACCAGTTTCAACCCTTAATAAATTGTCAAGAAATTTAATAAAATAAATTTAGTTCAGTAAAAAAACCAGTTCAATAGCAATAAGTACAATTCAGCAAATATAAGTTTAGTTCAATAGCAATCAATTCAGTAAAAGTAAGTCGATTAAGTCAAAATAAGACGAGAATAGGCCCTAAGTCTGGGTTTAACCTTCTAAGTAATGCACAAAAATTCATATCCTCAAAAATAATGTTTAGACATAGATATTCTTTATAAAATGGGGTCTTATAGTTCCTTAAGTGAAATCCTATAAGTACCAATAAGTGTCAAGTCACAACGTACACCTACATTAATAAAAAAAATATAAGAGAGGAAAATAAAATTGGTAACCCATAACTTTTACAAATTCTCGTTGGTAATCAAACAATTTTTAATGCAAATTGACCTTGAAATCATGGCTATACATACTGGAGAATGTGGGTGTGATTAACAATTTTACGTTTTATTCAATTGTTAAAAAGGTTATTTTCAAACTAAGTATTTTCGTTTCTAGATAAAAATCGTTGGGACAAAAACTTGTCACCAAGCAACTAAACCTCTGTTGCGAGATGGTCCAGAGTATATGGGAGATACTTCACTCATAACTCACCAACCCTTAGAAATAAAGGATCATTGATGATACATATCGATTTAAAACAATGAGAGCATTAAAACTAAGAAAGAACAAATCGAAAATTTGATAACAATCCGTGTTCTAATGAACGAACTACCACCAACTTTCACTAATCAAATAACCACCAAACTAAGGTATTATCAATGCAATTAGCAATTAATAATCAACCTACTTAATCCCTAACACTCAATTGGAATGAACATGCAAAGAAAATAAAGATTTTAGGATAGACAACTTAGCTTCACTCACTAAGTCACCAAGAAAACGGTACGGGTTTCTCCTAAGAGTTTCACACAATAACTTACATTCATTTCATTTCATAGTGAATTTCTAAAAGCTTCTTCAAAAGAATTGAGGTACTTGCACCAAATGATATAATTTTAAAGGTATTTGTAAAGTAGAAAATTATCCTACTAAACTATAGGATTATGTGTGGCGTCTTATGTAATGTTTAGATAGAATTTTCTCTTGAATTTGTAGTTTTGACCTCTATTCTTTTTATGGTTTAAACTTTCATCAAGTGGATTTAAAGAAGATTTTCTATGTGGTCAAATCAAAAGGTTTTAGAGTTCCCATTTCGAAGAGAAGATTGTAAATTATTTAAAAATTCAAGCTAATAGCTAGCCATTGGACACTGTAGCTCAGTTGGGCTAGGTAGGCAAAACAAGCTACTAGCTTGGACAAAAAAGGAAACAAATATCATTATATTGCCATATATATTAAAGTATAAAGAATTAGAATTATCTATTTTTGGCAGGTGAAACTTATTCTAGCTACTTGCAGTGTAGCTCACCATTAAATTAAATTGTAGCCCTACAGCTATGTAGCCAGATATGTTGATGTGACAAATCTAGTAATAAGGGACTTAGCTAACCGTTGTAGATGCTCTAAGTAGTCACAAAAGAGGGATGAGAATCAATCCCAAGATCTCTTGAAATCGAGAGGAATGTTCCAACCAACTGAGCTATTGCTCACTCTCATGCACTAGGTTTTTATGTCTCTTTATTTCTTTCTTCTTCTTCTTCTTTTGTTATTAGAGTTGAGCAAGTTGGATATAGAAGGAGTAAGAGACTTGAAAGTGTTTCCATGTCTTCGTGTAAAGCATGAGAGTCACGTATTTTGTTAAAAGATATCTATATCTTTTACGTTGAATGTTGTTTTGGTATTTTTCCTCTTGTGCAAGAAATTGACATTAATGAATTCACGTTGGATGTCCTTTTATATTAGTATACGCCTTTTTGATAGAATTCAATTCAATTCAATTGTATTAGTCGTGACAATTGGGTGGTTGGGCTAGGGGATCAACCCATAAAGCATGTTTTAAAGGGATTGGACGGTGTGTAGGGTGGGCAAGACCAGCTTTTAGGCAAGCTGTGTGGGTTGGCGTGGATGGTTTGGGGGGCTACTGCTGGGTTTGCAAGCCCAATGAGTATGGGTTAATGGACTCAAGGGTGTGTTGCAAGTCACAAGCTAATAAAGGCACATGAAGGGAAAAGAAACGAAGGCAAGAGGACTGAAAAGTTAGCTGATGAAGTTCGGCTCGGCGGGCAGTTTGCGTAGTTGGGAACTTGGCATCTACTTTTTATTGCCATAGAAAATTTGACTTATTGTTAATATTTGATTAGTTATGACAAATTTGTTTTTTAAGTCACCGTACTTTAATTTAGCATTTCAGTTAAACCGCTGATACCTGCAAGGTGGAGTTTACAAAAAATTCAGCTTACAATCAGACTTGTAATGGTAAATATGCACTGACCGATTTTTCTTGTTCCGAATACCCGTTTTTCGGAATAACTAAAAACTCGGGTATCCGATTATAAACAGCCCGAACAAAAGTACATAGGCGTCCTATCCATGAAAAAAGAACAAAAAGGGAATGAGATAAAAGGGGAAATTGGCGTGTGAAAATGACGAACATCCCCTCTACTTCTACCTCCACCTCCACCTCCACCTCCACCGCTCTACAGCCCACGGTTGTCTCTTTCCCGTCGACGAACAACAGCGAAGCTAAAACAATGTCAGATGGTAGCTTTCCCGTTGAAGAACGCATTGCATCAACTGAATCAAAGAAAAGGTTTCATCTTCCCCATTGCTATTCCTTTTTTTTTTCCACTAATTCCATATTATTCCATCTTTTCTTTTGCTTATTTTTTTTTATCCAATTTCAGTCTTTAGCTTTCGAATTGACCTAAACAATTGTCAAATTTGGGCTAGAATAGGGAGTAGTGATACAACTAAACAAGGAATAAGATTTCCTTCTTTTGTTACTCGAGAGTATCTTGATTAGTGTCGTTGTTCCCGCCCCACGCTCGTCATAGCATTCGTGGGACATCTATTAGACCCACTCCAGCGTGTGGCGGTACTCGCGGTAGGGTATTGATTTATCCAAGGAAAAAAAAGGATTAAGGAAGTTGATTGAAAATGTATGAAGTGATCTTTATTTAATTGTTGTCCTGACTAGTGTCGATTATCTGGGATAATTTCACAATTTTTTGCTTAGTTTCTGATGAGAATGAAGCACAAATTTGTAGATTGGTTGTAATTAGAAACATAATTGTTAGATATGGTTGTATTATTGTATATGCTTAAGCTTATGTGAGCTCTCTTTGAATGTCTACATACCTCTGCCACTAATTAGAACTACATTATTATGTGGGTATCGATTCAGAAAGATCATATTAAGAAGTTGGGGTAACGCAAATACACATGGTGAGATGAAGGTGTGGGAACTCATTAAGAGTTAGTGTTCGAGATATTCGAATGACTCTAGATATTAAGGATAAGATAATAGAGAAACGGGTACACTTTTCTAATCCCTGTACACGATCACTTGCAGTAGCTGTGACCCTTCATCTTTGAGTCTCACACGTCTTCCCTGTTCAGCTCATAGAACTGTTCCTAGCGTCTGCGTCGCACCCACTTTCACAATTATCATGGAGAAAACCCTGCTGCAGCAGCGAAAGCATAGTTGCTCTATCCCCTATCTTTTTCGTCACTTAAACGAGGCAAGACAAATAAATGAGGAGAGGTGGTGATGGCGATGGCAGAAATGATGGCAAAGGGAGAGACGTAAGTGGCAGGGAGAGAGGCTGTTCTGGAGGAGAGGAAAACAAACAGAGATGGTATATACGTCCAATAAAAAACCACACACCTTACTTTTACATTGTAACCTTTTCGTTTATGAAGCAACTTTTTCATGAATAAGGGAAATTACAAAGTTATAGTTAGCAACCTCAGATACAGGAGGTTTTTTTTTGAGAAATGACCCAAAGTCCAAGGTTAGATAATTTCCCAATATTATATTTGAAATTAGAGCTGTTCTAAGATACTTACCACTTTTTTATCTTACCAAGATTTAACAGAACGTAAAGTTTATCACTCAAATATAGTCATCACTGGTCACTGCTGGTGCAAGGCTGCAGCTAGGCTTTAGCAGCTCACTTAATTGATCTAATGTTGACCCTTGTCCCTTTTTGTTTGCCCCATACTTCCGTCTCTAACAGCTTGTTTGGATAAAAAAGGGGAAGGAAAAGAAGGGGAGGGAAGGGAAGGGGAGGGAAGAGAAAGGGAGGGGAGGAAAGGAAAATGAGTTTTCCTTCCAAATGAACAATTTCTTACAAATTGATCCTTCCATTCCCCTCCCCTCCAAATCCCTCACTCCCTTACTTGGTATCCAAACAAGGGATTTTTGCCATTTTCCTTCCCCCTCACCTCTCATTCCCTCCTATTTTGGCTATCCAAACAAGCCGTAAATGTTTGCTGTATATCTTTATATAGCAAGTTTCTTCCCTCTACCTTTTCTATAATGTGGGAGCCCGCACCTACGTCGAGCCAAAAGCTCATGGCTAAACGGATGGGATGGGAGGGTGTATAACTTTTATGGAACTAAGGAGCTAGTTGAAGGTTGACTAGAAAGGGGACTTTAATCATGTACTACGGTACTAGTAGCGTAGTAATACTTGTTCCAAATTTTATCTTGACCTCCGTGCCAAGTCGAAAACCCTTTATTTTTTCTCTTAAAGAAACTATGGTACAAGGCCTCAAATCTAGAGTAAAAAGGTCCTTGATTAAGTCATCTCTGATTTAATATTGCTTTTAGTCTAGTGATGTGAAATCGGAAGCTCAATCACTCACCTTCATGGTTGCTTGGATCACAAGCAAGCCACTATGAAAAATTTGACTTACTTGTGCCCCTTGACACCCTATGTAGCTCTAGATTGCATTAGATTTTGCTCATATGATTTTACTATCCTACAATATTCCTACTTGCTAGTTTTTTCATGGTTTAAGCATTTTAGGAAAGTTTCTTTTTCTTTTCGTAGATCTTTCCTAATTATTGTAAGGGAATATTTGGGTGGGTTTTTGGGTTGATTTCCTTCAATTTCGGATCTTAGTTGCCCATATAGTTTATGAGACTCTCTAGATCTACTTATTGTATTCACATTGTAATTAGGAAAGTTTTCCTTCTTTTCTTCTAGTGTGAGGTGCTAGTTTACTTTACCTTGATTAAACGTGTGATGTTTGCTACTTGACAAAAACACAAGTTTGCTTATAATTGAAAGGAAAATTTGCGAGAAACCACATTTTAAAACTATGTTTTTGCCAGAAAAATTAATTTGTGGAAAGAAACCTAAGCATTAACCTACCCTTTTTTAAGAGGTACATTGTGAAACATAAAAGGAGGGAGAAAATAATTAGAGTGTGCTAATATCAATGTTTAAGTTGGTTGACACGAAAAAAGGGTAGGTCAATGCCTGAGAATATGTGTCAACGCCGGTTTCTTGGCTCGAGGTTTCTTTTCACAAAAAATTTTTTGTTTTAAGTTTCTTTACGCAAAAATTGTTCTAAAAGGTGTTTTTTCGCAAAATCGCGGATTTAAAAGGTGGGTACCGACAATTTTTCCTTATTGAAATTGAAATTGAAATTAAGAGGCAAAGTTGCTTCCTTGCGTGAGAGTTGAAACTTAACAAAACACAACCGAGAGTTGTGTGATTAATTGTGCCGTGGCCACGTTAATCAACCTTGAACCGAGACTTTAAGGATCAATCTTTTTATTTGAATATTGTGCATCCATAACCCTAAAATACAAAAAAGTACTTTTATTTTAGTCGTTCTTTACTCCTTCACAAGTTCCAGTTTTGTGCCTAGTTTTGAGCTTAAAGAAGCAATATGATTCAATCTCTTAAGCACGTTAGGAAGCTTGACCAAAGGGGATTTTTGAATCACATCATGTAGAGTTTTGAGTCAATAGTCATGACTCATGAGAACATTTAGCAAAAAGGCGGTTTTGTTAGACTGTTCACCTGTAACAGCACATATATATGATGGGGAAAAAAACCTTTCAACAACATATCAAACTATACAAGTACTGGGATCGTGGACTAAATTGTGGTTTTTCTATCCTGTAAGGGAATTTCAACTTACCAATTCGGCAAACAGTCGTTCCATGACTCGTGTTCGAAAATTAGACTGTTTTTTATCGGTATAAGCTGCCATAGTCTGTTGTTACTGCCATTATCTTAATTGATACTATATCTACGTCTAAGAAAATTAAAATTATACTCCCCCCTTATTTTTCACTTGCTCCACTCTCCCTTTTTGTGTTTGGCAACTTTGACCTTCAATATCTTTAATTTTATTTGTCAAAGTTAGTTATATTGAAAATGTACATTAATAAAAATCCTCTAACATTTACATGTGTTTTTATATATTAATAAAGAAAGGTCAAAGTGAATACATATTGTAAAATGTGAAAGTGGAACAAGTAAAAAAAAGAAGGAAATGGAGGGACTATTTCAATCCAATTTAGAACCACTCCCCCCTCCCCCCCCCACCCCACCCTACACAGCACTTGTGAGTCACCGTAAGTCTTTCTCTATGATTAGAATATGTACAGCTCATTCAATATCTGACTTCCAAGGTAATTTTTTTGCTCATTTGAAACTGTCCCTATTATGTAAATTTTGCTTGTTTGAAGTTTTTTGAATGACCAAGGTGCAAGAAAATAGACTTGGGTGTAGGATAAAAGTTGTAGAATAGGTATCCATTTCATTGTAAACTTATGTGTACATAAATGCTGACTAGTATCTATAGCTTTCATTCCTAATTTTTTCAATTGCAGCCATGTTTTTGTATCGACCTTGGAAGGATGGTTCCATTTTTATTGCAATGATGTTTTACATATTGTTGCAGAAAGAAGAGGAAGTGGGATCAGCCTGCCGAGTCTTTAGTCTCTTGTGGAGTTGTTTTGCCTGGGATGCTACCTATAAGCACTGTAGGATTCCCTGGTGTTTCTCTTCCAGGGGCACTTTCAACTTCTGGTGTTCCTTCAACAAGTTCAATGGCAGTTGGCTATGTCAGTATCCAGGCATCAGTAGTGCAGCAACAAGCTGCTGCAGTGGTCCAAAAACTAAATCAGGTCAGCTGTAGCTGTCTTCTTGTAAAATTACCTTTTTTATTTTATCTATAGATTGATTTTATCATTTTATCTTTTAGGTATAGAAGTGATATCCTATAGCATCTTATTCTTTTTGGCAGTTATGATTTTACTGATCACCAAAAAGGTTTTGCAATGTAGACAAGAACAAGGTTATACAGACACTGAACACTTAATGAAATCCAGATGCTTTAAAGCCAATAGTATCCAACACCCTTATTGTCTTATACGTATAGTTATAATCTTTGTTACCTACTTAAAACAACCATTATTGTTTAAGTGAATGTGGCTTATGTTAATGTCAATGAATTATGATGGTGCAGTCTAATGGCACCACTATTAAGGATCTTTTGCAATGGTGTCAGGATCTCTTGTGGATGTTTCAAGGAAAAATAGATAGATAAATATTGTATGACTGTCATGATCCATAGTCTTCTTTTCGTTTTGGGCAAGAAATATGTTTGGTGAACAACGTGTATCATGAAAGAAATCCACACTCTCTTTTTTGGGTCGCTATGATGATGCTTCCTCTTTTTTAAAGCGATTGAACATTTTTGCTATTTTCTCATACTTGTTCAGTTAGTTTTCACAATTTTATACCCTTGTATCTCATAGTCATTCAATATCATCTCATACTCATTTAATATCATTTTGGCACTGCAGCCTAAGATTCAGGAGGAGCTCATAATTGCTAGAGAAATAGTTATAAACGATGCAGATCCTGGTATGCGTTACAAGCTTACAAAACGTCATACACAGGAAGAGGTGAATATTCAAATTTATAGTTACTTTTTGTTTTCCCTGTCCATACCCTACGAGAATGGTGCCAACCTGGAAGCACAGGCAGCGAACGATATATTTTTTTTGATGAAATTGTACATCTTCGTGTGGAGACTCATGCTCTGATTGGTTAACAATTGCAGATCCAGAAATGCACTGGTGCAGTTGTAATAACTAGGTTAGTTCATGCACTGAGGCTCTTTATGTAAGCATATTTTTTTCCTCTTCATGTCTTTTGTGTCTAAGCTGAATTATTCTCCAGGGGAAAGTATCGACCACCCAATGCGGTACCAGATGGTGAAAAACCACTTTACCTTCACATATCTGCTGGAGCTCATGTAGGTTAAAGTCCCTGACTATCTCATTTTTCCCCCTTTCATTTTAGCACATTAGCAACTACCAATGGAAGAAAATCAAATGGCTAGATGAAATAGAATTTATCACTGCATGCTTTTCCACCATCGTCTTTGAACTGGGTCGTTGGTAGTGTGTGAAAAGATAGACTCTGTATACTTCTATATATTCTAGTGTGGATGTGTCCTCCTTTTTACTGTTTTATTGCTGAGTCCAAAAAGGGCAAGGTTTGAAGAATACTATTTGGTGGTTAGAGCATCGAATAGATACTCTTTTCTGCGTGGTTGCATTTGTTTTCTTTCCAAACTCAAGATTTTGATTTGACTCATCTGATCTGGAAGGAGAACATAATTGGTAATGGTCAAGAAATTGTGCATAATACACCCAGGCATTGCTTGATGATTTGCATCACCAACTGAGGAATAATATTCAACTTTCCATATAATGCTCAGTGTCTCTATATTTCTTCAATAGAATTCTACGAAATATTTTGTTGAAGGATTTTAATTCTGATACAATTATCTATTTACGTTGGCGAACCTTTGAAAATCAACATGTTCCTACTTTGTAGTTTATTGAAGTTTTAGCAATGACCTATTATCTTTTTGGAATTTCAGTGGCATAGTTTCATCTGTTAATTTGTTTTGAAATCCATGCACGTGCCACACCGCCATGCATATCCTGCCACTTGTGAAATCCTCAATTAGACGTCCTTGGGGGGGGGGGGAAGGAAGGAAGAATCTGAAAAAAGTGCCTGCATGACAAAAGTTGATCATCTTAGTATTAACTATGTACCTCTGTGCAGTTAAAAGAAACAGCAGAGCGGATTCTTGCAGTAGATCGTGCAGCTGCTATGGTTGAGGATATGCTGAAACAGGTCCAACTTGCTTGCTAAGCTTAGATCTTGTCCAAGCATAAACAGATCCGTTATGTCAAGTTTGTAATCGACTCTAACCCAAGGCTAAAAATTGTGCTTGTCACAACGTGATCAGGTTCCTCAGCTGCTAAGCACATGTGTATATTTGGGCTTTGATGCAGATTTATCACTAAACATTGCTGCAAGGATACGTGGTCCAAATGTGAGTCCTTTTTATATCATACATCTGCCTGCTCAAGTCTTGTCAACAGATATTAATAGTGGGTGTTATTTTGTGTTTTTGCTGCTTTTTTGCAACTCTATGCTCCATCGAGAAATTTATTTGTCATGGTACCACTATCACTATCTAAATAGAGATATGTGTTTCATCAGAATTTCTTTTGACATTGTCTCATATCATTTATCTTACAACTTTTTACCTGTTCCATTTGTAGAATTCTGGTTTATTCTTTTGTTTCTCTTTTCTGAATGTTTCAATGAATATTTACATTTTGATATTTTCTTAGTCCTTAATGTGAGAGTTTCTAATGTCGGAGCTTTCCCTGACGTCTCCATACAATGGGAGAGATTGCTTTTTTTTGTTGTTGGTGGTTGGTTTGTGGACTTGCAGGACCAATATATAAATCACATTATAAATGAAACAGGAGCAACGGTTGTACTACGTGGGCGTGGGTCAGGTTATCTTGCGAACACTCAGGGTGAAGGTATTCTTACTTAATTTTGTTTTTACTTTCAGTAACTGCCCATTTGTTCTCTTCATATATACTGTTAGAGCCCAATTTGACGTTTCCGATAGTTTTTCTGTTCTTTTTAATTATTAGGCGAGTCTCACTTTTAATTTTTCATGCTCCTAGAGGGACAGCAACCTTTACATTTAATGCTGTCAAGTAACAATCAAAAGAGCCTTGAAGATGCAAAACTTTTGGCTGAAAATCTTTTGGATACAATCAGTCGGGAGTGTGGTGCTAGCAGGTAGTTCTTTATAATTTCATGTTTCATATGGTCTTGAGTAAGACTGATCCTAAGTTGTTGAATTCCAATGTGCATTTCCTGAATAAATTAGCATCACGGACATGGAAACTTGTCTCTTTCTTGATCCTTGTAATGTTTTACTGTTTCTGGCTGTATTGGACCGACCTGTATTATCCTCGTCCTTTGGTTTGTAAACTCTGGCCCAATGGAATTCGCTCATTACATGTATTTTTTATCATACATTTTTTAAAGTACAGCTTCTTGTTGCAGGGTCTCATCGTGTAAAGTTTATAGTGCTGTTCCACCCCCACAGCAATTGCTTGTTGGTGTTCAAAGTTCAGGGGCAGAAGTGCATTCCGATTTGTGTTCTTCCGCAAGTACGTCTTGCTCAGCTTCAACTTCTGTGCCAGGTGTACCTGTTCCTTTAGCTGTGTCTCCAGTGGTCCCAGCTGGCTTTTCTTACGGGCAGGTAGTACAACCTGGTCACGCCCAGACAAATGGGTTTCCTTATTCCCGGCCATCGTCGACCTCCTGTACTAGTTACAGTGCATATGCTGGAATATATCCCCAGGCCACACCTTTGCAGCAAGTTGCGTTAGTTCTTAGACAGTCAGGTCCAGTCTCTTCAACTGCTGCTCCTGCAACATCAGCTACAACGGTGATGCCAAAAAGTTCGACAGAGTCAGAAAAGCGGCATCCACTAAAGCGGAAATTCCAAGAGTCACCTCCGGCTTTGAAGGGAGTTGCAGTATCCCACCAGGTATAGCTATTTTGATTGTTCAGCTTGATCAAAATATATATTTCCCATTGTAAGTATCTATAAGCATATCGAGTCCACTGAAAAATAACTGATCGGGTATCGCAAAGGATTTTTGGTACGGGCTGAGAAGCAAACCTTATTTCTGGAAGATAGTTGGGTAAAAGTGACTGGACTTCACACTCTGAGTTGAGGTTGAGGAAAAGGAGAAAAATAACGTCTTAAATGGAAAATATTTTTCTTAATGAGAAGAAGCAGGATCATTTTTTTTAGGGAAATTCCATTTGGTACACCCGTACTTTTGGAATTTCCATTTGGTGCACAAAAAAAATTTCTATTCCAAGCGGTACACCTGAAGTTTGGTGTCAATTATATCCGTGTCAATTATATCCGCCAAATCACAAGCAGCACCAGCTTCCAGTTCTGCCGCCAAATCACAATCCAGCCCAACCACGACACTACCCAGCCACTGCTTTTTGTCTTAAATGGACTTCCAGTTCTGCCACAAATTTCCAGCCCAACCACGACACTACCCAGCCAAATTTCCGCCAAATATTTCTGTTAAATACTTTGTTTAATTTGTTTTAAACCTTTTTTTTTATACCAATTATTAATTATATAACTAACAATTATACCAATTATTACTATTCTCTCCTCTCTCTCTATTATACAATCATCATCGGCCATCATTATACCATCGTTAACCATCATCGTCGGGCCATCATCGTCTTCATCAACTTCATCGGCATCATCACCTCCCTCTCCCTATCTCACTCTTACATCCATCCTCGCTCTCTTTCTCTCTGTAGTCAATTTTCTCATATGGGATTTCAGATTGTGGCCTTTTTTGGGGGTTTGATTTTGATTGTTTTGTGTGTTTAATTTCTGGGTTTGTTTTGGGGGTTTATTTTCGTCATTTAGTTTTCGAAAAATTGGGTTTTTTTTGGAGTTGATGGGTTCAGAAATTGATAGGGGTGGTTCGAATGTGGGGAGGGCTTGAAGTGGTGGTGGCTGGGGGTAAGGATGGTTCGAAGGGTGGGGTTTTGGGTGGTTCGAATTGCTTTGGGTGGTGTTTTCAATTAGTACGCTCGTAGTGGTGGTACGTTTGCTTTGAGGTGGCGATTACGGCGGTGGTAGGTGGTTGATGGGCGGTTTAGGTGGCAGAACTGGAAGCTGGTGCTGCTTGTGATTTGGCGGAAATTTGTGGGCTGAACAGTGGCTGGGTAGTGTCGTGGTTGGGCTGGATTGGGAGGTTAATAAGTGGTGGTTGTACGTGGTAGGAGTGGTGGTGTTCTTGGTGATTGGGGGCTGGATTGCGGTTGTTTGTGCTGCTGCTGTGGTGGTTTAGTGCAGTGGTGGCTGGTTGTATGCTCGGTGCTGAGGAAGAAAGGCTTGCAAAGGTGGCGATTGTCAAAGGTGGAAGAAGGGTGGCAGTTTGGGAGGCAACAATGGCAGTTTGCTGAGGAAGAAAGGCTGGGAAAGCAAAGCAGGTGGTAAATGGCTGAATAGTGAGGCAATAATGGCTGATTAGTGATGATTAAGGTTTAAATCAAAAATTTACAAATTAATTAACGGAATTATTTAACAGAAGTCTACGGAAACAATTAGCATCAGACTTCAGGTGTACCGCTTGGAATAGAATTTTTTTTTGTGCACCAAATGGAAATTCCAAAAGTACAAGTGTACCAAATGGAATTTCCCTTTTTTATATCCTGTATGTGCTGTAGTTTGTACTGTAGAATAGCGAAAAGGGGGGAAATAGAACACGTCCAATGATAACAGAGCCTCAAGGTACAATTCATCTGTCTTGGACATCATGTTCAGAGAGGAAATTGAAGCGTTGGATTGTTTTTTCTTATCCATGCCTCTGAATATTAGAGTTGATGCTCTCCTGAGTGGAGATCAATGAGAGTTATTTTTTCTTTTGCGAATTCTGGTTAACCTGCTTTAATGACAAAGAAAGAGATGAGTTTCTCTTAATTAGGTTCCACACCCGACATTGTTGGGCAGAACAATGTGGCATACCTTCAACATTTCAATTTTTTTTGTAAAGCTGACCCTTTTTTACGTGAAGGTTTCTCATCCTCCAATGCCAATTACTGATTTACTGATAGGCTGACAATATAACAGAAACTTATATGCCCCTTTTCAACGAGGGCAGTGACTTTTCTTTATGATAAAACATCTATTACCTTTTCTTTCTTCTATTATTTCTCTGTCTTATGATTTTTTAGGAAAGATATGGACCTTTAATGCTTATAGCCTTATGCATTGTCTTATGTATGTGTGGGATATCATTGGCATATGTTCCACTTTTAACTTATTTAATGCGCTTATTCATGTTTGACTAGACCAGAAAAACTCAGACTACACAGGAGAATGAACCAGGCCCAATTCTTCTCATCAATAGAAAGCATGAGTATTAAAATCTCTTGTACTAGACCATACTGAAAACAATTCAATTCAAATCACACCAGAGTCCAAGCTAGAAAGAATCTGACTAGACTTTGGAAAATGCACACCAGATCAGCTGGTGAATGGAGGATACACCAAGCTATAAGCTTCAATTTGTATATATACTTGATATTGATTATGGTTGCACTTTGATAATAGTTGTTTTTTCGTTTTTTTGAGTTATATTTGAGAATTTGGTTTTTTAGATTAGGATACTCCAGCAATTGAGAGAGAGAGGATATTAAAGGGGGGATAAGCGGATAGGCCACAAATCACGCAAAAAGGAATTGCAATCACGTTACAATTGGGAGAGATATGCACAGAAAGCCCAAAAGATTGAGCTGAAAGAGATGCTTAAAACACCGTCCATTCTCATGAAGAGTCCAGGCTTGAACTCGGTATTGGAAGATTTTACTGTACCTTCATTAGTGATCTAATGTGCTCCAACATATATATAAATGTATCTTGTTTCACGTAGTGGAAGAATTCAAACTGTTGAAAACATTAAGTACTTTTTCATCTGAGAACATTTTTTTTACCTTCTTCATCTTGGTGTAATAACGCATTACTTAGTGTAAGTTAAAAGACATAGTAAAGTTGTAATACTGCACAAGAGCGTTTCTGTGATGTTGAATTTAGATACTGGTGTCATACTCGGGTACTTCTCCAAGAGTCTGACAGGGAAAGTCTTTATATGAATGTATGGGGAATTGTGATGAGAGTCAGAAGTTATGATATGAACAAGGAGACTAGTGCAGCTTCCTATGTTATTTCTATGTGTATGTTGATTGTTGAAAGAATAATTCTTCCCCTTTTCGGCCAAATTTGAAGTGCCAAGGCTGAAGAGTTTGAACGCCCATTTGGAGTGTCAAATATGCAATGTAGAAACTCAAGCTGAAATAAAGAGGCTGAGCATCATAGGCTTTTTTACTTCTTCTTGTGACATTTTGCTAGAAATTTAATATAAACTAACATATCACTACTCAAGCCAAGCTCATTATAAGCAGTATTACTTAGTAGTTTATGTAGTACACTGGTGCTGCACTTTAGCAATAGTTCTTTTCCCCCTTTTCCTGTTTATTATCTTCAGCGATGGTTTAGCATCTTTTGGCATCTCTAATTCTTTTGAACAGGAATTTAGATATGGTTGCAATTTTTTTGTCATTGCCTTCTCTTTTCGCAAATTTTGTGAATTTATCACTTGTTTGAATGATGATAGGGTGAAAGGGAAAGAACAAATGGGAGTTATAAAGAAGGAATATTTGTCGATTTTCTTTTTATACGATGAAAAATAGAGATAGAGGGAGGGGTTGTGTGTGTATATCTATAGACAGACACTTACACAAGTTCACTCATGCAATTAGGCTCTGTTCATGTGGACGGGATTAATCGCAATTAAATCAGTTCAGTTTAACTCCATTAATTTCACTTCACTTCAGTTCAGTTCAACTCCATTTGTCTCGCAATTTGAGTTAAGCACATTTCAGTCCAAAAGAATAAAGCCTTAGTCTTTTATAGTTGTATGGAGAACATGTTAAGGTTAGCTTGCTATTTGTGCACTATACTTGCATTAAGTTATGTTCAATTTTCTTGTGGTTATGACAAAATGCCAGCTAGATACTTGGATTGGAGGTTATAACTTAACAAGACTCGTATGCGTTTATTTTGACTATCACGAAGTGTTGAGTTTCCTGCATATCTAGAATTTAGATGCTTTGTTCTTGATTGGCTATTAACCAATTGTTTGGCTCAGTAAAACTGGAATGTGTCATCTTTATCTATGTTCTATTATGATATATTGTTGTTACTCCTACGCCACTCCCTTTGCCTCACATCGACCAGGGTGCTGTATGTTTGAGGTTGACTTTTTATTGCTACTCCGTACAATAATTCCACAAGTTCGGTGGAGTTTGCTACTAGTTATCGTTTTGGTACCCCGTAGGGCCTGTTCTCTTCAGCTGAATTGAACTGAAAAAAACTGAACTGAAATGAACTGAATGGAACGGAAAGGAATAGTAAGATGTGAGTTAAAGTATTGTCAAGAGCTGAAGTGAACTGAACCAGACCGGACCTTAATTTGCATTTTGTCAAATCTGGCAGTCAAGCTTTAACAGAGGAGTAATTATTTATATATTGAGCTATAATCCCCTCACTCACTTGTGTCCTTTTATTTGCTGAAAAGTTACTTCTGTCCCGTAAATGCTAACCATTTTCACTGATTATTCCAGGTATTTTCTCTGACCTCTATGAAGCTAACAGGCCGATATTGGACCTCTCTATTGGACTGTTTTCACAGGGTTTGCAGCTTCAGTTGGGAGCACGCTTCGGTTCCTGGTTAATCTAT
Organism: Patellifolia procumbens; assembly: GCA_947645195.1. Lineage (NCBI taxonomy): Eukaryota > Viridiplantae > Streptophyta > Magnoliopsida > Caryophyllales > Amaranthaceae > Patellifolia > Patellifolia procumbens. The sequence goes on along the minus strand of CANSGD010000117.1, from coordinate 40,626 downwards.
GGGATCAGTCCTTCTCTCTGAATTTGCTAAATATATTATCTCTCCAGTTTCATTCTCTTAAATGCAATTTGTGCAGTCTGACTTCTCAAATTCTGTTTAGCATCTTTAGGAACTTCCTTTTGGTACCAGCACCAAAACATTCCAGCATAAATTTCACAGTTGTGGCTTCCCCCTAGTTTCTTGAGTTTTAGTTTGTTAAGGATCGTTACGTTCATCACATTTTGCTTAGTGAGATAGTTACTTTGCTTTCGTCTAAAATATGATCTGTACACTACAGATCTTTCTGCTGATTTGTATCCCTCCGTTCATCTCATTTGCTTCTGATTGTAACTACATTGACTTCTGCTTGGAGCTCTTCTTCCATCTCTTGCAAGCATAGGCTTTCATTCCCTGGCTTTAAGATTAAATATCATGCCTCGAAGCCAAAATTGGAGCAAGGAGGGAGTCTTAAAGAGAGATGATTTTTTTTAAAATTTAGCCGGATATGCTGTTTTTCTGCCATTGTACTCATAAAAATTGCGTCTGTTGTATCCTGAACTTGTTACAGGAATTAGATCTGCAAGACTCACGTAAATGTCTATCCAGTACGGAGAAGAAGAATATGAACGACACCACACTTCCACCTCCCTCTTTGAAGAGTCTGATGCCGCCTCCTCCTCCTCGAAGGAGTAGTTCCTCAGCACCTTCCCTGGATTCAAGAAAAATGCCCCCGGTTCCACATCCACCACAGAGCCTGCACCCAGCACCGTCTCCACCTAAGTTTGACTCACCAGTTTCTGTTGGTACAGTGAATGATAGGGACAATATTTCAAATGGATCAAGTGTCCCCACTGTCCCAGGTATCGGCAAAACTTTTGATTTTTCTCGAATTTCCACCTTAAAACTAAAATAAACCCTTCCATGAACGTTGATGAGCGGGAAGTCATAAACAAATTGAACATTGTTGTCTGTAGTATATCTAGCTGCTTCTTCGCTGTATGTGGAAAAATTATCATGTGATATTTAGTTTAACAAATATCTCAAAGCTATTTTTAGTGGTTTCAGATACTTTGGTCAAGCTAATGGAATATGGGGACGATGATGATGATGATGCTGAGGAAAACCAGAATGGATCATGTGAGAGTGGCATTAATCGAGAAGCCTCTTCGAAACCATTCTGGGCAGTGTGAATTGATCTGATGCAGCAGACTGAATGATATTTCATTAAATACAGCCCGTGCAAATCAGAGACAAGCTCTGGTGACAAAATCAATAGAGAATGGAATCGCTGTATATTACATAGTAATCACAGTATCGAGCGTCGTAGATGGCCTTAAACTGTGGTTGGTGGATCAGAGAGACAAGCTCTGGTGACACAATTGATAGAGTTTTGAAGGTTTTATGCTGATTTGCTAGTTCAGGTGTATAATATTAATTGTTGTACTCTTTGGCTTTTGTGACATTACCAGATAGAGTATTTCTTCCTCTTTCAGCATTATGCATTAGAGAAAGTGTTAATCTGCAAGTTGTAAAGTCACTGCTTTTTTGGAAAGGTCAAAATAACTCCTCAGCCTCCCAGAACTGACGCAAATTAGATCATACGCTCGAGTGTACGATGCGCTGGTACTCTCGAATGTACATTAAGAGCATTTGAATGTATATCAGTTCAAATTCAAAAAACAACTGTCCTCACCAATATTTAAGATGTTCGTTTATTTGATATTAAAGTTTTTTGTCAGAAACAACCTTTTATAATCACTTTTTTGCGAAAAACAACCTTTTAATTTTTTTTTGCAACTTACAACCTAAAACCAATTTTTTTTTGCGAAATAAAACCTTTTTCTAATTTCCGTCATTGACCGTCAATTATAGACCATTGACCGTTATCAAAATGGTGGGTTGGACTGGTTTCGGGGTGGTTTCGGGTTGGGGGGGGGTTTAGGGGTGGTGGTTTCGAGGTGGTGCTTTTGGGTTAGGGTGGTTTCAGGTGGGCTGGGCTGATTTTGGGGTGGTTTCGGGTGGGGTAGTGGTGGTGTCAGGTATGGTGGGTGGTTCTAGGGTGGTTTCTGATGGGGTGGGGTGGTTCTGGGGTGGTTTCGGGTGGGGTGGGATGGTTTTGGGGTGGTGGTTTAGGGGTGGTTTCGGGTGGGGTAGTGGTGGTGTCGGGGTGGTTTGGGGTAGGGTGGGGTGGTTCTGGGGTGGTAAGTAACGGTCAATGGTCTATAGTTGACGGTCAATGACGGAAATTCGAAAAAGGTTTCATTTCGCAAAAAAAAATTGGTTTTAGGTTGTAAGTTGCAAATAAAATTTAAAAGATTGTTTTTCGCAAAAAAGTGATTATAAAAGGTTGTTTCTGACAAAAAACTCTTGATATTATTGTTCATTCACAAACTTAATATGTTCATTTACGGATATCAAATGTACATTACAAAACCAACTTAATTTTTTTTTTCAAAAATCACTTGTTCTCGTCATTTCCATTCAAAAATTTTCAAATTCAAAATTTTGACAAAAGGCGGGAATGTACATTAGAAGCATTTAAATGTATATCAGTTTAAAAATCAATTTTTGAATTTGAAGTGATTTTGAATTTCAACTGATGTACATTAAAATGCTTTCAATATACATTCCCGCTCAAAAATCACTTGTATACACCATTTTCATTCAAAATTTTGACAAAAGACGGGAATGTACATTGGAAACATTTAAATGTACATCAGTTCATTCCCGCTCAAAAATCACTTATAATTACCATGTACGTTCAAAATTCAAATTGTTGCCAAAAGGCGGGAATGTCCACCAAAAGCATTTAAATTTACATCAGTATTTGAATTGATGTACATTTAAATGCTTTTGATGTTTTTTCCCGCCTTTTTGGCAACAATTTGAATTTGAAATTTTTTGAATATAAATGGTGAGTATAAGTGATTTTTGGGAAAAATTAAGTTAGTTTTGTGATGTACATTTGATATCCGTAAATGAAGATATTAAGTTTGTGAATGAACAATAACATGAAATAAATGAACATCTTAAGGGGGCAGTTATTTTTTGAATCTGAACTGATGTACATTTAAATGCTCCTAATGTACATTCGAGAATACCATGTGCATCGTACTCTCGAGTGTAGGATCTACCCTTTGCATGACTGATTGCTTCGCATCACAATTTGTCAGCTGCGTATCCGGTTTTATCCTCCATCTCAAAACTGCTTAGACCACATTTAGCAGTGTTCAATGTAATATTTTATACTGTATCAAATTTCTTTCTCTCTCTTCCCATCTAAGCTAAAACCAAGGATTTGGTTCTCCTAAAATGACTTTATGAAGTCATTCATCTCTTGGCTTTCCACTATTTCTCTTATTTTCTCTCTCATCTCTCTTGTTACTTTACGGTTATTTTAATATTTTCTCTTTCCTAAGGCCAAAGAATTGGATGCTGCTAACTATGCTCTTAGTGGGTTTCATAGATTTTGCCCTGCTGTCTAGGTCTGTTGTAAACAGGAAAATTTGAATCAAGAAATTGCGAACCCTCACAAGAGGGATAAATCTCTAATGGTTACGAGGTATTGTGCCCTTTAACACAAATTATAACTAGATTAAGAAATCAATATTCATCAATAACACAGGTTTAACATAGTAATCAATAATCATAAAGTAATTTATTAAGAAAAGAACCAACAAACCTAAAGTTGCATGAAATCTTCCAAAAAATTTACTATCTAACCATGGCGCAATCATAAGTTCTAGACGATTTAGCCATGGTGGAATCTCAATCACTAGAAAATTTTGTACAACTTTGATTTTTTTTTTGTCAAATTTTGTAGAGTTCATGCTACAACTATAGAATTATGCAGTGTTCGAGAATCCACCACGACGAAATTGTAAAACGCTTAAGTAAGGAATTCTGTGTAAGGAATTGCATGAAGAAAAAAACAATTGTCGTCTTTAGTGGCGTTGGTGCTTCCTCGTTCTTATGCTCTGTTTGACATTGGAAAAAATCAAACAGATTGGGCTGAGTAGAATGGCTCAGGCAGAGTCCATCGAATAGAATCCCTCGAAGGGAAATAAAGCTAGCAACGCCTAGTTTAATCAGGCTAATACTGAATGTTTTGACCCACTTCAGTCAAAGCCCTTTAACGAGCTTAGATCAACATAAGTCGAAGTCTTCCATATAAATACTTATGTCATGCATGGAAAAGTATGTTCATATAAACACATCAAAATGTACATGCTTAACACTCTAGGAGCTGACTTAAGTATCGGAGGGGCGTTCCTCGGATCAACTCCCGAGTCTAATGTTTGCTTTGCAAATTGCCACCGCGAAGGAGCTTGGACGGCCACATTTTCCACCACGCTCCCCCACCACACCCAGTTACTGTTTCATACAGATTACCACTAAAATGCTCAGACCACTTCACCTTCTCTCTCCTTAATACATTATATCCCTTATATACCAAACAATTCCGTGCGGAGGAGAGAGGAAGGTGGTCTGTGCGGAGGAGAGAGGAAGACGGTGTGGGCGGACGAGAGAGGAAGACGGTCGCGGTAGAGGGTATTGGTGTTAGCGGTGGTGGAGACGTGGTGGTAGACATGGTGGTAGACGTGGTGGTGAGTGGTGTCGAGGGAGAGGAGGGAGAATGGGTGGGTGGTAGAGAAGGTGGTTGTGTTCAGGTGAGTTAGAGGGTAGGTGGATATGGTGGTGGTAGGTTGGCTGGGATTTGAGGAGAGAGAGAGAGGTGGATAAAATTAAGAGAGTAACGTTGAGTTTATTAAGATAATAAAGATGATTAAGTGTTTTTAGTAAGGGTAGAATTGTCATTTCATATACCAAAAGTTACCAAATAAAGTAAATCATCAAAGTGTATCACTTAAAAAAAAAGGGTAATTCCAAGTGGTACCCTTGAAGAATTGGAAATTCCATTTGGTACCCAAATAATAACTTTGTTCCAAATGGTACCACTAAACTTTTGTATAAGTCTAAACCATGACATTTCGTTAACTTTTCCGTTAATAAAGTTTTTAAACCTTCATTATTAATATAATTTGCTGTTAATTATATAATTAGTTTGCTAATTATGATTAATCATCAAAAAAATTACCCCAAAAATTACAAAAAAATACCAAAAAAATTAAACCCCCCAGCCCCCGCCTGCCCAGCCGCACCCCCCCAACCAACCCCCCACCCACACCCGACCCCACCTACCCCGGAAACCGCCGAATTCCCCCACCCACCCCCGAATTCCCCTACCCCCGTCACCCCCCTACCCCCGTCGCCCTCCTACCCCCACCTCCAGCGACGCCCCCACCCCAATTCGACCAAACCCAGCCAGTTAGCCAACCCCCACCCCAATCCAACCCACCCGAACCATCCCCAACCCATCCCGCCACAGCCCCCCCCCCCCCCAAACCCCCCAGCTGCACTCCTCGAACCATTCCAGATTTTTTTTAAATTTTTTTGTATTTTTGTTTGTATTTTTTTGTGGGTGTTTTTTGGGTAGTTTTTTTTGGTATTTTAATTAAGGTTTAGTTAAGGTTTAATGGTTTAATGATTTTATGGTTTAATTAAGGTTTATTTAAGGTTAGATTAGGCTTAGAACAAGGTTAAGACACTTTATTAACGGAAAAGTTAACGGAATGTCATGGTTTAGACTTATACAAAAATTTAGTGGTACCATTTGGAACAAACTTATTATTTGGGTACCAAATGGAATTTTCAATTCTTCAATGGTACCATTTGGAATTTCCCAAAAAAAACACCAATTTTTAGAAGGTGTATCACTTAAAAAAAATGGAGGAAGTATAATGAATAGTGTTTAGTGGAAGGTTATGGGATCAAATGTTTGGCTAGGAATATGGACTTTTTTCAGTTGCTTCTTTTTCTTTGCTTTTCTTTTCCATTTTTTCTTTACTATTATTTTTAAAGCATTTCTTTTCTCAACCTTGCATTTGTAGCTTCTTCTTTGGCTTCATGTCTCAATTTTGTTTGGAAGCCTTAGTTGTAGATTTCGAAAGTAATTTAAGTTATCACTAAAATGCCTAGGCAATTTACCTTCTCTATCTCCTTAAAGAAATTGTTTTTTACACCTAAATCCTGGATTTATTTTCTCTGTAAATAATAGGATCTTGCACTTTGTCACCAATGAAGCATTTGGATAGAAGTGATATGCATGATTAGTCCGGGTTTGGTTTGGTTGTAACACTTGTGCTTTCATTCTTAAACTTACATCTAGACATGTAAAATAACACTAAACACGTGATTTTTTCACGATTTTAAGAATATAATTTAAATGTATTTTATATGTTCAATCAAATACAATAAGATTCAACAAAGGTAGTACTATTTTTCTTTGTTATTAGTTATTTTACTTTGATTTTTTCGTGCCTCCGGACACATACTTTTCTATACCAAGATTAACAAGATTAGACCATTAAAATTTCATAGCTTCCAAATTCCACTCTAAGCCCAAATTATCCCTGTTAGCTTTACCAAATCACACTCTAAACCCACTTTATAAATCACAACGATAATAAGTAAATTGTCTGCTAGAAGAGCCAGCAATGCACAGAAGTGCATAAGTTCAGTCGCGGGGTAGTCTGTTTCAGCGATTCTTGATCATCAATCAAAGTGACCAGTATCCTTTAGGTGAATGATATACGAAGCGGATGGAAGGGAGTTTTTAACTTCAAACAGAGAGCCATGCTTAAGCACAGTACAGTATAAATAGCAACGGAAAGCAGTTGAGGGATTTGAAAGTGTATCACATGAACTCTTCAGCAAATATCCATTGAGAAAGTTTTACATAAGTGTAGAAGAGAGCAATAGATATAAGCTTGCTTTATATATAACCACATATTGTACAAAAGTTTGATTACAAAACCGTGAAAAACCGGGTTCCAACCCTTATATGTAAACAAATCTAAAACAAAATCTTGAAAATATAGTGAATATTGCAGTTGCATTCTAAATCGGCCAAACAGATCATTTTCTATAGATATTATTCAATGACCTTTGTGATCCACTGAACAAATCCAGTATATGATTTTCTAAATCATCAGCAGTGTATTTTATGTACTTGTCACTGATTTCGTTGCAGTGTCGTCCAACAAAGGTCCGGTATGCTTGGATTACCTGAAGGGATGTTGAGATTCGCAGATCTTCCTGAAGCTGAGGATCCTTGATCAACCATCCAGTTTGATTCCGGTAAACCTCTTCAAAGGCAGCATAAAAACTCCTCAACCTTTCTTTAAGATTATTTTTTATGCTTGAATTTGAGCTAGAGTTCTGACTTCCATCATCTTTGAGAAAGGAGAGAATGGTACTCCAGGTAGCTCTCTCATAGTTCATCGCTTGATGCTGAAATTTCCCGTTATGCCTTTTGATCCAATCATCTCCGAATATGTAACGAAGCTCAGAACTTTTAACTTTTTGTGCCATGTAATGAATATTGTTCATGAGGAAGAAATGCTGTATAGCAGGATCCTTGTATAGCTTTGACTTTTCATCTATATTAGCTATTAGGGCTGAAGTAATGGAACGGAAATGGAAAGCCATTGGAGTAGCATTGCAAGTACCATCGAATTGGCTCACGTCATCCCCAAATGGAACAGAATTGGCACATGGAGAAAGTGATTCCTCCCTTTCAGCTTCTTCAAGGATCAGATTTAGAGTGTCTCTGTAGTCCGTGAGGAGCTTGAGGTAGTTCATCACATACCTGGTTAGATGGTGGACCCCACCCTTGGCAAAAGGATTGATTGATGGATTGGTGGCAATCGCGTTCTTGAATTCGAGAAAAGTCGTCCTCACTGCATCACCTAATCTCCTCATAACCTCACACAGCTCATCCCTAACAGCCTGATCTTCATACAAAGATTTTATATCTGCATGCAGCTCCGCTAGAATTTCGTACATATCAAGTACACGAAACAATTTTTCAGGCTGCCTGGGGCTTACAGCCACTGCATGTCCAAAACTTAGCAGCTGCATAAATGAAGCTTTTGATGAGTCGGTGAAGCACAAGGAGCTCAAAGAGCCAAACTCTCCAAATATCTCATCGGTGAGCCTTTTCTCATTAACAAGATATCCCTTTACAAATATTTTCATGGCCCAAACCCATTTCTTGATTTGGGAATCCAAGCTGCCCCATTCCATCTTGAGGACATCATCAATGCTTAGTGGTTCAGGTTCAAGAACAAAGAGGCATCTACTAAGAGCATGTTTCCTTGCATTAACATAAGCTTGGGAGCATTCTTTTTCATAGCTAGAGATGAACATCAAGTTTGCTATACATTTTAAGTCTGGAATCACATCAGGATCCACTAAATCAACAATGAAATCCTCCAAGTTTTTGCCAACAGACTCTCTTTGAAGTGAATCATCCAATGGGTCATCCTCTAACGAAACAGGACTACCAACCACACCATCACCCTCACTAGAGCGAAAGGACATGCGCTCCGGCTCAAACGGTTGGCTATGCTGCACAACTATATGCCCAAACTCTTGTTCAAGTCTAGCCATTGCAGTCTGAAGCACAACATGTGCTTTCCTTAGAAGCTCAACTTCTTCATCATCCTTATTCAAACACAAATTCTCCAACTTTTCAGTCAAAATGCGCGCTTCATCAACAGCCTTAAGATACTCAGAAGCATCTTCAGGACCCAAATCCCATATCATCGTCTCATCGGATATGCGATTCATAATCCTCTCAGTGACAAGATTTAAATACTGTTCAGTCTCACTGACCCCCTTAATTGGAGGGTCAGGAGTCTTAGGATCATCAGCCACAGTCATTGTTGTCAATTGGGTACGAAGATGAACCAATATTTTCCTCTCATCTTGAGACAATATTTTCTGGGTCCCTAATGCTGTCACAATATGTTGTGCAGCAGCAATAAGGTCCCCTTCTGAGTTTATTTTTGCAGGAAGTTCAGATTGGTAACCCCCCATCAATATATGAATATGATACACCAAGAAAAAAACCTAATTTGACTTGTGAAACAGTAAAACCCTCAAAAGCATGAAAAGCAAAGAAGCTTAATTTAGGAGATTCATCAAAAAACCACAAAATTAATATGAAAAGAACGTGAGATACTAGCAAGAGAAGTACACTTCACTATACTAAAACCCCCAAATAAAAAAAGAAAGATTTGATTTTGGGTTGTTAAACTAAAATGAATAAAAATAAAAGGTAAAGTAGATATGGACAAAGCTTAAACCCAAAAAAGTATAAGAAAATATGCTAATCTTAGAGAATCTAAATAATGGGGTTTCAATCAAAATATTGAAGAAAGAAAAAACTGACCTTGAACTAAGTAGATCTATTATGACAGTGGTCACAGCAAGATAGTTGAAAGCAAGAATTCTCAGATTGTTGGTAGTCTCAGATTTTTCAAATGAAGAGAAAAGTTGGAAAGATTCTTTCTTTTTTGGTTATAGTGGCGTATTTCAAGTGAAACTCTTTTTGGGTGCAGAATTCTCCGACAATGGCTATAGCAATAGCATAATACTGTTGGAATATACAATTATTATACATACCGTGGCGTATTGTGGATGTAGTTAAATCAGTTAGAATAATTGAGAATGGGGACTGGGGTTGCTACACTCTTCAAGGATGTTGACTAAAATGGTCTACTTCCGACACCCATGTAGAATTGTAGTATGTTTTCCCCCGCCCCCCTTTTACAGTATTTTGTATTTTTATTTTTCGATGAGGGAAAACTATGACCTATGAGTAATCAAGGAGGTCAAGATGATAACTTTCATTATCATATTAATTAATCAAGCAATACGTAATTTAGTGGAAAGGAAGTGAATTTTTTAATCTCAAGGTTGGGGTTCAATCTTCATTAGGAACATTTTGATGTTATGTATTCTCCTTACCCTTCTCCATACTCAGAAGTGGTTGACCCACTTAACGAGGACCAAGAGCTGGGAGACCTTATATACTGGAGAGGTGCTTCAAATGGTAAATTCTCGATCAAACACGCCATGAAAATAATTAGAAAGGACGTTGAAGAAAGTGAAACTATTGGGTCAGACCGTCTGACCCAATATTTATGGTCAGACGGGCTGAGCCCATTTGATATTTTCGCGCGCGCACTCTCCGTTCTGCAATAAAATGGTTTGGCTTCAATCATCTTCATCCCTGCTCCTGCTCTCGTTGCACCTCCTCTGTTTCCGACCAAAACCCCCAGCTAACCCGCCATCTGCCTCTTTTTGCACCCTTCCGCTGGATTCCGCCCAGTTACAACCACTAAGTACCAATCGCCGCTCCTCCTCCCTCCCTTCACTACAAACCCTAATTCCCAATTTCCCTCTACCTACTCCACTTCCTTAACACGAAATGTTTCATTCGACACCTCAATTCACAACAGTATTGAGTTCAAATTGAACCCTAGATCTTTCAGCAAACAGGGGAAAGTAATTGCTAGTGCGTATGCCGTTAATGGAGGATTTTAGAGAGCTGGAAATAGTGTTGGGGAGGAACAACAACAGCAGAAGAGAGAAATTTGGGAGAGAAAAGATGATGAAGGTATGTTTTAGTTAGGAAAAATTGTATCTTACCACCTTTTGTGTATCACTTTTCGTAAATTACCACCTTGACTTTTTTTTTATTTTAAAATTACCACCTTTTGGTTCTATTTTTTCATAAACTCCCAACAACTAATGGATTCCGTCAAGAAAACCATTAAGGTGGGGCCCACTTTATTATAACTTTACCAATTACTTGTTTTCCCTTTGAAGATTCATCCTATTGCCCTAAACTCCCAATTCACTTCCATCACCATTGTTTTACCTCCATTCTTTCTTCAATCTCTCTTCATTCTTTTACCTCCACCCTCTATCTCCTCCACGAAGCTACTATCTCTCCTCCACGACGCTACTCTCTCTTGTATTCATTGTTTAACAGCAAATCAGTAGGCCATAAGAAAGCTTTGTTGTCCACGAAGCATGATGAAAATCTCCCTATTTACAATCTGGTGTGGTGTACGTGATAGAAGGGCAATTGAGGTAAACCCTAATCTGGGAATCTTTTTAGCTAAACAACCAATAATCCTAATTCAATTAAATAATCAAAACCCTAAATGTAATTCAACAAGCAAAAACCCTAAATCAATTGAATAACCAAGAACCCTAATTGAATTTAACAAACAAAACCCTAGTTCAATTGGACAAGAAAAACCCCAACTCAATTAAACAATCAAAGTCCCTAATTCAATTCAACGAGCAAAAACCCTAAATCAATTAAACTACCAAGAACCCTAATTGACTTTAACAAGCAAAACCCTATTCAATTGGACAAAAAACGAGTAATTTGTAATGTAATTAAGAAGTGGGCCCCACATTAACGGTTTTCTTGAAGGAATCCGTTAGTTGGTGTGAGTTTACGAAAAAATGGAACCAAAAGGTGGTAATTTTAAATAAAAAAAAAGTCAAGGTGGTAATTTATGAAAAGTGATACACAAAAGGTGGTAATATACAATTTTTCCTTTTAGTTACTCCCTTTTTTTCATTTGCTTCTAATTTGCTTTCATTTAGAACTTATTTATTTCATTTACTTAAGTTTTATTTTCAGTTAGACTAAAACACGTAAATGAAATAATAAGATAACTAACTGAACTTAGAAGACATCCAATTGAAAGAAAAGATCAACTGAAAAAATTTGAAACCAACTGAAAAAAATTTGAAACCAACTGAAAAAAAATTAAAACCAACTGAAAAACAATTGAAACCAACTGAAAAAAATTGAAACCAACTGAAAGTTGTCCGACCAAATGTTATGGTCGGACCGTCTGACCCAATACCTTCTCTTGAAGAAATCACCAGTGATCAATGGGATTATATTTGGCGTGCCCCTGTTCAACAAGGAGTCCGTGTCTTCTTATGGCTTGCAATGCATGATAGGGTACTTTGTAACTTGAATAGGGTGCGGAGAAAACTCGCCACTGACTCTAGCTACAAGAGGTGTGGAGCATTAGAAGAAATGCTAATTCACATGCTTAGAGATTCCCCAGCGGCCAAATATGTTTGGCAAACCATAGGTGCTACGGCTAATTACCCATCCTTTTATGTTGGGACGGTGCAACTCTGGATTAGTAGGAATTTAAAGGCGGAAGGGCCAGTGTTCTTGGATAAATGGCCTACGAGCTTCAGCATTGGGATATGGTGGATTTGGCGTTGGCGCAATGCTTTTCAGTTTGATAGACCGAATGATATTCCGTTTGATATAGATTCGTTCATCCATGGTCGCATTGAAGAAGCCTGGAAGCAGTTTAAAGAGGACAACAACATTGTGCGTGCTCATGGCGATCGAATAGAGATTCACATCAGATGGCAATGTCTACCTATGCACTGGTACTGTTTGAACTCGGATGGAGCAGCAAAAGGCTCACTTGGAATGGCTAGAAGTGGAGGTATCGTCATACGGGATAGCAAGGGATTGATGGTGAGATCTTTCTCGGTAAACCTGGGGATTTGCACAGCTTATAAAGCAGAAAAGGGGCGGTTTGGAAGGGTTTTAGTATGGCTATGGCTATGGGAATTAACCACTTAATTGTGCAAATCGATAACAACACTTGTATTGCTCTTATTGAAAATGAAAAGGTTCAAGGGGGGAATGTGCTCAGATTCTGATTCAATGCCGCAGACTGTTGGCCCGTTGTGAATGGAATGTTAAATTGATCCATTGTTATTGTGAACGTAATCAAGCAGTGGACTGGTTGGCTAATAAGGGAGTTGTTCAACAAGAAAAATTCATCATGTATCATCAACCTTTTGAAGGGCTTATCCCTATTATTAGGAACGATTTAGTTGGCATGTCGTTGCCTCGGTTTGTTAGTTCGTAATTGTTTTGTTTCTTTTCGGGGCTTGCTCCTCTTTTGCACCAAAAAAAAACTTATCTGGGTCGGGAGGTTCCGTGCAAGGTTTCGGCCCTGTAGGACAAATTGTTCTTACCTACTCAAAAAAAAATTATCTTGATTAATTAAGTTCAACTCCTATTAGTTGTGGTATTTGAAGTGTGGAAAATTTCCTCATCCTTTTACTAATTATATAGTATCCTTTTACTAATTATATAGGAGTACTACAATTGAATGGGTGAATTGTAGTTGTAATTTGTGAGCTCAATTTTTAAGGAATTTAAACGAGAACTAAAGAAACAAGGTTAAGAATCACAAGATATTTTAGCCAGAGTAATCTTTCTAGGCCCAATATTAATAAATGATCGACCATAAAGGATTATGATTCTAAACTCTTTGACTAAAATATGTCAAAAACCTAAGTACAAGCTACTCTAGGGGGCTACCATGAACTAACCCAGTTTCATTTTTCCTTTTGTAAGAAAATTCAGTCCATTGTTTATGTTGTTGCTTTTCATACTGGTGTAGTAACGAGTATCAATTCATAAACTTCTTCCTCATTGTATGAGTCATCATGCACCAGGCTTCCAAACAAAACATGCAAACGTAGAAGAAGATGTGCAATTCGAAGCTCGGAGACAACCCTCAATCCACAGAGATTGTACAACAAAATTGATGATCGATGTAGGTGGTGCAAGGGTACTATTAAACGGCCATAAGAAAGCAGAAGAAAGTTACAAAACACAAGGAAAGCACAGAGGAAGAGAAATTATTTGAAAATCAAATATTGAAGCAAGAGATCGACCATATGAAGAAGAAACTTAAAAGTGAGAAGAAGTTAATCAATAAGACATGCAAATGTAGAAGAAGATGTGCAATTCGAAGCTCGGAGACAACCCTCAATCTGCAGAGATTGTACCACAAATTTGATGATCGGTATGATTTTAAGTGGTGCAAGGGTACTTATGTGTGTGCTGATTCTATATGTACTCATGAAGTCATTAATGTAATAAAATATAAGCTTTTATTTCATATTAGTGCAATTTCAGTCCCTTTACATATTATATTTCAATTGTGCAATATGATGAGTATCTTTACAAAAGATGTACTAGCCATACATTTTGGCAGAAATATTCAAAACCAAATCCTAGAAGTTGTGAATCATAATGGCTTCCTAACCCAGAAAAAAAAAATAAACCTAATTAGTTACTTCATGCATTTGGCTTGCCTTTTTTTTACCCCTTTTGTTGTACCTTCGGAAGAGCCAACATCTACAACAACCTTTCTCTTCATCCCTTGACTAGATTAGCTATGAACAACTAGCTTCTTTTTCTTAGATTTTGTGGATCCATAACACCAGACTAACAGTAGATGTTGGCTGCTGTTGTCTTTTTTTGATTTGATTTGGAAACCCCCTCTTTACAAGTCCTTATATTATGTCCCATCTCCTTATGCTTCACACACTTAATAACACTGTTTCTCTTTCCTTTTGCGGGTCATTTGAACCCATTTTCCTTAGTTTAATCTACTCGGTGGTGTGCAAATAACCCTTTTACTTAGTGGAGTTTGAAGCAATTGATAAGTCAAATGAAGTCCATTGAGTTGGATCTAAATATGGTGCATGTGGGATGAATAGGAAATAGAAAAAGGAGCATTTAACCCTTAGATTATCCACTTAAATAAACTTCATCAGTGCCAATTAATGACCTAATTCTGTTGTAAACCACTTTATCATGCATGACATGCCTTAAAATAAGGAGCTTCACCACAATAACTTCATTCCAGGTGACAAGAGCAAAACTACCTAGATTTATGCTCTTAATCATCTCTGCATAACCTAGTAGCAACCCATAAGACTCTTTGTACCCCCATGGTCCATGGATCTTTTCCTTTACCATCCCCTTCACTTTGTATAGAAACCGTTTTTAATATTAAGCCTAAACCTTTCGAACCAAAGTTTCTTCAATGAAGTGACAGGTTAATTAGGATTAACTTACATGCATGTCATCTAACAAATGCCCACAAAGCCATCACTCGACACCATTGGGTTCTCCTCAAGCCTCCCACAATACCATGCTCCCCAGTTAGTGTTTTTTATCTGGCAACTCTACCCATCCATCAACAATCTTGCATGTATCATCCAATCACACTCCACAAAAGAACATCTTGTTGTGAACCTCTTGTTGCCATGCTTATTAGGAGTAGTTACAAAAAACCCTTCATGAATACAAAAATCTCTAAAAGCTCCAAGGAAATGATCCTTGTTGGAAAAAGATCACCACTTCTCCAACTTGACAAACTCAAATGGCATATTTACCAACAACTTTACCATTCAAGTAAATCTTATGCATAACATAAGAACCATCTAAATAATCTTCACAATCTCTCTCACCCAATCTTCCTTATTGTTTTTCCCTCCCTCTCCTACAATAAATATCCTTCCCTAAAAACTTAAACATTTTGGTTTTCTCTACCTCGTAGTTGATCGAAGAGACTCAATTTTTGGTGGTGGACTTTTGACTTGAAGACTTTAGAAAGATTATACAATTCCTCGGCATTAGATACGATTTTATGTTCATCTTAAAGATTCATTATCAGTATGAATATTGGTTTCCTAGGTTAAGAAAACATAAAAGTTTTTCAAAAATCCGCTTAATATGTCTATTATCCTTCACTAATAGTAACTGTTTTTCTAAGAGACCGTGTATATTTACATTAAAACTAGTACTTAGACCCCGGTGATGCTCCGAGATTTTTGTTCATTATAATTTAATAATAGTTAAAAAATAATTGATGTCATGAAAAATTATCAAAAAAAGTCATGTCATTTACAATATGGATTATGAAAAGTTACAATTTAACTCTCGATTGCCATACATACATCATTATTGATTTTGATAGAAGAAGCACTAATAACATGTTGGAGTGGTGGTTGGAACTTCTTATTTCATACTCAAGGTTAGGGGTTCGAATCTTGACGTTATATTTTTTTAATATATGAGAATGAAGTAGATAAAGCGTCATTTCAAAGAGGGATGATGACATATGGCGGATTGCAATGTTTGGCTTCACTTTTTATGGAAAAAATTATCGGGAATACGTTAACCTTTTTGTGGTCTTCTTTTAATAAGTTAAACTTTAAAAAGTTTCTGGAATAAGCCATGTTTTATATCACTTAAACTTTTAATAGGTTGGTTTACTTGTAACCTGCTGAACTCGTAAGCTTTTTTTTGGAAACATAGTTTGTCCTTTTCACTTCCACCAGAACTCATTCTCTCCAACTTTTCTCTCTCCCTCTCTTCGTGTTTTTGAAACCCATCTTCATCCTCATCATCTTTGAAGCTAGCTAGGTGGCTTGAAGGAAGCGAAATCGAATTTTTTGGAGTAAATCTGAGCTGAGGTAAGATTCATTTCTCTCTTATTCTTTTTTGTTAATTTTGATAGTGTAATATGGGTTTGAAAAATATGGGTTTGGTATATGAAAATCTAGGTTTGGTTTAGTGTTGATGTTGTTATTGAATTTCTACCCATTTTTTGACTGAATTGTTGCATGTATTGGTTGATTTGTTGGTTGGTTTAGCTGAATTATTTGCTTGGTTGGTTAAAGATTGTGTCTTTACCATGTTTATCAGGTGAAATGACTTCTAGTATATTTGACAATGTTACACTTAGATATTGGCATGGTGGTAAGTTTAGGGTTGCTAATACAGGGGAAAGAATATATTTAATTAGGGGGTGAAGGGAGAACATTTCAGTGTCTACCTAATGAATTATGCTATTTAAAAATTTTGGACATGGCAAAGAAATGTAGGAACTATTCCTCAATTGAGTGTGTATACTATCTAGTTTCAGGGTTGGGTTTATCAAAGGGGCTTAGGAAAGTTGACGATGATTGTCAAGTTCTTGCGATGGGTGAGTTAGCATTGAAAAATAGCTAAGTGGACTTGTATGTGCAATATGAAACGAATGGCCCACTTTTTCAGCCCATAACACACATTCCACAACCCATAAAACATATTGAACAGAGTCCAACACAAAATAGCAGACCCCACAAACTCACACCAAAAAGGGCCCAAACAAAAAAAAATCAGTTACCTACCAGAAGTAGTTCTAGGTTAAAAGAGGTTAGGGGTTAAATCAGTTACACTCTCCACCTCATGCAGCTATTGCAACATCAGTCCAATCTGATGCATCACAACTTGCCCCAGCATCAACACAGAAACCACATCACATATCTGCACCTATCTGCACAGAATCTTCAAGTACAAAGCCTGTTCACACAGAACCCGCCCTAGATAATTAATAAGCCTTTTCCATCTTCAACTTAACAACCTCCTCACACAGATCCTACCCTAGATAAGCCTGTTCCATCTTCAAGTTAACAACCTATTCATTTCCATACGGTCCAGACAAACACAACACCAACTTCTCTTACTAACCCTCAACAATTGGAACAAAATCAGCATGTTCATCAGCAAACACAAAACTCGACCTCTGATTTCTTAAGCTCATATAAGTGGGTTGACCCAAGGCCAGAAAGTCCACTTAGGTATAATGACTTACTCAGTGAGTCAAGTGAGGATCCTGATGACCCTATTTATGAGCCTGAATGTGAGTTTCTAGGTGGGAATGATGAGTTACAAAATGAGAATGATGTTCAGTTAAATGAAGAGTTTATATTGATGATGACGAGGTTTAGGATCTACAGAATGATGCTCTTCTCTATGACTCTGAGAATAGTGATGAAGAATACCATATTGCTAGCGAGAGAGTGAAAACTTTTACTTCTAGGATCATTGAGATTTTTGAACAATTACAAAAGGAGGTAGCTGAGGGCAAATTGTCTGCACAACAGGACAAAATGAAACAGCCCGTGGCAGAGGGTGAAAAGAATTTAGATGGGTATGAGAGTGAGTACTATGAGATAGAGGATGAGGCTGAAACACCACCAGTTAGTGGTGATGAGTGTGATGGCAGCAGAAGGTCTACAAGAGGGTTGTTAGTGGATCCTGATATTGATTTTGCTACATTTCAGTGGACAATGGGGTTGAGGTTTGCAACAAGGGAGGATTTCAAGCAAGTTGTGGCTATGTATGCCATATTGCAAGGGAGAAATGTGAGTGTGGTGGTTAGCAATAGAAGTAAGAGGCAGGAATTAAGTGTGAGATGTTTGAAAGGGTGCCCATTTTATTTGTGTCAAAACAAATGTTGAAGAAGAATAGACAATTGAAAACTAAGTGGGTGGCAAAACAAATGTTGGAAGTATTCAAAGCAAGGCTACATTGGTCAGCCAAAGAGATCATAGACTATTAGGAGGGACTATAAAGGTTATTGTATTGAGACCATTTGCATACAAAGTGAAATACCATGCACACAAGCTATTGCATGGTTTAATGCAAAATCATTACAATTGGAAGGTACATAACTGCATTAAAGGAAGCAAGTCCTTCAACTGTGTTAGTTTTGGTAGTAGATGGCAGCAAGGGCTCAAATCCTGCCATATTCCAAAGACTGTTCAATTGCTTTGAAGGGTTAATGAAAGGGTGGAAAGAGGGTTGTAGAGGATTATATGTGTAGATGCTGCCTTCTTGAAAATTTTCTTAGGGGGGCAGATTCTTTCAGCTTTGGGAAGAGATGCAAATGAGCAAATGTATCCCATAGCATGGGCAGTAGTTGCAGGAGAGAACTTACTGTCATAGGAGTGATACTTCATTCATCTTTAGTCATGTCTTGAACTTGGTGATGGAACTGGATTGACTATAGTATCTGATGAGCGTCAAGTATGTTTCATCTAAATCGTTTTGCCCTCAAGACTTACTTAAACATATACTGTTACATACTAATACATATAGTACATATGCATTCTCATACTATAAGTAGCTATATTTACATAATATTAATACATTAGTAGCATATACTGCTACATACTAATACATAATAATATACATCAGTTAAGTACAATGGCTCTTAGATAATAATACAGCTTGATATACATACTGATACAAAGTTATGTACTTGCATAGGCTATATTGAGCGTTGTAGCTAAAGTGTTGCCTAAGGCAGAACATCGTCACTGTGCTAGACATGTATTTGCACACTGGCATAAACACTACAGAGGTGATGAGATGAAACTGCATTTTTGGAAGATAGCCAAGGCCCATAGCATAGCCGACTTCAATGATGCACTGGATGAACTGACTGAAGTGAATGTTATTGCTGCTGAAGCTTTATGAGGATATAATCCATGCTGTTTTTGTAGGGCATTTATGGATCCATCTATAAAGTCTGATGCCATTACCAACAATATGACAGAGACTTTTAATGGATACATAATTAATGATAAGACTAAGCATCTGATGTACATGATGGAGGATATAAGGGTAGCTTTGATGTAAAGAGTTTACATTAAGAGACAAGAAATGGAGAAGCAAACTACATTGCTATGCCCTAGAATACATGCTATGCTTGAAAAAGAGAAAGATAAGGCTGCTTTATGTGAAGTCATGCCATCTTCAGAGTTGATTTACAATGTCAAGTACTACCTAGATCAGTTGATTGTGGATTTGAATAATAGGTCTTGTACTTGTAGGAAGTGGGATTTATTGGGTTTCCCATGTGGTCATGCAATAACTTGTTTTTTTTCTCTTAATAGAGATGTTGAGGAGTTTGTGGATGATTGTTACAATAGAGAGGTTTATCTGAGAGCTTATGCAAACACCATACCTCCAATTGAGGGGGGAGAGGCACTGGCCTAGAGTGAATTGCAGCTTGGATCCTCCTCCTATTAAAATAGGGCCAGGGAGGTCAAGAAAGAACAGAATCAGAGATCCTCATGAAGACCCTAAGAGGCCAGGCCACTTGACTAGGCATGGCTTGTAAATGACATGCATGTTGTGTCGTGAAAAGGACCATAATAAAAGAGGCTATCTAAGGAAAGACACTGCTCAACCACAACCACCTCCGCCTAAGAAAGCAAGAGGCAGACCAAGAAAAGATACATCAAACCCCACTTAACCACAACAAACTCCAACAACTCATCATGATGTCATTGCTCAACCTACACTACTTGGAAGAGGTGGGAGAATGATTGTAGGTGGAGTTGGTGCTAGGGGAGGAACAACAACAAGTGCTGGCATTGGTAGAGGTATGGCTTGAAAAGGAAGGGGCATAGGTGGAAATCAGGTATAAAAGTGCAAACGTTTTTTTTGAACTAGTAACTGATGTTTTCATACATAATGAAAAATTTACAGGTTCCTATTGGAGTTGGTGTTTTCATGCTAACTGATGGATATAACATCAGCAATGTATGTATTTTTAGTTAATGTAGAATTATGTTAGTAGTTAATTTTTCTTCTCGTTTGCTATCGAATGATGGAAAACTAACTTAGGTTTTCCTGACTGACAGCTTAATGGTGGATCTAGAAGAGGAAGGGCAAGGGGAAGGCCAAGGGGAAGAGGAACATGAAGGATAAACGCAATCAAGCCAACCATCCTTAGTTATAAACCTACTCAATAGGATTTGTGATATCTTATGCAAAACTGTCATCTTTTGTGTAATATTTTTCTTTAAACAGTAACTTTTCAATGGATTTAGTAGTTAACTTTTGTGTAAGGATTTGGTAGTTTAACTTGTGTACTTTGAACATGATTTGGTATTCTATGGAACATGGTGCTAATGTTAAATAATTCCTGATTTGGAAATCAGTTATGAAGATTGATCCTGATTTGGTACTTGATGTGTGGATCTACACACACAAATGAGCATGTGCAATGTATGCATTTTCAAAAATGCAAGGTTGGAATCAGTTATTATGATTTGGAAAATGATTGTAGGAATCAGTTAGCTTATGATAGCCTATGCAATTGTCCCAAAAGATAGTCAATTTACTAAAATAAAACAAAGTGTTCCAAACCCATTCAAGTTCGACTACATATTATACTTCCAACTAGCAAAAACCAACATTCCACCAACTTATGCAACATACAACAAAAAACTACCAATACTTCCTAACATCCAACTTCATAACTCCCAAAGATACATACTTCCTAAATTCCACACAACATCCAATCTACTTCACATTATACACAAGTACCAACATAGCCATTGAAACAAAAAAAATCCAACAATTTTTTTTAGAGTAGTAGATGCTTTTATGGCTGTCAATCTGAACTGCCAAAGCTCATCCTTTAAATTCTTATCTCCACTGGCAAAGTTTTGTTCTTTTTCTCCAAATCCTTAATTTGTCTTCTTTGAATTTTTGAATCATCTCCAACTCAGCAATTTTTGTATCCTTCTCCAGTATCTGATATTGCATATCTTCAACCTCACTCTTTTCATCAATTGGTACAAAAAATACACACTTTGAGTTATGTAAATTAGCACCATGAAATCTATTAAACTGAACTTCACAAAATTGATAAAATGGAAAAAATTAACATACTTACAGGCCAATTGAGACATCCACATAACTTAGTCCCAACATTAGGTCCAATTTTCACCGTCCTAACAAGTGCAACATTCCCACACTTGCAAAACTCTATAGGATGGAGCGATCTCGAAGACTGAGCTGAATTAGTGGACCCATAAGAACCTTTACCAGACATGGCCGGAAAAATTAGAGAATGAGAATTTTTTTTTGGGGGAAACTAAAGGAAGGAGAAACAGAGGACGAGGATAAGGAAGGAAGAACTGAGAGTTAGGGTATAAATGAGGGAAGCTAACAGAAGAATCTCAACGATAAGAAACAGAAGCTAACCTCAAGTAACAGGTCACATTTTCAACCAAACTATTAAAAGTTTAAGTGATATAAAACATGGCTTATTCCAGGATTTTTTTAAAGCTTAACTTATTAAAAGAAGATTGCGAAAAGGTTAACTTATTCCCGACAATTTTTCCTTTAATATATACTACCTCCGTTCCATTTTTATTGCAACAATTGCAAACTTGTACACTATTCACAAAGTTTCTTTTGATCTACTATGATTTCTACATAACGATAAAAATAGTCATGTGAGATCTTGTTAGATCTGTCTGGATATAGGGGGTGTTTAGGGGAGAGAGTTTTAGAGAAAGTTTAGAGTTTTGGGGAGAGTTTAGAGTTTTGACCAATAAAAACTCTAATTTGGATGTTTGGTGAGAGAGAGGATTAAAGAGAGTTTTGTACGAAAAACTCTCATCAAAACTCTCTTTTGAAAAAGCTGGGTAGAGCAACCTTTTCATCAAAGTTTTGGAGAGAAAAAAATTAAATGACTATTTTGTCCATATAATTAAAACTAAAATTTGTTTTAAAAAAAAAACACGTGTCCCTAAATGTCATTTTACATGCTCTATAAAGTACAAAACTCTAAACAATCAGCTAAGTGTTACCAAACACCTTTACACAAAAATTATTTAAATCAACATTGAAATCCTCTAAACAAAAAAGTATCATCTAACCACAAACTCTACTCTCTAAACTCTAATCACCAAACAGGGCCTAAACTTAATTAATGTCCACTTTTTATAATTTGTTCTTAAGCAGATTAGAAATATAACCGTTTAAAGTTGTACATTGGAAAACGTTAAAGCTCTATATGTTGCAATGATTATGGAATAGAGGAAGTATATAGATTAGGCAAAGGCCCAAAACCAATATTTATTTGAAGAGAAAGAACCATCTTCCTTAACATAGTGAGTAATGAATAGTTTAATCCATGATATGACCAATATAATTCATTTCGTGACCAATTTAATTCATTTATTTCCCCCCATCCCACCCTTCCCCCTTCCCTGAAACCGCCGTCGACCACCCCACCCAGACAGCGGCTCGACTACCCCACCCAGACGGCGGCTCGAAGTAAAGTCCCAACCCACCACCAAATAAGGCGTCAAGGAAGGAGGTGGAACTCGAAGCAAAATCCCAGCCCCTGCCCACCCTTCCCCTTTCCGTGAAACCGCCGGCCCCACCCTCCCCCACCCCAGCCCACCTTTCCCCTACCCTAAAACCATCGACCCACCATTCCCCCTACCCTAAAACCACCGCCACCAAATAAGGCGTCAAGGAAAGGGGTTGCAAAAAGTCGAGGAGGCGCGGGGGGGTTTCGATTAGTACAGGGGGGTCGATTTCAGGGTCGATTTCGGCGGTGTGAGGTGAGGTGGCCGGCGGTTTCTGGGCTGAGTGAACAGCCGGTGGTGGTGCTGCGGTGTATCAGCAAGCACCAGCGAAGGCGGAGGGGCAGCGAAGGACTAAGGAGTGAAGGGGAATGGTGGCGTGATGTTTTTGTGGTTGTGTAGGTGATGGTTGGGCAGGAATGGTGGTCGATGGCGTTCTGCGTGGTGGCTCTATGGGGGGTCGACGGCAATTCCAGCGAGGATGGTATTGTGGTTGATGGCAGAGTAGGGGAGGGTGGGGGAGGAAAGAGAGTGCGTGGGGTTGGGAGAGGAGAGAGAAATGGGTGGGTGGAGGGTGGTTTTTAATTTTTGTTTTTATTTTTTATATTTTTTTGTGGAAAAATTCTGAATAACCACCTGCACGATACACATATTTCAAAATAACCACTCCATTTTCATTTGTGTTTAAATAACGACCTCTCCTTTTCTTAACTTTTTTAAATACCCATCTGTTAACGGAATTGTTTAACACCGTTAAGTGTGAAGCCCAAAATCTTACTAAATTACCCTAATTCCCTCTAAATTATCACTAATTACCTTACTAATCTACACTTTGACCGGTTAAATCATGATTAACATTTTAAAATTCTTTTTTTTTCAATTTTATAATTTTTAAAAATATATATTTTGGATATATGACATTGTAATGGGCACAAATTTCGAGACAATATTTAATCGCGTTTTTAATACCAAAGACGACATTATTTCGAAAAAAGGACATTGCCGTAAGCCCTTTAAGGATTCGAATTTTGAGAATCCCTACGAAACGACTACCTACAAGTCGGGTTTTCGGGCATGTACGTCTCGAAGTTCGTTTTTCGAAAAAAACGTAGTGTTCCGGCCGAAAAATCCGTCTCGAAATACGTGCCCGAAAAGTTGTCTTATAGGTACTCCTTTCATAGGGATTCTCGAAATTCGTTCCCTTAAATGGCTTACGGTGGTGTCCGTTTTTCGAAAAAATGTTGTGTTCCGTTCGAAAAAGCCATTTCGAAATATGTGTTCGAAAAATTCGTGCCTAAAGGGCGTATGACGATGTCATTATTTCGAAAAAAACGTGTGCTGTCTGAAAAAGCCGTCTAGAATTATGTGCCTGAAAATCTAGCTTGTAGGTACTCGTTTCTTAGGGCTTTTAGAAATTCGTGTCCATAAAGGGCGTACGATGGTGTCCGTTTTTCGAAAAAACGTCGTGTTCTGTCTGAAAAAGTCGTCTCGAAGTTCGTGCCGGAAAATCCGGCTTGTAGGTACTCGATTTGTAGGGATTCGCGAAATTCGTGCACATATAGGGCGTACGACGGTGTCCATTTTTCGAAATAACGTCTTCTTTTGTATTAAAAACGCAATTAAATGTTATCTCGAAATTTGTGTCCATTACAATGTCATATATCAAAAATTAATAGTTTAAAAAATTGTAAAAAAAAGAATTTTAAAATGTTAATCATGATTTGACAGGTGAAACTATAGATTAGTAAGATAATTGGTGATAATTTAGATGGAATTAGGGTAATTTAGTAAGAATTTAGCCTCACACTTAATGGTATTAGACAATTCCGGTAACAGGTGGGTATTTGAAAAAGTTAAGGGAAGGAGAGGTGGTTATTTAAACACAAATGAAAATAGGGTGGTTATTTTGAAATATGTGTATCGTGCATGTGGTTATTCACAATTTTTAATTTTTTTAAAAAAAATTAAAAGTAAATTATAATAAGAAAAACTTAACGGAATTTTAACTTCCGTTAGCAATAAGGACATTTAAGCTACAGATACTGACTCTGGTGGCATTTGAGCTAGCTCGAAAATGAAAGGGGTACCCGAGGAATTAGCTCTAACCTCAGGGGTACCTAAGGAAATTTCGACGTATATATAATATATGCTTAAGACTTGAAAGTTTTTAAGACTAACTTGTCAATGGAATCAAATTATGTTATGTATGATGCTTATATTTAGCTAATTAAACAAGAAAGATATAGCTTTTGAATGCAACTGGGTAGAGGGTATCCGGTATTGAAACCGGCCAAATAGACAAAATAACTATCACTTTGGCGGGACTGAATACGCGGTCAAGGAACCGGTCCCGATTCCGGTTCCAATTCCAAAATTAAGGAACCGGTCCAACCGGTTCCGATTCCGGTTTCAGTTTCTGGGTACCCGATCCAACCAGTTCCGAGCAAATGACCCGATACCCAGTTGTTCTCACCCCTAGACTAAACACATCTGGAAAAAAAAACAACTGACTTCCTACTTGGTTTCCTCCATTGTTGTAGCAGTTACTACCTTCTGTTTTTCGTGATATTGAGTGCACTATTCACATTTTTCCTATTAAGCGATATATTTGCTTATTATATACTTCCTCCGTTTCTGAATAAGTGACACATTTCATGTTTTTACGTTTGCCAATGCATTATTTTAAACATTAATATCTACAATTATCAATAAGTAAAAATTTAAAAAAGTTGATATTAAAAAAATTCACATTGAGACGAATCTAACAAGATCCCACATGACTATGTTTTTTCTAAAGTAAAGTTAATTAAACACTAAAGTTAATTAAAGTCTAAGATGTGAATAGTAAACACTATGCAAATGTGTCACTTATTTAGAAACGGAGGAGGTAAAAAAGAAATACTATTATGTAACATGTCATTAGAGTTTACCGAATATATACTGATATAACATTAACACGAAGTTTTATATGCGGTCCGCCACATTATTTACTAATGGTGTGTCACGTATATTTATTAACCCATACATTACTTTTCACTCTCCAAATTCACCTAAAACTGTCGGTAACCCCTTCCCTTAATAGTCAGAATAAAACAGTCAGTAACTTCCGTTCAAAAAGTAAGTAACCATCTCCAAAGAGTTAGTAACCCCTAAAACAGTAAGTAACCCCAAACAATTAGTAAACCCAAACAATTAGTAACCCCCTTAAAACAGTTTGTAACTCCCCTAGAATAGTTAGTAACTCTCCTAAATAGTCAATAACCCCAAAAATACTTGGTAACCCACTAAAATAGTAGATAACCCCCCTCTAAAATAGTCATTATGTATGTGGCATGCGCCATACAATTTTTTAATAATAGTGCGGAAACCGAGCACATGACTTGCTGTAATACTTCCTCTGTTTTTTTATAAGTGCTACATTTCACTTTAGCACGCTTGTCGATGCACGTTTTATATCATTTTTATCTTTAATTATGCATTTGTAAAAATTATGACAATTAGATATTAAAAATATATATATTGAGACGAATCAAATGAGATCCAACATGACTATATTTTTCCTTATGCCTATATCATAAAAGCCAGTCAAATTATAATGAATGAATAGTGTTATAAGTCAAAATGTAGCACTTAAAAAAAACGGAGGTAGTATTAAACAATAAAGACCAAAGTTGTAATTCGACAAATTGAAAACTTAAAAGTAGAACAAATAAAGAAAAAACAAAAGGGTATAAAATCTCTAAACAGAACATCGAACAAGTAGAGCAATAAGCCAATAAACTACACGGAGCCAAATACTTTTAAAAATGAACTATTCTTACATGGTTCGTCATTTGGCAAAGTCACAAATTAATCTCACTGACTTTTATTAATCATGCAATTTGCCAATTCACTAGAGAAACTATTTGATTAAAAATCTGATCTTCATAGATAAAATTACCCCCTAAAACCATTTCCAATTGTCCCTACTTTAATTAGTAACTTTCCTTCCACAAATTGACTATATAATTTCAGAAAATATCTTCCATTTTCTGTTAAAAAGGATAATATTTCGAAAGTATTCCACCAGTTTTTTTTCTTGACAGAGGCTATTCCACCAATTTTGGTGAAAATAATTTTGCTAAACTAAGAGAAAAGGGTAAAAAAATCACGAGTTAGGAAGAGGGTTTCCTCTCAAAAATGCTTTAAGAAGCTCAAGGGCTGCTCTTGGCTTGAATAAGGGCACTTCGTGTCCCGCTCCTCTTACCGTTGCAAATGTTAGCCCTTTGTATACTTCTGTCCATCCTCCAACCTTCATCAAAATCAAACACAAACATTCACTTCTATTATTTTTTATAGAAAAGAATTAAGAATGGTATAAATAATCTTAACTTTCGAGCTATCCAGCAAAGATTTTTTTATACATTACCACCTAAAGTTTTTAAATTTTTTCAAACTCCCACCTTTTTGTTTTTTTAATTATAAAATACTACTTAAAGTTTCCACTTTCCTTATCAACTCCCACCACTTAACGGTTTTTCATAAATTCCGTTAACTTAAGTGGTTAAGTGGGCCCCAAATTTTAGTTGTTCTTAGAACAAACAATTTGTCAAATAAGTACAAACTAAAAGTGGTTCAAACTTTGAAGAAAAAAGAAGATATAAACGGAAAGTGGATAAAAATTGAGAAAACGTAGCCAGTAGGTAAATGTTGCAATTACTACCAAAAATTCAGAACAGATACATCGAAATTCCAAAATACATAGTGTATCACAATACCAGAAGAAGGATTCGTTTGTATATGATTGAATGAAGTTTAAATGTTGCAAAATATCCAAATAGATATACTATGTTGCAATAGAAAAAGAACGGAGAAAGTAATATTATACTACTTTTTATAATCAATTCGCTACTTTTTATATTTATAGGATAACCAGGCAAGGCAAGGCAAGTGAAGCCGGAGCGTTTAACTGACCTGTTTCTTAACATACCAAGGATACCATGGGATTTTAACTTGCAACTTCAGTTGTGCAAGAGAGTACCTAGTAGCTGTTACGGGCACCACTGAATCCACATCTCCACTACACAACACAGCACACAGTTCATAAACAGAAAAAATAAGTCGAATGAAATAAAAAAAATCTCAGTTTGATCATTAGAAACATAAGTAACCCAAATAAGTCTGAAGCAACAAATTCACTATCACCTTACCTAAACACCCAGATTCGCAAACCAGCTGCCATCAGCTCGCGATAAACAGGAAGAATTGACACCGCGCTGTCATTCCAGTTCCTATTCAAAATTTCGCTGTATGTCACGAAAAAACCCAATTAGCTCATTTACAAATAAAGGATTTGTTTGCATATGATTGAATTAAGTTTACCTGCATGCTGTCCACTTATAGGGAATCTTTGTGGTATTAGCATGAAGTGCTTTCTGCACGTCTGGCCTATTGTAGTACCTCTCAGCATATTTCTCAGTACATGGATCATACCCAGATAATTTTCTGAAAATCTATTACATAATTAAAAGTGAATTGCATATCAAATTTGGTAGGAACAACTTCCAAAGATTGTTAAGTCGTATCTTATGACTAGATTCCTTTTCTGCCCAAACTCTTCGGAATCAAGAAGAATTCTTTATGGCTAGTGAATTTCTGCATATTGAAAATGGAAACCAAAATTTTATAAAATCTAATGGTGAAACCTACATGATGAGGAAGGTGAGGCAACTTCATGGCCCTGTGGGTTGAACTTGAACCATCAGAGTTATTGCAAGGGGGTGCATAAATGTTGTATTGGTCGATATTGCCGAATTCTTGATCCATGGCATAAGAATACAATGTTTCACACTCCTCAGAATTCTTCTGGTGGTGAAAATCACAGGTATTAATCAGTTGATTGTAGGTTTTATCGGAGATCATGGCGTGACTCCACCAATATGTCACAGTTCCTAAGTTGTCATAGTAGTTGTCTGTCACTGCATTTCCTACCTGTATATAGTTTGCAAGGAGTTTCAATCGAAAATCAAAATAGTAGTATCTTTGCATTGAAAATGAAAAAGAACATACAGTTGAAACTCGAAATGGTCCAACTTACCATGATTCCTTTGAGATTAAGGGGATACTTGGATTTTGCATTGTGGGCTAGAATTTCTCTGGCTAACTGAGGGACGTAGTGTCCAGCATAGCTCTCGCCTGCTATGTATAATTCTCGGTGCTTGTAGCGTGGAAATCGATTCATCCAGTGGACAAGAAATGCCAAGGAGTCCTCCGCTGAGGAGCAAGTCAAAGAGACCACTCTATTACATTGCATAGTCACCAGCAGTAAATTATTTTAAGCATACAGATTATTTTGCAGTTAAGTATTATGTTTTACATTGCATGAGATCTGTCTAATTTATTTACCAGATATCCCAGGATAATTAGGAGAATAGTATCTCTTAATATCTTGTGTATATTTATCTTTTATATTAGGTCTATCTTTCCAAGTTAGTGGTTGTATAAGTACCTTTTCACAATTAATGAAAGGCAAACTTTGCCATATTATTAACATGGTATCAAGAGCCAGAAATTTTTAAACCCTAACACTACCCAACCGAAACAAACCTAAACTACCCGACCCTAGCGGCGCACATGGCCGAAGACGGCGCACCACCACCCAGCGGTGGCTCGTCCAAAATTACCCCTTCGTCCCCTTTCTTTCTCGGACCACAAGACCGGCCGGGAGATTTTCACTCCCGTTCGTCTCAAATCTAACAACTTTGATACATGGGCACGTGCAATTCGCGTAGCTCTTTGTTCTCGCCTCAAATTTGGCTTCTTGGATGGCACTATCATGGAACCTAAATCACCCTGCACTGCCGATGATTGGAGTACTATTCACTAGATGTTAGTTTCTTGGATCACCAATACCATTGATCCAGAGGTTAGTGTGACCCTTTTTTACTATGCTCTAGATATTATTTCTAAAACAGGGTTGCTTGGTTCGAAGCCAGCAGCAACGCCTATTGAACAGAATCACCATCTTGGTCGTAATGACGGCCCTCTTCTCGATGATCCTGGGCCCTTTCGACGTCTTATAGGTCGTCTGATTTATCTTACTGTTACACGTCCTGACTTGACTTATGATGTTCATATTTTGTCCCAGTTTATGCATGCTCCTACACAGACACTTGGAAAGTGCACATCGTATTGTACGCTATTTGAAAGGATGTCCGAGCAAGGGCATTCTTCTCAGCTCGGATAGTGACCTATCTCTACAGGGTTGGTGTGACTCTGACTAGGCAGCTTGCCCTATCTCTCGTCGATCACTTACAGGATGGTTGGTGTTTCTTGGTGCTTCTCCTATCTCTTGGAAGACTAAGAAACAACATACAATTTCTCGCTCATCTGCTGAAGCTGAATATCGCTCTATGACTTCTATCACTTGTGAGCTTAAATGGCTCAAGGG
The DNA here is from genome assembly GCA_947645195.1 of Patellifolia procumbens. Classification (NCBI taxonomy): domain Eukaryota; kingdom Viridiplantae; phylum Streptophyta; class Magnoliopsida; order Caryophyllales; family Amaranthaceae; genus Patellifolia; species Patellifolia procumbens. The sequence goes on along the minus strand of CANSGD010000117.1, from coordinate 10,493 downwards.
TCTTCTGTTGAGTTTAGGAGTTCATCATCCTAAAGCTATTCCTCTCTTTTGTGATAGTCAATCGGCGTTACATAAGAATCCTGTCTTTCACGAACGCACAAAGCACATCGAGGTTGATTGTCACTTTGCACGGGATGCCATCCAGGAGGGTCTCATTGCTCCCTCATATGTTCCTACCACAGATCAACTAGCTGATGTATTCACTAAGGCTCTTGGAAAGCAACAATTTGAGTTTCTACTCTCCAAGTTAGGCATTTCTGACTTGCATGCTCCAACTTGAGGGGGGTGTTAGGATAATTAGGAGAATAATATCTCTTAATATCTTGTGAATATCTTGTATATATTTATCTTTTATATTAGGTCTATCTTTCCAAGTTAGTGGTTGTATAAATACCTTTTCACAATTAATGAAAGGCAAGCTTTGCCATATTATTAACACATATGCTTTACAGTTACTTCACAGTTCACCCTTTGCAGCAGTAATGTTAATTACATAATTAGCAGAGCCATGGAATACTTTTTATGCAATCACTACCATATTTAGTAACCAACAATGAAGCGTTATACTTCTTCCGTAGATTACTTAAGAGCATGGAATTTCCATTTGTGTTAAATAGTTGATAATTGTATTACTCCAGTTATTGGAAAATTCAATTGTGCTCTTACCAAATGAAAAGAAAAAACAAAAGCTGTTTTGTTGGAATTTGATGTTGGAAATAAAGTTGCAAATACCAAAATAAATCAAGGAGAAAGAACAATTACTCAATGAAGATACGAACAAAGAATAATCTGCGCTGTGGAAGATCCACTGTCTTAGAAGCAAATTTCGCCACCACTGATGAAGGTCTACACGTTGACGATGCCCCCCAAGATTACCTTCAACCTCATTCACCCGAGATGGAAGATTGGAACAACTCTCAAGAACTGCTCAGAATCTCTCAATAGGAAGAAGAGACTCTCTAATTGTGTTTAGGGTTTCTGATTGAATGAATGATGAAGTGAGGTTAAGAGAGGATATAAAGAAGAGAAGGAAAAACGGTTCACTTAACCCCATAATTAAAAGAATAAACCGCAAAAACGCGAACGCTTCACAGATTGACATGTCCTTGTTGGCAAAGAGATGGCGAGATGCCCCAGTGTCAACGATCCACTCAGTGTAGTTCTCAACTAAGTTGATTTCAGATACTACAGCAGCAATGATATCATCAGACAAGCTAGATGTGCCTGATTCTTGGGCTTCTCCTTGTCACAACTTTGAGGCTTGCTCCCATCTTTCCTTTGGTAGCATTGATAAGCACGTTGGCCGGGTTTTCCACAGACATATCAACCTCCAATGGATTTCTTTTCAACCCCACCACCTTTCTGAAACTTCCCCTTCTTCTTGAAGTCTGGCTTTTTGCCATTCTTCTTTTGATCACCTCCTTTGAACCTGTCAGTTTTCACATCAGACTCAACAAGGTTAGCTTTAACAGACAGATTATAGGACTTGGATTTGGATCGATCCTTCAGACGATTAGCCTCTTCTATGACTCACTACTTCTTCCAGGGTCAGATCCCTCTTCTTGTGTTTCAGATGGTTTCTATAGGCACTCCATGATTCAGGCAGCTTCTCTATCAAAACATTTGCCTGTAGAACCTCACACATTTTCATACCCTCACCCAGAATACAAAGAACCAGATTTTCATACACATGAACCTGTTCCATGATGGGTTTGTTATCGACCATCTGGAAGTTCAACCAATTTCCTGTAGCATACTTTTTCCTACCAGCATCATCATCCCCATATCTCTTCTTAAGGGTTTCCCAGATAGACTTCGCAGACTTATCATCAATAAAAAAATCAAAAGTAGTAGTCCATATGATTCAGCATATGACCTCTAACAATCTTATTGTCCCTTTCATACTTCTCAAGACTAGGAACAGATGAACCTTCACTACTAGACTTATATTTATCCTTAGGATCAGGAGTTTCAGTTATCTCAATAGTGGAAACAATACTATTCCCTTTAGGAGGGTCCTTAAACAACACATAATCAACTTCAGCCTGTTCAAAATTACTCAATGAAGATACGAACAAAGAATAATCTGTGCCGTGGAAGAACCACTGTCTTAGAAGCAAATTTCGCCACCACCGGTGAAGGTCTACACGATGACGATGCCCCCCAAGATTAACACAGATACCTTCAACCTCGTTCACCCGAGATAGAAGATTGGAACAACTCTCAAGAACTTCTCAGAATCTCTCAATAGGAAGAAGAGACTCTCTAATTGTGTTTAGGGTTTCTAATTGAGTGAATGATGAAGTGAGGTTAAGAGAGGATATAAAGAAGAGAAGGAAAAACGGTTCACTTAACCCCGTAACTAAAAGAATAAACCGCAAAAACGCGAATGCTTGACAGATCGACACGGCCGTGTCCTAGTGTTGAACCTCCACGGTCGTGTCGAAATGACCATGACAGTGTCTCTGATTCTCATGTCACTTGTCTACACGGTCGGGTTGAAAACTACACGACCGTGTACCCCTGTTTCCTAGCATTATTTCTAACATTTGACAGTAGAAAACTACTCGAGACCATTTATTCTAGTAGTTTATATTTTTTTGTTCTTAAGTTATGAAATAAGTCAAAAACAGAAAACAAATAGTGGTGACGAACAAAGTATTGTTTGCATTAGCATTTAGATCACTCATTCACGATCTTTGCTAAAATTTTGGATTTATAACTACCATTAATAATTTAGTATGATGAGGAAAACACAAAAAGACGATGAAAACGAGTTTGATCTGCGACACTCGATACGGGAATACTTAGTTGATCCAGTGCGTAAAAGACCACTACTAAATACAAAAGGTAGTTATTAGCGGATTCCAACTCAACTACAGAATTCAATTTTTTTAATAGTATATTTGTAGTGGCTTGTATACGCACTTGATAAACCTATAATATCCAATTCGATATCGTTTATCACAAAAACAGATAAAATTAGTTTTGGTTAGATAGGTACAGCTTAATAAGTAACTTGACATTCACAATCCCTAATATTTGTTGAATCAACTAGTTTTTCAAATTTGAATCACTTCACTTCATATCCTAGTATAGTTCAAAGGTAACAGTTTTTTTTAATCATTGATCAGGTTGAGTTAGGGATGATTAATTGAGTCCAACCATGCATGGTAAAATACGCCTAAAAATAAGTGACTAGGTCCAGTCGAAGTCTAATAAGTTCAGTTCAAATTATAAGGCCCTATTCAGTTCACCTTAAAATAATAATATTCAGTAAAAATAAGTTCAGTTCAGTAAAAATAAGTTCAGTTCAGCAAAAATAAGTTCAGTTCAGTAAAAATAAGTTCAGTTCAGTAAAAATAAGTTCAGTTCAGTAAAAATCACTAGAGCAAAGAAGAAAAAACAACATGAATCAGTAAAAATAAGTTCAGTTCAGTAAAAATAAGTTCAGTTCAGTAAAAATAAGTTCAGTTCAGCAAAAATAAGTTCAGTTCAGTAAAAATAAGTTCAGTTCAGTAAAAATAAGTTGAACTGAACAGGGCCTAAGTTTCATAATAAAAATAAGCATTTAGAGTTATTGAAGAGGTACATAAAAGAAACAAAAAGAGAGGGGTAAGCATTAAAAGAGAGATAAAGAGGGTAGTTAGAAGAAGTTACCAGTGCGACGATCACCGGTATGAAAAAGATCAGAAGAGTTATTGGAAAAAGAGAAGCCAACACCAGCTGGAGTTTCCAAGAAGAGAAGGTTAGCAGCCTCATTCCACGAGAACTTATTCATGTAAAGTCCAGTCCCTGATTTCTGTATCTTAAATGGCCCTATCTCCTCCGATGCACCATACGCCACCGACGAGCATCCTGGTCCTGTTTCCATTCATCATTCATTTATTGCACAACTAATCAACTAAGGTTAAGTGATCAGGACCTAGAGTGTCAAAATTTTAGCAAACACGACACGACACGACACAAATAAATGGTTAGTGTTGAGCATTATTGACACGAATCAAATAAGTCGAATTAGTGTCGAGATTTTGAACACGAAACTAGCACGTGATTTTATCTTTTAATTTTAAAATTAAATATTTATATAATTATAATATAATATGTAGGCATTAAATAGAATTTTTTGACTTCGTTGTTCAAATTGCAATACAGAGAAAGGTTAATTAATAGTTAGCCAACGATGAATTTATAGAATTATGAAATAAATTAGGCACAAAAGTTCATTATAAATTTCTGAATCGTATGCCTTATAAAGGATAATGGGTTGATGTGACTAATCGTTTAATTAAACAGGTTGGGTTACTGTCAAAGATCTTTGACACGTTTGGTTAAATGTTTAGTAACACCTTAGGTATTTTGGACAATTTTGGACAAATTTACTATAAATTTTTTTTTAATTTTTTAAAAGGAAGTGAGTAAAGGAAGAGGGGCAATATAGACTTTTATACCACATATTTATACGTATACGGATTGTGAGCTAGTAGATACGGGCTGTGTTTAACCGCACACCAAGTTTATCATGACCTAAAAAAAAGATAGTTTGTTCACTCCCAGAAATATAGCCATCTCTACCCCCTCACGTGGGCCTCTTATCCATTTATCATTCAATCACGACATTTGTTTTTTTTAAATGGAATTGTGCCTAATTACCTATTGAGTAGGAATTAAAAAATAATACTAATAGTATTGATTTTTATGTCCCCTCGTCATTCCTTATATAAGGAGATGTAATTGCGTTTCGCATTAAAAAAATATATATTTTGCAAATAATAAAGAGTTTTGTTTGAACATGTAATACGTACTCCTGACCCTTTTCATATATAATGACACATAAGAAAAATCATTACCAACAAAAATGAGAAATCAATGTCTTATTATATATTGAATTGGATAATTTTCTACTATAATTTTTATCAAATTTATCAACAACATATCTACCAATATACATCGGCAATTATCCAAATTAAATACTATGACAAAGTAAATAACGAAAAATATTTAGAGACGGAGAGAGTGTTAGACCAAGTTTAGCAAACACCAAAATCTTGGTGTTAGGAGTGAGAAAAGAATAAAAAAAATATAAAGTAGCATGAGAGAGGAGAGAGAAAGCTTGAGAGAGATAGAAGCCGTGGGAAACAAATGACTTCCTCAAGTCATTCTTCAAAAATTTGAGAAGCAAAGGCATCATGCCATGTGGCATCTACCCAATTTTTGTGATCTTGCCATTTGTCAATCTCTTTATTTCAATGGTCCAGATTTATTTTGCAGAAATGTATTCGATATAATTTTGCAACGGCTATAAAATAAAATTTACAAAGTAAAAAAAAAAAACACCAACAGCTTTATTTTTTTTTCCTCTATAAAATGAAACCCATATTGACCCATTTCAGAGCAAAAAAAAAATCTCTTATTAGTTATTAATGACTATTAATAGTTACTTTAATCTATACTTATTAGGTATTTATATTAATTAAAATGTTAGTCTCTAATAATTTGATTATTTGGTCATCAAAAGCTTAATATAATACTCCCTCCGTCCCCAAAGGATTTTCCATTTGCTTTTCTTGAAGTCAAACTTTGTAAACTTTGACCATAAATTATAACTAATATATAATATAAATAATTGTCATAGGTGATCTTGTTAGATTTGTATTAATAGGTACATTCAAAATATCAACATTTTATCATTTTTATTAATAAATAATAGGAGATATAAGCGGTCAAAGATGTGCATTGGAGACCGTGCAAAAAGCAAATGGGAAATCCTTTGGGGGACGGAGGGAGTAATAAGTATGATGTATGAAAAGGTGGTGGGGTATGGATAAAAGTAGGAGAGAGAGTATTATTATTTTGGTGTTTGATAAAGTAGTGTTGGTGTTGTTTGGTTTTAGATTTGGTGTTAAGGAGAGAGAAAAGGGAATAAATAATATAATATTGAGTTGAAGACCAAACTCATGGTGTTTGATAACTATGCTCTTAGACATCGTTCGGCTTAACAAGCATGTATAATCTCAGTTTGGCAGATCATTTATGAATCTTCTATAACCAACTACAGTGGGTGCCTGCCTGGGTGGTCCAAGAATCAACTAAACCTTTCTGCAGAGAATTAATGTGGAAAAGGTGAAACATGCATACTGCTATATCTTTACTTCAACAAAGCAAATTAAAAAGACTCGAATCAGAAGTTTCCACCTTACCAATGAATTTGAACTATGTATCTACATTTAGAAGACTGTTTTTAGGCTATTCACATCTCATGACCAGGGTAAGGTGAAATGAGAATTATTACTACTATTGTATAAATATAATCAGTTCACCAAAAATTAAAAATCTATAGAAACCAATAAAAATTAATATACAAAAATAAGTTCAGTAAAAAAATTTTTTTAATTGGTAAACATAATTTAAATTCAATAAAATTGGATGAACAGAAACATGCATAAATATTTTTTTCTCATTGTTACATTATTAATTTTTTTCATTATTCTCTCTTCCCCAGTTGAGTAATCCGTTTTCTTTATGATTGTAAAATGTGTAGATGTTTTATTTATGTTTCTATATAGGGAGTTTTCTTTTTGACATGTTGTAAGGGCATTTATGTCTATTATCAAAATTTATTGATTGTCTACATTTAGAATAGGGGTGTATTATAATTACACAACCTTAGTACTTATTTGGTAGACATGAAAAAAAAACAACGTAAGAAGAAGACACATAAGCTAGCTGTTTATGAATTATGATACAAAAACATGAGAACTTCTACTTTCCTCGAAACAGAAGGATTATTTCCCCTAATTCCCTTGTTATAATAGGTAGTTCTTCCCACACCTAGCCAAACAAAGTTTTGCACTTCCTTCACTTTGAAATTTCCTACAAACTTATATTTCCCACGTACTACCAAACGACCGCTAGCATACTCCATAGGAAATATTTCTAAGCAAGACCATGTTTACCTTACAATAGGCATTGCATCTAATAGCAAAGGCTTAGAGTTTCTACATGTTTATTTACTACCCCGACAACAAATGCACAAGTACTACAAATTGTACTAAGTTTTAAATTACCTTCATAATCATATAAAGCACCACAAATATTTAAAGATTGCTATTTTTGTGTGTCATTCCAAGTACTTCAAATAAGTGTACCACTAGCTACAAGTTTTGAAGAATCACTAGTCCATTTATCTATACTAGGAGTATCTACCAAAGTAGAAGTCACTAACATCGGTCTTTCTTCTTAAATGTTTATCCTAAACATATCAATAAATGATTGGAAAACTCAATTAAGGTTTTGTTAATAATAAATTCACTTCACATTGAATTTACTTCTATTAAAAAGGAGAAGACTTGAGAGGAAATGTCACACGAAACCCTTTTGTGATGCGTGTCTACTACTGTCATGGTAATAGTAAACGATTCATTACTAATAGATAAAGGGATAGTGAATTGCACCTCATCTGCGGAAATTAATTTTTTTAAATGTCTATTGAGGTAGGATATCTACCTAGTAGGTCAACCTATGAATGTCCTTATACTGCTTCCAAGTTACAAACAACACACCTATATCTATCTATCTAAACCTAGTTAGAGATTTGTAAAGTTCGATGATGAACGTAATTTCCGTTACAGATTTCATATAAATTTTGCATTAATCGTGCTGACATTTCCCACATCACCGCAATATATATGAGTGGAAATGACTAATGACCTAACGATAGCAGAGAAGTGGTAGTATTTATACAGAAAACTATGCCTCCATTCTCTCTTTTATCACTCAATGCATTAAAACTTGCATGTTTATAATCAGACAAAATCAATGCTCGCTGAGCTACCAAAAAACAGGTAACCTCTCATTTATGAGGCTTTGCCGTATACTCTTTCAAGTTGATCCATGCTTTAGCTACATAGAAACAGTCTCCAGCTATTCAAACCTATCTATCTACATTTATTATTCCATGTTCATTGGATTATTATTTTTAGGTTAAATTTTGTAAACTTATGGTCATTTTAACTAACTCGGTATAAGAATATTAGTTTATCAAAAATGATTTGAAAGATTATCTAAATTTTTTCCCTCAGGTTTCTAAGTTATGTTTTGATTAAGGGACAACGAGTAACCTTTCCCCTCAAAAAAAAAAGTTATGGTTTTGATATTAAGTAAATTACCTAATAAATTTGGCAATAATCTCTTAGGCTAAATATGGAGTAGGAAAAATTGTTAATTACCACCTTTTATAAACCACTTTTTGTAAATTACCACCTTAGTTTTTTTTTTTTTTTAAATTACCACCTTTTGTTTTCAATTCTTTTAATCTTCCCACCACTTAACATTTTCTGTCAAATAAACCGTTAAGTGGGGCCCACTCTAAACTGCCAACCTAAGGTTATAAGTAACCCAAAGAACCCCAATTCCATTGCAAATAGTGAACCCTAACCCTAACAATTTCAAAATCGAATTGGAGAGCAATAGTCTCACGAATTTGCGCATAACTCAAAATTTATGGCAACTGCATTGAATTAGGACAAAATCGATTGTAGTAATGTTGTTTTCACTTCACAAAAGTAACTCAATTTCGTGAAAATAGCTAATTTGTGCCGAAAATTAGAGTTTGAGTCCTTGATATTTTGTGGGTGAAGTAAGGACAAATTTCTCCTTCAACTGATTAATTTAGTATAGTGAAACCCTAATTTTATGTTCAAACTTTAATTATGCATGATTACTAGTAATTCCTAATATTTGTGGCGTTGATTTGTGGCTAATTTGTGCCATCTTCAAGAACCTGATTCTACAAAAAAAAGGAGGTTGATTTGGTCCCCTTAATCCACCTTCTTCGAAAATGACGATGCTCTTGGGGCTCACTTTCTTGCTCGGTTATGAAGAAGGAAAAAAGAGATTTGGGTGAAAAAATCCCTAGTTATGGTGGTAACTGAAAAGGGGAAATAGAGATGAGAAGAATAGAGAGAGGCTCGAAGTTGCGAAATGAAAACAGGAAAAGAGAGTATGGCCCACTTAACGGTTTGTTTGATAGAAAACGTTCAGTGGTGGAAGATTAAAAGAATTGAAAACAAAAGATGATAATTTTTTTATAAAAAAACTAAGGTGGTAATTTACAAAAGTGGTTTATAAAAGGTGGTAATTAACAATTTTTCCTTTCCTTTATCCCTAGTTCTGATTCTGTTGAATAGGAAATTAGGAAGTCAAATGAGACAAGATTCCAAGATGTGACGGAATTGAGAGAGATGGTGTAAACTATTGAGTTATCTCTCACTCTTTCTCCTTTGTCTCTAAATATATATGTACTACGGTTTTTCTCATGGTCAAAATTACCAATTTTTACCATATATTCTCCTTAATACATAAGTAAAAAGACGTCATCATGTGGGATATTGTTAATTTAGTCTCAATATATATTTTCACAATAATGACAATAGATTCAAACAATAATGATAATGAACTTAAAGTAATTCTATGCAAATTCAAAAGCGTCTTTTAGAGACGTGAAAAAACCAAATGAATCGCACTTTAAGAAAGGAGGGAGTGGTAGTCAATTTTCACAAGTTTAGCAGTGGATATACATGGAAAGATGCTCTCCATGAAACATGTGACCAGAAAATCGGATTCTAATTCATTATGATCTATTATATAAGTGAGAGGTTGGGACGGACACCAAAAAGAAAAAAGAAAAATAAATAAAATAAATAAAATAAATTTATTATACTAAGTTTAGTTGTCCAAATTTAGCCATCAGATTTTTAATAAAAGATGTTCAAAACTTCTAACTAAATATCTAAACCTACAATTAAAAACAATCCAATCAAAAATATCAACGATTATATTTTTCGTGAGATCTATAGATAAACACCCACTTTGCTATACTTTTATATACTTTTGAAATTTTTTATTTTTGAAATACATGAGTAATAGATTGTTCGCTGAGTGAAAAGCACATTTGATCAAATTGATCATGATAAAATATTTTAGTGAGTGAGAAATATGATAAAGTATTTTCAGTACTTTTGAATTTTTCTCATTTGGACAATGAGCAATAAATACCTTGCGGTGATATAACAAAAGTTGAAGTTGATGGTAGGGAATAAGGGAGGTTTTCAAAGAAAAATGAGCCAAAATGAATTTAGTTTGAAACAAAATATGTTGCAGATTTTCACATTTACCACATAAAGTAGGAAACACACATCAGATGCGAATAAGATGAGATTTTTTTGTTCAAAATCACCTAAATTTAAAGTCAATTTCATCTATTTAATGGAAAATTTCAACAAATTTAGAGCAAATGTGGAACAAATTACAACTATTTGCAAAGATGTCTATTAGTTCATTTGTTGTACAATGTATATGTGGACCCTTAACAGTTTGTTAATGAAATTTGACAAAAAAGTGGTGAGAGTTTTTAATAAAATTGTAAATGGTTGGTGGAATTAAAAAAATCATTAAGTGGGAGTTTCTAAACATACTCCCTCCGTTCCCTAATG